>CM053590.1:95506234-95582011 GCA_028646515.1 Pseudochirops corinnae
CTCTTTTCATGATTTTCTTGCATCATTCTTATTTCTCTTCCCAATTTTTCCTCCACTTCTCTCATTTGGTTTTCAAAATCCTTGTTAAGCTGATCTCTAGCTTTTAGGCAGTTTTCATGTTTCTTGGAAGCTTTTGGTGTGGGAGTTCTGATTGTGTTGTCTTCCTCCCATTCCCTGCTTTGATCCTTCTTGTCTCCAAAGAAAGAATCTAGAGTTTGGTTGCTATTCTTACTTTTCTTCTTTTGTCTTCTCATGATGGCCAGTCAATGGATTTTTTTTTTAAGCTCTGTGGAACTCTGCTTCCAGAGGGGAAAGCTCTGTCCCAAATTGCTGGGGTTTTCCCAGCTGCTGGCACTTTTAGGAGGCTGCTGCAGCCCCCACCAGCTTTGGCTCACTGAAAACGCACCCCAGGTCCACCACCCAAGACCATGATCCGTATCCAGGCCGCTCAACACAAGAGCACTTGGCCTCTGAACGATTGCTTGGCTCCCCTGCAGTCTGCAGGCTGGGAGCTCTTTAGCAGCAATGTGGAGGTGGCTGCAGGGCCTCCACTTCTGCCACTTCCTTGCCCTGGAGGCAGTTTGGCTGGACTCGCTTTTCTCCCCCAATTTTAGCCGAGATCCACTGACCTTTCACTTAGTCCTTTTTTCTTATGGCTTGATAATTCTGGAAACTGGCACAGCTGCCGCAGATCCGCTCTCCTGAAGTTCCAGCTGCAGCTCGGCTTGGCGCGTCCAGCTGCCCCTGGGGCAAAGCCAGGGTTTCAGGCTCGGCTGGTTTTGGCTCCCAGAGCTGAGATGGTCCCTTCAAGCTGAGCTGCCTTCAGCAGGAAGTATATCTGTGTGCATTTTAGAGCCCTAGAATTTGTTTAGAGTCATATTTTTTGGGTATTTGATGTGGCTGTGTGGGAGCTGCCATACCTTGCTGCTCCTATGCCACCATCTTGGCTCCACCCCCCACCTACATGTTTTTATGTGTGTGTGTGTATCTGCATAACATATACATGTATCATACATCATCACATGTTGGAGCTTCATACAAACCATACCAACTGTATAGAAACCATGTCAGTGGGCACTTTCTGGAGCATTACTCCCAGGAATATCCTATGCTAGTTATTGTTCTAGTCACTAGCTGGTTAGTCCAAGCATTTCTATAGTGACTTGCTATCATATATTCTGCTATCATAGCATTCTACACCCACTGTGGGTCAGTCAGTATCCTCAGGTCCAAGTGATTGGCATACTTCTCCAACACTTAAGAAGGTAAATATAAATTCTTCTTCATCCAGATGGTAGTTAAACTCTTCCACATACGGGCCAACATCTGGTATCAGCTGTCCATTTGTAGCTCACAAATTGGCTCTTGTAGACCCCTTCTGCTTTTCATTGCTTCTTTCCTCCAGTTCACCAAGAGTCCAACTAACTCCCCTATGGGCAACATGGTGGCTGTGGTATACCATATTTCTAAGTTTCTACTCATTTTCTGGGGCTCTCTTGTAGACTTGCAGATTAACCCAATCTTTCTTTTTTCTTTTTTTTTAAATTGTTTTTTTATTTTTGCTTTTTGGAGGGCAATTGGAGTTAAGTGACTTGCCCAAGGTCACAGGGCAATTTTTTTGTGTTAAGTGTCTGAGGTCACATTTGAACTCAGGTCCTTCTGACTCCAGGGCCAGTGCTCTATTCACTGTGCCACCTAGCTGCCCTAACCCAATCTTTCAACTACTTGGTATCAGATGGGTTCTTACTGGTCTATGTGTTTTCTTTGGACACTAGGATTCTGTATCAGGATTCTTTCCCTTACTCTAGCATTACTTTTGATCACCTTCTCCTGAATTGTCTCTCCTCTTCTGGTTCTCTTCTGTCAGATCAATCCTTTTCAGTTTTATATAATGGTTCTCCATCTAAGACACACTCACTAATCCAGAGTGACCCCCAAAGCTGTCTTGGACTCTCTGCTCTTTTCATACCATACTATTTCACTTAGTGATCTAATCTGTTTTCATGGATTCAATTATTATTCTATGTAGATGATTCTACAGATCTTTGTATCCAGCCCTAACCTCTTTCCTGAGCTTTAGTAACAACTTATCAATCACCTTTTGGATATATTAAACTGAATGTCTAGGAGGCATCTCAAACTCAGCACATGCAAAACAATATTTCATTATCTTTCCTACCTTGAACCCCTCCATGCTCCTGTCTTCCAAACTTCCTTATTACTGTGTTTGCACTTCAAAGTTTCTTTGCAGCACTGATCTTTCAGTCAGGAATGTTTAGAATTCATCTATTTTTTTTTATCAGAAGTTCATTTTTTTTCCTCCTGTAGGATTATACTCAGTTTTGCTGAGTTTTTCTTTGCTATAAGCCTTTATACATACATATGTGTGTATATATGTATATACAGATACATCTATATATATTTATATCTATCTATATATACACATATATACATCCTTTGCTTTCTAGAATATCAAAATCCAAGCTGTTTCTTTAAAATTGTGCCTATTAAATCCTGTGTGATTTTGATTGTGGTTTCTCTTGATTTTTTTTTTCCTTTCTGGTTGTTTTCAATAGTTTTTCTTTGACCTAAAAGTTTTGGAATTTGGCTGTAATATTCCTGGCAATTTTCACTTGGGGGTTTCTTTCAGGAGGTGACCAGTTGACTCTTTCTATTTCTACTTTGCTAGTTCTAAGAGATCTAAGTAGTTTTCTCTTAAGATTTCTTGAAACATGAGATGTAGACTCTTGTTCTGTTCATGACTCTTAGACAGTCCAATGATTCTTAAACTCTCTCTCCTTGACTTGTTTTCCAGTTTAGAGTTTTTATTTTGTTTTGCTATGAGATCCCTTCTATTTTCTTTTTTTTTTTCAGTTGCTTGACTTCGTTTTAATAAATATTGTCTCATGGAATCATTGACTTCCATTTGGTCCATTCTAATTTACAGAGTTTGTTGCTTGGGGAAGGTATCGTACCTTTTACACTAAGTTACTAATTCTCTTTCCAATTTTTCTTCCATAGCTCTCATCTAATTCTTTCTAATTCTTTCCTCTAGCACCCTCATTTTATTTATTTAAAAAATAAAATCTTTGAAAAAAAAGCAACTCTTACATTTCTTTTAGGAGTTCTAAGTGAACTTACACCCAATCTATGGTGGGTTTTTTTTGAGGCTTTGCTTGTAGATATTTGGGGTTTTTTCTCTTCTCCTGGGTTTGTGTCTTGGGCATCCCTGTAACCAAAATAGCTTTTATGGTCAGATTATTTCTTTGTTTGCTCATTCTTCTAGCTTACTTCTTAATTTCACACTTTAAATTAGGGCTGAGCTCTACACACTTCTGAAGGAAAGAACTGGGCTGGTCCTGATGCTTTCATGGTTACTGAATATTGTGCTATTCCAGGATCTCAGAGACAGTTTGTGCTGGGGACCTTCGAGCTTTCAATACTTTTCAATACTGATCCAGGGTAAAATTTGACTGCTGATCCCCTGGTCTTAGATCTAAAAGTTCCTGACCTAGATTTGGGTCTGGGCAACACACATTTGAGCTTTTCCTTATTTGGAGTGCCAGTAGATCATTGCTGATTTCAGCCACTATCATAAAGCTGTAAAGTCCGACTGGTTCAGAATGATAGAACACCATCTCCCTATGCTGACCTGGACTGGAAAAATTATTCATTATGATTTCTTAGATTTCCCAATTAGTATTTGCTTTGGTATGCTTTCTAGACGTTTGAAGGATTTTTGGTGAGATGAGGGGAGAAAGAAGGATTTTGATGTACTTTCTATTACTCTACCATCTTGGTTCTGGCCTCCTTCCCTGTTACTGATGAGGACACCTTGATCCTCAGTTACCCAGACTTACAACCTTGGTATAATCCTATATTCTTCACTCTTACTCATCCCACAGGTCCAATTTATTGCCAAATCTTGCTGTTGTTGTTTTCTCTACCTTCACATTTTTACATAGACCCTATGTACTCTAACCTAAATTCAGGCCCTCATCACACCTCACCTAGACTATTGCACTAGCTTTTTGTTTGGACTCTCTGCCTCCAGTCTTTCCCCACTCCAATCCATCCTCTACACAACTGCTAAAATGATTTTTTGAAAGCTTAGTCTGTTCATCTCATGCCCTGCTAAAGTAGTTCCAGTGGCCCTCTATTATCTCCAAGATTAAATAAAATCTCCCTTACCTTTACCTCTTAGTTTTTCTTATTTCCTTCAAGACTCAGCTCAATTTCCACTTTCCAGAGGAAGCTTTTAACAATCCCACTAGAGTCCAGCTGCTAGCCTCTTCTGCTCTGATTATTTTCCATCAATTTGTATGTATATATTATATTATATGCATATACCTAATTATTTCCATGTTGTCTCCCCTATTAGAATGTAAACTTACTATTTTCACTTTTTTTCTTTCTTGTGATTTTTCCCTTTTGTTCTGATTTTTCTTTCACAACATGAAATATGTTTGGTGATTGTACATATATAACCTATATTAGATTGCTTGCCATCTTGGGAAGGGGGGAGGAAAGATGGGGAAGGAGAAAAAAATTTGGAACTCAAAATGTTATAAAGTGAATGTTGAATCTTTACATGTAATTGGAAAAAATACAATTTTATGAAGTGTAAGAAAAAAAAGAATATAAGTTTCTTTGTATTCCTAGCATTTATCATAATGCCTGGTACAAAGTAAATTCTCGGAGTAGCTAGATGGTTTAGTGACTAGAGCACTGGTCTGGAGTTAGGAAGACCCAAGTTCAAATCTAGCTGAGACACTTACTAGTTGTGAGACCCTGAGCAAGTCATTTAATCTTCATTTGCCTCAACTTCCTTATCAGTAAAAGGGGGATAATAATAGGCACCTTTTTTGAAAAATTATTTCATTAAATATTTCCCAATAATATGTAACAATTTTTTAAACAATAATTTTTTTTTAATTTTGAGTTCCCATTTCTCTCCCACCCTCTCATTCCTCCCTCCTCCTTGAGAAGGTTGGTTCTGATTATACATGAATGGCACCTAACTTCCAGGGTTATGATGATGTGCCTCGCACATAGTAAGCATTAGAGAAATACTAGCTATTATTATTTAATTATGTTTGCTGGCTGATTATTATTTAATTATGCTTGCTGGCTGACCAATGTATCTCTTTTTGAAGCTATAGCTCTAAGGTAGTCATCTTTATATATTCTCCTTCTGAAGCTCTCAAATATAGATCGGTGAGCAACTGTGATATAGACATAATTTTCTTGACCCAGCATCTGTGAATTTCCTGACTTTCTTGACTGCCCCACCCTGCCCCAATGCCTGGTGATTGGTCCCAGGTTCCCTGAGGAAAGGTTATTAAAAGTGACAAAATATTGCACTAGAACCCAGATCTCTCTAATTCCAGCTCATGGTGTTTGCCAACAAATTGGGAGAGAATGATTCATAGAGTCATATCTCATTAGAGATGAAAGAGACCTTTGTGATCATCTGGTTCAGCCCTCTAGTTGCAGATGAAGAATCTAGTGCCAACTATTAGTGGCAGAATCAAAAGAGCAACCCCAACTTTTCCAGGAATGAACCTTGCTTATTCTCCCTGGAGCAAAATCTTTTCAGGTTATTTCATCTGGTGCTAACTTTCATGCTTGGAGAATGCCCTGAGGTCTCAGCCCAGGATGTAATGGAGTCAGTATTTGGACTTTGTAGAGAATGTATGGAATTCCACAAAGAAGAATGTCCCTGCCTTTATTCTGAACCTCTTCATGCTTGAGCAGGAGTCATGACAGCTGTAGGAGGCACTGCTCTCCATCCAGTGTCCTCTGAATTCAGGCTCCATGTTGGAATGAAATGAGGCATTTGGGAGTTATTGGACAAAGTAGGTTTACTTTGCGCAGTCATCGCAAAGATATTATGGCACTCTTGATTCTCCAGATTCAGTCCTTGTCTCCATCTGGAAATGTATCTGGTCAGTACATCTTTAGGGTATGGAAACTCTCATGGTCTTGGGCATCTACGAAGTCTGAGAGTACTTATTACATGGGGCTAGGACCTTTTATGTTCTCAGTACAGAAAGGGTTCTAGTTCTGGTTTTCTTATTAATGTAGCTTATGACCTTGAGAAAAAAATCACTCTGTGCCTCAGTCTTCTCATCTCAAAATAATGCCACTTAACCTCCAACTACCTCCAGGAGTTGTTCTGAGGACAAAAAAACAGACACCAATGTGTTTTGGAAAAATTAAGAAGTACTCTCAAAAGTTATTATTAACACCAAGAGCACTCAGCTTCCAGTTCATTTTAATCAAATTGCACCTTTTACATGATTCCTTTCTAGATCTCAATTTATAATCATGTTTTATTCACAGTGCAATATTTTGTCTTTTAACAGTCAGACTCAGTAGTACAGCTACAAAGTCTTAGTCACCAAGCAAAGATTTCAGAAAAGGTCTCCTTACTAATTGAAAAAATGCCTAGCAAGAGCTAACAGGGGTACCATATGGCAAAATAGGATTGTCTATTTTGCCATGCCATTTGGTAATTCTCCGTTGCCATTTGGACTTTTCTGGTTTAGACTAGAGTCCCATGATTAAATTGTTCTTTAGTAAATGGAGGCCCTTTGCACCTCAGATTAAATCACTATAGCCTTGCACACTGCTTTGGAGCTGACTTCCAGGTTTTAAGAAGAGGGTTCAGAATAGAGCTTTGGGGACACTTGTGGCTAATGGCACGATCTGAGTGAAGATCCATTATGAGACAGAGCAGAACAGAGGTCAGACAGGTCAGAAAAATCCATTAGATTTAGCAATGAAAGAGATTGTTGGTGACTTTGGAGAGAATGGTTTCAACTTAATGATGAGATTGGAAGTCAGACTGCAGAGCATTTGAAAGAAAGTGGGACAACAGGAAGTGAAAATACCTAGTATAAATGTGTTTCTCAAGGAGTTTAGTCTCCAAGAGGAGGAAAGCTATAACTGGTGGATTTGGTTGACTCGAATAAGGATTTCTTAAGGATGAGAGAGAATATATGTTTGTAGGCAATAGAGGAGTTGTATATAGGAAGGGAGAGGAAGGGAGGAGGGGGAGAAGGGGAAGGAGAAGAGAGGAGGGGGAGAGAAAGAGAGACAGAGAGAGAAAAGTAAAAAGAATAAGAAAGGGAAAGGAAGGAAGGAAATAAGAGAAAGATAAGGAAGGAAGGAAGGAAGGAAGGAAGGAAGGAAGGAAGGAAGGAAGGAAGGAAGGAAAAGAACCACAGGCTGGAGTGATCTTCAAGAATGAGAAGGTGGCTGGGTAATAATGAAGAAGTCTAGAGCATCAGGAGCAGGCACCCAAAGAGGAATGAATGTCCAGTAGCTAATCAAATACTTGTGTTCCTAAGCATTTTATTTTTTAAAAATGTTTTTAATTTAAGCTTATGAGTTACTTTCAATAAACACAAGGGGGACAGACATAAAAACCATCTAATCAGAATTATTTACATTTTAAAAGAGAACATATATTTTAGCAAAAATAACAGTAATAATTTACTGACACTAATCTCTTTTTCTGCATGTATAAAGTTTTGTTAACATGCATTTTTAAAATGGCCTTCTAGAGGCAGATCTTGATAGGTACTTACTGATTTGAATGCTCTTTTAACCCACTGATGACTTCAACAATGGAAGTTTCCAGATAGGAAGAGCAATTGAAGGGGCAGGTAGCATCTTTAGGCAGCTTCCATTGCCCAGACTAGTCCTGATAAAAATTCAAGAAAACGGCCATGAAGGTCCCAGTGTATGCTTTCCCACCCCTACTTTCTTTGTGGAAAGAATACTGGGTATGGAGTCAGAAAGTCTGCATTTAAGTCTTGACTTTGCCACTGACTTGTTACCTTGTGCATTTTATTTAATCTTTCCGATCCCTAGTTTCAGCCAAGTGCCTTGTAAACCTTTAAACACTCTATTAATAGGAGGTATTTCCATTATTAGACATACGGAGCTGTGATCTTCCACTATTGCCACACACGCACACAAAAAGCAGGTCATCTAGGGAGGAAAAACAAAAGAAACCAGTCTTTTGCACAGCTGCAGAATGCCACCACTGATGGTGAGGAGTTAATCTTTGGAGAATTTAAAATCATTGCTAGATGCTTTGTACAGTGCCTTCTAACTCAGGCCAGTTTGCTGTAACTCTTCCAGGGTTTAAAAAATCCTTTGGACACACTTGCTGGGACAAAATGTTCACTTGAGGTTTGTAACTGCTTGTCATGCACACCCTGGCATGGCTGGTATGCTCAGTGAGGACAAGATGATAACCAGTAGGATGCTTAGGGGCAAGCTAGAAAGCAGTCTCCCAGTTCTGTTAGAAGAGAGTTCAGAAGCCCCAGTGTACCCTAAAGGGGCAGCCAGTCTCTAGGGGAGCTGGACCCTGCATGGCTGAACTGCCTGTCTCTTGAGTCCAGGGGAAAAGCTCTGCCTGGAAGGTGTTTCTAAACCCAGCAGTTCAGGCTGATCCTCATGAAGCTGACTGCTACTCTCCATCTTCATTGTGGATTAACCCCAAGTCCCAAGGGTCAAAAGTTTTCTGTAGTCTCAGGGATATATGGAGGACTTAACCCCACTTTTGCTTTAACTAACAATCCCAAAAGGATAAATACAGAGAAATGCAATGGCCATAGCTAAAGCATTTTCCTACATTGCATTTTCATGATTCAATGGGGTACAGCACAGTAGAATATCTGGATTCATGTCAGATCTGAGCTCAGTTATCAGCTGTGATCCTTACTAAAGGGGTGATCATGGGCAAACCACTCAATCTGAGTTGGTTTTCTCGTCTATGAAATGAGAGGGTAATAACTGCATCGTCTACCACATAGGGTTGTTGTAAAATGGTTTTTATATTTTAAAGCATTATAAAAATATCATTATTATTTTCATTATCATTCATTGAGCATATGGTGTCTTTGAGCAAAGCACTCCCCCGTATGGGCTGTCTCACAGACCTTAACTGAAAAGCACTATGACAAGGCGATTATTGCGGGTGAGTAGGGGGTGTAGGGGCAGCGGAGGGCTGTTAAAAATTAGGCTAAGAAGGCTAATAATATAGGACATCTAACTATTGGCAGAAATAGAAGAAAGCAGCAGCTGTCTACCTCTGTAATTTGTCCTCTGATGCCCTGCTGTTCTCAGGCCAGGGAGTGTCTGCCAGAATAACCCTTAGTGAATCCAACCATCGCCATAAAAAAGACAGCAGAGGAAGAGGGGAAAGATTAGAACGCATATAAAATAATCATCCCCCAAGTCATTCAGGAGATGGTGTTCATTTTAATCTATTAGTTCAGAGATTGAAGAACTGAATAGACGAGAGAAAAATATAGAACAGGAGTCCTTAATCTTTTTTGTGTGTCATGGATTCCTTTGGTGGTTTTGTAAACCCTATGGAACTCCTTCTCAGCATGTTTTTAAATGCATTATGCTTAAAAAGGAACCCAATTATAGTGAGATATATTTATAAAAATTACAAAAAAATTAAGTTCCCAGACTCTCAGGTTTAAGAATCCCCGTTTTACACTCTTATTTAAGAAATGAGGAAACAGGATCAAAGATAAAGTGATTTCCTCATGAGATTCTATAGTTCAGCTCACATTTATAATCTACTTATGCTTTCCTCAGAACAACCACATGAGACAGGTAATACAGCTATTATCACTATCCGATCAGTGAGGAACGTGAAGCTGAGAGGTTAAAAAATCTGCCAAAGGTCACAACCCTATACCACACTGCTCCTCCAGCCCAATTACTATCCTTGTGGAAATGGGCTGTTTTAAAAAAATAAAAAGCACACAGCCAAACCAAGCACGAGTTATTGGCAAACTTATAACTCCGGTTCAGCTTCTACTTATATCCTCAAAATAACTAGTTCCCCTTCCAATGACAGTGGCAAACCAGCAGACACAGGTTTAACCAGGTATGAGGTAAGGAGGAAGAAACACAAAGCAGGCAGGGACAGGTGCAGAATTAATTCTTTGCCTCCTTAACAAAGCCCTAACTGATGGGAGGATGAGGAAGAGGAACGGAGGTTGTCAAATATAGGCAAATAGGAGTCCATATTCAGGAATATACAATGGGAAAGAAAAATAATCCTGTTTGCTTAACAACTCAGCCCTAGAATTGCTGAGTGTTGACTTTGGTTGGTCCCTGTTAGGAAACAGGTGTGGAAACCCACCTGCATTTTAACATATTTCATGCTGATTAAAGGTCTTAACAATGGGTACCTACACGTTTAACTTTTATCGATTTGCTTAACATCTCAGGCAGGGAGATGGGACAGAGGGAGGGATAGAATTTGGGACTCAAAACTTGCAAAAAAATGTTAAGAAATTGGTTTTACATGTAATTGGGAGGGAAATACTATTTTTAAAAAATGTAATATTATTTTAAAAAAAGGGTGCCTAATTAGTAAGCTTGATTATCCATCCTGTTTAGATATTGGGCAGGACTTAATAATTATGATGTATAACCCCTCTAAAGAAAAACCTCTTCTTCATAAACACTGGTCATCACTTTGAGAGAAATCTCCAGTGATCTGGTTGTTGTAGACATGGCTGTCCCATAGCTGGGGAACCAGATCACTGACCTCTCTTACCTTCCTTGTTTTCTATCTATTCCACAAAGGTTGGCCATACCAATTTCATACTGTAGAGGGCCACCTTAGGTCAAGGGGAGACAGAAAACTGGCTGTCAGAGAAAGTGCTGTCAGAGCCAGGGGAGGTTGTATGACCTCTTAGATCAAAATCCCTGTTCAGAGCCCAGGAGTGGGCAAGCAGCAGCCAGTGTCATGGAGGTAATCCTTGGGGACTCTCACAACCCAGCTTCCTCCCCATCTCCTGCAGCACAGGTCAAGCTGTGAAATGGATGAAATTGGCCTTTCATGCCTCCCATTTCCCACTTCTGTTATTTCTCTGCTGATGGTGATCTCATAAACCAATTTATATGATAGGATCAGGGTGTAGGGAACAACTTAAAAAGTCCAACCTCCTCATTTGACAGATGTTGGGACTTCTCATTACACCAATTCCCAGGCAAGGGGCAGGTGACTCCAAATGGCTCCCCCAGATCTTGTATTTGGGTACCTTTGACTATCTTAGAAGAAAAATAAAGCCAAGAGGCTGGCTGCTGCCTAGGGACTTCTTTAGCTCCAAAGCCAACAGAAATGGAGGATCCTTCTCTAGACTATTATTCCAAACTGGCCCACTGGACTGCAACATCCTAGATTTTCTCCCTCCCTTTCATCCTTTTGCAGGGAGTTTCGTTGGAGGGAAGCATGGATTGCTGATATTTGCATATATACTATGTGGAGGTTGTGGTAGAGAAGGCTATAACTTTTTTTTCTTGATTGTAGGGGTGGGGAGAAGTGGTAACAGACAAACCTCTGTGTCTAGAAAATTCACAGGTATGTTACATGCTGGGAAAAGTTGAGAAGCAGCATTCTATCATCATTAATATCCATTTTCATCTTCCTGGTGGTACTGCTGAAACTGAGCCTTCTTTGTGTGCCCTGAGGAAAAGGGAGGGACAACCATGAGCCGGAGAAGAATGCAAGGCATTCAGAATCAGGGGCTGAGGGCTTTCCCCAGACTACCCAGGGTGGCTGCTGGAAAATCTGGTGAGTGTGTGTGTGTGTGTGGGGGCGGGGGGGGGGGGGAGCTCTTAAAATCATTCATTTTAGAGCTGACCTTTACTTTTTAGCATCACAAATATGATTTACCGGAGTTAGATAATGCTCAGTTACTGGTCCAGCCTTTGCAGTCAGTGGAAAGATTATGAAGATCAAAGTGGTGGTGGACGACTAATGTGGAACAAATGCACCACAGGCCATCAGCCTGAATGATTTCTTTTGCTTAACTGTTTCTTTCTTCCAAGTGAGGGTTTTGTGAAAAGTAGTGGCAAGTGACAATGATGTTATTAAGGAATTCAGAAAGGATCAATGAAACATTTCTTTAAAAATAGGGATCCTGGGGGCAGCTAGGTGGCACAGTTAATAGAGTACCAGCCCTGGAGTCAGAAGGACTCAAGTTCCAATTTGACCTCAGACACTTAACACTATAAGTGACCTTGGGCAAGTCACTTAACCCAATTGCCCTGCCCTCCCCATTCCAAAAAGGGTGGGGGGGAAGGATCCTGACCTATACGCTCTTCTCCTTAGCCAGGTTCAGACCAAAGAACAGAAATGGGTGGGGCCCCATGACTCTTGAGTAGAGATGATACCCTGGGAAAGGTGTTTCTAAACTTTCTTTCGATACTGCCTAGCAAAAAAACCAATTCCTTGGTTGAAAGAACTATAAATACAGGCCCTGAGGAATGTAAGGAAGTCATTGATGTACTCATGGTACCCCCAGGAATGGTCTGGGTCTTCATGCTCTCCTCACCAATGTAAAGGACTGGGATCGTTAGAGATACGGAATCTCTCAGGGTAGGAAGGGACCTCAGAGGTCAAAGATCACAGTTCAAAAGCTGGACCCCATAGCCACCTAGTCCAACCCCCTTATATTTTAATGATGAAACTAAGGCTCAAGTCAGTTAAATGACTTGCTCAGGATCACCAGAGAGTAAGCATTAGTGGCTGGATCTAAATCCAGGTCCTCCCTTCAGAACACTAATGCTCTAATCCAAACCAGACCTGAGCAGCAAACTCCTCTAGAACATCTCCAGATCTCCCCAAAACTTTCTTAACTCCAAACCTGGAATGAGCTGCCCTGGGAAAGTGAGGGTGGGGGTGTACACCCCTCATTGTTGGCCATCCTGTTGTTCTCTGGAAGCTGAATGTCCTCTTGTTGGGTAGGCTGGCAGAAGAACTCTCATTCAGGTTATGTATGGGTTGGAGGAGACAACTAGGCTTCCTCCAACTGGGAAGGTCGTTCAATCTCTGCCTCAAGATTCTTCCTGGGCAGGACAAGATGGGAGGGCGGAGATCTAGGACCAAGACAGTGGCCCATGCAGGGGGAGAGCAGTGTGAATGTCTATTGCTTAGGGTTCCAAGAGGGTCCTGCAGAAAGCAATACTTATTCACTACCTTAACCCCAAATACGGACCAGCACACCAGCCTGGCTACAAGTTCCTAGGCTGAGGCACCCGTGGCGAAATGCAGTTGGGACAAGACAGCCTCCCAACATACTTAGCTTTACAAACTCTCCCCATGTTTCTAAAGGAATCTCTTACGTTGAACAAACTTGGATGCAATGCTCACCCCAGGAGGGGGAAACGGGTAGGTAACTACATTATTTAATGTCTTTTATTTTTAATGTCTTATAAAAAAGAAAAAAGGAGAAAAAAAACAGTCCTTAAGTATATGTGACAGTCTTATCCTAAATGGATATATGCTAGCCTTTAGGAGTCTTCACTTTTCAGTCTGGTCTGGTCTGACTTGAAGGCAGAAGTGATACTACTTGATGGTCTTGCTGAGGTTTGAGAAGCCAACTCCCACGCATGTCATCAGAACCTTCTCCCCTCCCTTGAGCTCTTCACCACATGGCTTAGTTTCAATTTTGAACATGATCTGGAAGAAACTCTTCAAATGTCGCAAAAATTCTATCCTAAAAAAGGAAAAAAAGGGAGGCAAAAATCAATTTTTTAAAGGATTCTCTCTCAACCCTCCCACCTCACTTTTGATTCTCTAAAAAGAAGACACACAGCTCACTGCCCTCCCCAGGCACTGCTCTTTTCTGAACCTTTGCTACTGTTGTTAAAAGTTTTAAACCTAGGGGTGGCTAGCTGGCGCAGTGGATAGAGCACCGGCCCTAGAGTCAGAAGGACCCGAGTTCAAATTCGACCTTGGACACTTAACACACCTACTAGCCATGTGACCTTGGGCAAGTCACAACCCCAATTGCCTTGCATTCCCCCCTCCAAAAAGAAAAAAAAAGGTTTCAATCCCATTCCCTCGTGACAGAAATATAGCCAAAAGGTTAAGAGCAAGAAGGGAGGGAGAAAAAGATGAAGCTGGATAAGGTGTCCCCTTTGAAAAACTGGCTCCATTAGAATATCAAGAGTTGACTGGTAAAATCTTAAAGTAAGGCAACTGAACCAAACTGAAGAAGAGTTTGTAGAAGCAGTCATGAGAGGTTGGGTGAAAGGCATCGCTAAGCATGTTTAGGACCAGAAAAGGAGATGGAACAGTCACACGACAAGAGTGGACAACACAGATAACCCAGGCGCCACACTGGTATCCACAAAACAGTACAAGAACTAGAGGAAAGCATCCCGGGTACTGGGTAGATTTTTTTCTTTTTTTTTTTTTTTGTGAACAGTAAGCTTTTAATCAACAAGCATTTATTAAGTGCTTACTATATGCTAGGCTTCATATTAAGCTCGCTCTAAGGATACAAAGAGAGAATCAAACAATTCCCTCTCCTCAGGGAGCTCACATTCTAATGGGGGAGACACTATGCAAGCAATAACTTACAAACAAGACATTGGCAGGATAAACAGGAGATAAATCTCAGAGGGAAAGTACTAAAATGCAGAGGGAACTAGGAAAAGCTTCTTATAGAAGGCGGGATTTTGCTGGGACTAGACGTCAAGGAAGCTAGGAGGTGGGGACAAGGAGGGACGGAGCACCAGGCATGGGGGACTGCCACTAAAAACGTCCAGAATTGGGAGACAGGGTATCTTGTGTGAGGAACAGCAAGGAGGTCAGTGTCACTAGATCAAAGAACATGTGAAACCATAAGAAGTCTGGAAAAGTGGGAAGGGGCCAAGTTATGAAGGGCTTTGAAAGCCAGTCAGAGGATTTTATATTTGATCTCGGAGGTAATAGGGAGCTATTGGCATTTACTGAATGGGAGAGGGAAGGAGGTTACATGATTAGTTAGCCCTGTGCTTTAGGGAAGATCACTTTGATGGGGCAGGAAGAGAAAGACCTGAAGCAGGAAGACCCAGCAGCAGGCTATATTTGTAATAGTCTAGGCACAAAGCATGAGGGTACCAAGGTAGTAGCAATGTCTGAGGAGAGAAAGGAGCTTTTATGAGGGGTGTTAATGATTGTGGACTGACCAACAGGGCATGGACACATTGAAGCACCGTTATCTCCAGCCATCCCAATGTCTCATCCTTCTGGGTCCTTCCCAACATTATCCTAGCTCTTAACTCAGGCCATTAAAAATGTCTGTTCCACCTCCATCCCCACCACCTAACTCCCAAACATATTTGTGGATATAACCTTTAGCAGACAGGTTAGCTCTGTAGAAAGAGATAGAGCCATCTCACTCATGCATCTGTGTTCTTAGGAGAAAACAAGGAGTTCTCTCTCTCCTCTTCCCCTACTGCTAGAGGCGATTTCCAAGGGCACAGCTGGAGTACAGCCTGCTGCCTGTGCTCTCTGCTCCCCTGATCCTCACCCAGCTAGTCTATTTAAATCTGATTATCCTGCTGTGTATGCTCTACTCAGAATTTTCAACTGGCCTTAAAAAAACACAGCCCTTCTCTCCTTTAAAAGAGGGGTGTGTGTGTGTGTGTGTGTGTGTGTGTGTGTGTGTGTGTGTGTGTGTGTGTGTCTGTGTCTGTGTTTGGGGGGTGAAGGGAGGCACCGAGGATCTGCTGCCACCTTCTTCGACTCTTGGAGAGGGACAGGAGAAACACATACTCCACTGTCTCTGCCCGGGTAGCTGTCGCTTTTGGAAAAGCGATGAAACCTCCACCACCAAGATGCAAGTTGAAAGAAAGCCTGTCCTACTTGGACGGGGTGTTCTGCCAAACCTCTCGGCTAGGCTGAGGTAGGACTGTACTGAAACCTTAACTAAGGCACGTTTCACAGAATGCCTTTCACTGGCCCCTAAAGCCCGGAGTCTCCCTTCTGCTTGGGTATGAAAGAGTTAAAAGACTGTTCATTTTAAACGAAAGGAGAGAAAACACATGCACACTCGTACACACACCCAGCCCTATCCTATCTGCCTCCCCCGAGGAAAAAAAACCAAACCATCAGGTGACTATAACTCACTCTGCTCACAAATTAAAAGGGGGCCGGGGGGAGGGGAGAGAAGCACAAAACTGAAGCATTATTTGTTGGTGTTTCAGTGTCTACTTGCCAGAGACCTACCCACAGCATGGTTGAGCCTCAGGGAAGACAGGGCCCCAGAGCAAACCTGCAACTGAAACCGAGTTCTAAGAACTCCCCCCTTCCCCCTCCATGCCCCTAGACAGGCACATGCAAGAGACAGCAAGGAAGGGAGGAAATCACAGAGACCCTCCCCACTATACGCACACACACTTTCCAATGACATCGGTCTCCCAAAGCAGAAGAGCTGGCTACTCTTCATGCTAACCCACTCATAACTTTATTTGGGACTCCCTTGTCTTTACTTCTAATATTATAAAGAGACAGATGTGGTCCCAAGCAGTATATGCTAATAAGAATAATAACAACAATCATTGTCACTGCAATTATTATTCCTATAGCAGCAGCTAGCATTTATATGGCACTTTAAGGTTTGCAAAACACTTTTACATTTTATCCTCATAACAACCCTGTGCGATAGATGATCCATTTTAGAGATGAGGAGACTGAGGCAGACATGGTTAGGTGATTTGCCCAGGGTCACAGCTGTCTAGAGCAAATTGGGATCCAGATCTATTATTACTCCAAGTCCAGTGCTCTATCCAATGTGCCATCTAGCTAACTCTAAATGTAACACAGACAGTGTCCTTAGCAGAAGGCAAATTCTCAGGACAGAGACTGGAACGGTGATTTCACAGGCCTAGGGAACACCCAGGTGATGAAAATCCCTCTACCAATGCAGGTTACCATTTTTACACCAATTGACGCTCTTAGAGGACTAGGACCAGTTAGAGGTTAAGTGACTTGCCCAGGGTCACACAGCTAGTATGTGTCAGAGACAGCTTGAACCCAGGTTTTCTGGGATCTGTATCCAAGTCTTCTAGCACTCTGTATAATACAACCACACTGCCTTGTTTAGGAGAAGAACTGATCAGCCGCACAAAACTAGCCACAGATAAGACTGGCACTATGAGGTACTTCTTATATCCTGCATATCTGGAAGGAAAGGAAATGAAAGGCATTTTCTCCTTCACAGAGCTACTGTGTGGATCAAATGAGATAATGTAAAGAGTAATGGAAGCCATAAAGCACCATCTCAATTATCTTTAAAAGGAAGAGATCAGCCCAAAACACCTCAAAGATTCCCTCCAGCTCTGAATCTCTGATCCTCTGAGTCTCAACAAAAATGCCCTCTGCAAAATACCCAACAAGTGGCTATGCAGGTTTCTTAGATGCCTCCAGTAAAGAGCACCAAAAGCAGGCCATTTTACTCCTGGATAGCTAGAGATGCTAGGGCCTTCCTTTTGTGAATACGTTCCATCTGTACATGACTCCTACATACAGCACTGTTTGCATGTTGTCTTTCTCATTAGACGGTAAGCTCCCTGAGGGTAAGGATCATGTTTCTGCCTTTCTTTGTAGCTCTAGTGCTTGGCATGGTGCCTGACTTTGCCTCAAGAGGTGCTCAACAAATGCTTGCTGATTACCTTTGTTAGTAAATTTTTTCTTAACAGCAAAAGTTCTAGTTCTTCACACTGGGGCCAAGCAGAAATAAAAACCAATCACATCTCCCTTTCAACGTGATCGCCTATTCAAACAGGAACACAGATGTTCCTGTGGCTCTATTTCTTCTTCAGTAGGCTGAATATCCCCAATTCCTTCCACTGGAGGCCCTTCACCATTCTGGATGCCCACCTCTGGATCCCTCCCCTCATTTACTCAACAAACACTTATTAAGTGCTTATTATATGCCAGGCATGGTATTAAGTGCTAGGGACAACAGAGAGGTCTTCAAGATGTCTCACGGGGTAGATGACTTACCAAATAATTATACACAAACAAGAGACATACGGGATAAATTGAAGATAATTTCAGAGGGAAGACACTAGCTTAAGGGGCACAAGGAAAGGCTTTTTTGCAGAAGGTGAGATATTACCCAAGACTCTGACAGTGAAGATGCAGAGTTGGGACTGGGGGGAAAAGGAGATGAGAGAGAAATAAGGATTTTAGTCAATTAAAAAAATAATAATATTATAACAAAACTGTGTGCCTTACTTGAATTGCCCAGGAGTTGGGAAAAAATCATTACTTTGAAAAAGAGGCAGTTTATAAAAACGCTACTAGAGGAAAAGCAAATAGGCCAGAGTCATTGTATTGCAGAGGATGTTGGGAAGGAGTAACGAGACTGGAAAGGTAGGAGGGAGCCAGGTTATGAAGGGCTCTGAAAGCTAAACAGATGGTTTTATTTATATCTGATTATGGAGGTACGAAGGAGCCACTGGAGTTCACAGAGTAAGAGTGTTACATGGTCAGACATGAGTGCTTTCCAACTTACTAATGTCCTTCCTAAAATACGGTGCCTGCAAGTGAACATGGTTATTTCTGCTCCTATTCCTCTCTAGGAGGCATTGTGGTACACTAGAAGCAATGTTAGATTTGGGGTCAGAGGGCAGCTAGATAGCCTAGGAGATAGAGTACTGGGCCTAGAGTCAAGAAGATCCTTTTTCCTGAGTTCAAATGTGGCCTCAGATACTTATTATCTGTACAACCCTTGGCAAGTCACTTAACCAACTATTTTGCTTCAGTTTCCTCATCTGTAAAATGAGCTGAAGAAGGAAATGGCAAACTTCTCCAGTATCTTTGCCAAGAAAACCCCAAATGGGGTCATGAAGACACAAATGAAATGATTGAATGACAACAACTGGGATCAAAATTCTGGCTCAAAATCCTGGGTCTGCCCAGTGAATGTACTTTAACCTTTCACGCCTCAGTTTCCTCATCTGTAAAATGATGGCGCTGAACTATATGACCTCTTAAGGTCCCTTCTGGCTCTGTGACCCTAAGATTCTGTGACTAATCAGTGAAGCACAAAATGATACTAAAAATTAAGTGGCACCTCCTGTAGTCATCAAGAAGTTAAATTTTCCTATTACAAGAACTTTATCAGAAGAACATCAGAGACTCTCAGAATTTAGACCCCCTTGAGTCCTTCATTAATTTAATGGGTGAGAAAACTGAACTCCAGAGAAATGAGAGATTTGTCCAAGGTCACCTAACAAGGGATTGGTTGGCAGAGCAAAACCTACGATCCAGATCTCCTGAGGCTCCATTCGGCGTTGGCCCCCTAAGAATCCGAAAGGGTAAGCACGGATTCCAAGCCTCAGATTACACCTCTCCCTCCACCCATATGTCTTCTTACTATTTACTGCAATGTGTTATAGCAATGTCAATATTGGGGCTTGTAACTGAAACTAAAGTGGCTTTAAAAAAAACTCTCGTCACAGAATATGAAGAGTTGGCAGAGAGACCTTTGAAATGGGAGGCAGCGTGCTGAAGCTGGAGAAGATGGGTCCCGGATTCGAATGACAGCTCGGCCTCGGCCTGGATGACTGAGCAAATCACTTTACCAGTCAAATGGGGAGCTTGGACCAGGAAATCTCTAAGTAACCTCTAGGGACCCTTCCAGCTCTAGTTCTATGGTGCTATGAGTCCACCATTTATATCCAATAAAGAAGGTCATCTCATTCACCCCTCTCATTGTATTTACCAATTAAATCTAGTCAGAGGCAGAGGCAGGACAGAAAGCTCAAGTCCTGACTTCCAAGGGACTTTTCCACTACACCTTCTCTCTGGCTTCTCTCTACAGTAAGACCACTACATATCCAGCCTGTCAGGATCATGCTGAGCGAGTTGGCCTGACATCATTTCCCTACCCTCACTCCATTCTTAGAAATAGCCAGCATCTATCATAGCCCTTTAAGGTTTACGACATGCTTTACAAATATCTCATTTTATCCTCACAACAACCCTGGGAGGTACATGCTGCTATTATTCTCTTCATTTCACAGATGAGGAAACAGAGGCAGAGGTCAGGTGACTTGTGTAGGGTCACACAGCTCGTCAAGTGTCTGAGGCTGAATTTTGAACTCAAATCTTCCTGCTTCCATGTCCAACACTCTACCCCACTGTGCCAGCCAGCTACCCATCGAACCAGTAACACACCCCCAAAACCCTACTCCAAGTCTGTAAAAGGTACAGACTGTAAAAGGGTAAATCCCTCTTCTACTCCCACCCACCCCTTTTCAATTCTTCATTTCAAAAGCCCATTCCTACGGAACAGTTAGCAAGCTACAGTTGCTGTGCCTGAGGGCACAGGGTCCAATGATCCAATTTCTCCAGGAAGCAGCAGGGTTCTGGTTCTCTTTCTTTTCACTCAGTATTTTCCCTCTCCCTCTCCCTCCACTCCCAACCCCCTCATGTGATGGCACCACCATTCTTCAGTTATCACAGTACTGTACCTTTCACATATACAGCATCGGTACCATGATAACCGAAAAAGGACAGTTCAGTCTCATCTCTACCTGCTCCGCTGGCCAGAAACGTAACCACAGAGGGGGACTTGACCGGGTGCAAATCTAGCAGTGCACAGCATTTCCATCAGTCTGGCAGGTAAGTGGTTTTCAGGAGCTCTCGTGCCCAATTATCAAAAAAGAAAAAGCTTCTCAGACCATGCTTTTCGCTCAGCCGTTTTAAGGGCCCAATTGCATACAAACCGGACACTCAGATGCACTTGCTGCTTAGTTCTCTTCGTGACCCAAGTCAAGGATTGTTAGAACTGGAAGGGACCCCAGAGGTCATCTGGTCTAACCCTTTGCATGATGGATAAGGAAACCGGGGCCAGTGAAGGACAATAATGTGCCCTGATGGCACACAGGTAACAGAGTCCAAATTCAGACCCTCTGATCCTCTTCTTCTTTTTACTACACATTCCCACCTATTATTGCCATTACCTGTTACTGATCTAATAATTTACCTGCCTAGTGAGCTTTTCTTCCATCTTTCTACAATACTGACACCTTCTCTCGTCAAGTACTTCATTTTCTAGGCACGGAAAGTGAGCACTGGAAAGGTGGCGTGATGTGCCCAGGTAAGACACAGGGGTGGAAGTCTGTGCCCAGGTCCTACTCCAAACCCTATACTCCTTTTGGTACACAGTGCTGTCCAGAAGTGTAATTGGCAAGTTTTCTACTTCTAGCATCATTTTCAACTCGATTGTGTCCCATCATCTTAGACAAAAATAAAGCATTCAACATGTGTCCCTTTCCAGCTGCCACAACGGGGTCACTGGAAGAGAAAAGGAAAAAAAAACCCCACAACTAATAATCAACAAACAAGGTATAAGAGATATCAGATGTTTAACCCTGAAAGGAATAAATAAAATCAAAAGGCAGAGATTAAAGGATCCACACCCAATACGTGAGGCTGCTCTAATTGGTCCGCAATGAAGACTACAGCTGGAAAAGAAAGGAAGAGAGCTTCCCATCGGTAAAAATAAACAGCGAGTGAAGAGTTCCCACACTTGGTTCACTTGAGTCTCACAGGTACAGGCAGTTCTGTACATAGTGAGAAGCTATGCTCAGTACAGTAACTTTGTCATTTGGGGCAATTAGAAAAATAAACCAGTTCAGCTAGCAAGGCTTAAGAAAACAACTTACGTGTAGGGAGACAGCGGTCCTAGCAGGACTTTGGAAACATCCTGCTGTCCAAGGGTCATAAGCAGCAGAACTAAACTCTGGTTGGTGGAGTCCACACAACCTCCCTGTCAACACAAACACTTTAATTATTAATCTTTGTACAAACCAGAAAATGGAAGCCCCCACCCCCATCCCCAAAGGGAGAGATAAGGAAGGAAAAAGAGAAACATTTACCAGGAACGGGGGAGCCTGTAAAATACCAGATTGCATTGGTCAAATGCTAATAAAATGCAGCACAATTTTGTTAAGGGGGAAGCTTACGTAATCTAGCTTTAGGGGTTATCAAGACCTTTGCAATAGCAAGGGACAGGCAAATGGACAATTTAAGTTTACAAAGGGAAAAAGGAGGCTGTCGGTTATTAAAACAGCAAGACAACGTTTTACTGAGTACAGCATAAGTCAAAAGCATAATTCAGTACTGGGAAATCTGCAGTTAATTACTAAAGGTTAAACGACTGCCAAGTTAAGTGCCTACTTTTATTCAGTCCACAGCAGAACAAAGTTAGCCCTGTCTGGTTAAGAGGGTCCGACCTTCCACACTTATTCAAACACAGTCACATTAAGTTGGCTGATATTTGTATAAATTTCTCGTTCCTCATCTCTCCTTAGTCTGGACCTATGATTTCATCAAGAAAGGGAACTCCTAGTGTGAAATCTCCCTCAAAACGCTCCCATTTGTACAAAAATATTTATAGTAACCATTTAAACATGGCAATGCGATCTGCTTTTTATTGGTGTTTGTTCTAAATAGATCCTTCCCCCCTTCCCTTGTAACAAAGATGAGCAAAGAAAGTGGATAAAACTATCAATTGTGTCTGAGAGTATATGTGATATACATTATCATACATATATAGCTTCTACATATACATATACATACACATGTATGTAGATATGTGTACATATGTGTGTATGTACATCTATATACAGATACACACACACACAAACACATATATAAAAAACTTTTATAAAGGAGAAAAGAAATGTGTATTTTCTCAACTTCTCTAGACCAAGTCTGGTCATTATAATTGTAGTGCTGGGGTTTTCTGTTGTTTTTTCCTTACATTTTCATAATTATCATGCATATTGTTTTCCTAGTTCTGCTTACTTCACTCTGCATCATTTCATATATCTTCTCATGGTCCTCTGAATTCTTTATGTTCTTTATTCTTTTCATTTCTTATACTGCAGTAATACTACATTATTCCATTACATTCATGTGCCACAGTTTGTTTAGTCATTTACTAATCAATCAGCATCTCTATGTTGTTTCTAATTCTTTACTACTTTCTATCAGCAATTTTTATTGTAACAAATAACTGACAGTGGGCATCCATCAACTGGGGAATGACTGGCAGAAAAAAATTACAAGGGAATATAATGAACATATTGTGATGAAAGGAATGATGACGGTGTGCCAATTCAGAGGACCTTGGGAAGACTTGCATGAACTGATGCAGAGGAAAATGAACAGAACCAAGAAAAAAAT
Organism: Pseudochirops corinnae; assembly: GCA_028646515.1. Taxonomy (NCBI): domain Eukaryota; kingdom Metazoa; phylum Chordata; class Mammalia; order Diprotodontia; family Pseudocheiridae; genus Pseudochirops; species Pseudochirops corinnae. The sequence continues at coordinate 95,529,261 of CM053590.1, forward strand.
GCACAGGATTTCTACAATAATAATGTTGAAAAGACCACAGAACGCTAATCCATGAAGGAATCAACTGTGTCTTCAGAAAACGGAAGCTTCCAGGGGATGGTGAAGCATGCACGTCTCCTACTTCTTTGCAGAGAGGTGGTGGACTATAGGAGTAGAATGAGATATATGTTTGCAGACATCCCCAGGGTCTCTGTTTGTTTAGTTTGGCTATACTTATCTGCTATAAGAAAGGATTCAAGGGTTCTATTGGAAGAGGGGGAAATCCTTGGAAATAGTTATATAAATGTAAGTTTCTGTCAGACTACTGTCAATTTTTACAATAGTTTTTGCTAAATAGCAAGTTCTTATCCCAATAGCTGGGATCTTTGGGTTTATCAAACACGAGGCTACTGTGCTCATTTGCTTCTGTATACTGTGTACCTAATTAGTATCACTGACAAACCTCTTTATTTCTTAACCAAAACTAAATTGTTTTGGTGATTTTGGCTTTGTTGTACAGTTTAAGATCAACACATACTTCCACCCCACCCTCTTCTTTTCCATTCCTTTTCTTCCATTTGAGTTTTGCTGAACTTATCCTGGGTGACATCCCTGGTGTGCCTGTGTTTGTGTTCTCCTATTTTTTGTGCAACCCTAAGGAGATCTCTTGGGCTGTGGGATGTATTTTAGGCAGGTGATGGGCTGAAAGACAGAGTACCCCAATACTAGGTTGAAGGAGATGTCGTATTTATCAGCAAAAGGTTGGCCTCTTTGTTAACAACAATTTCTGAGCTGGCCTCTATTTTCTTAGGTATGTCTGTGCCACAGGACAAGGGACACTACTGAAGATCCCTTTGCCTTTAAAAAACTTAACAAAAGCTCTTCTAAAGGTTCAGTCCTGCCATTCTAGTGAGGATCCTGCCATCAGGAAGTAACAGCAGTTTGCCTGTGGCTCCAGGAAGAGCTAGGGGGTTGGTGTTAAAACCATTCACACTCCATTCTCCTTTGTGACCAAGGTATATATCTAGAAGAAAATCCCTCCGGGTTAAGAGTACATTTTGTCACTGTGGGACAATTACGGTAACTGGCTTATAGGGGAAACAAGGTCTATGACCTTGGCTACAGCCATCCTAGTCTAACAAACTAAGCTCATGGGACAAGAGGGATGAAGAGGGATAAAGATGGATGGATGGATGGACGCCCCACAATGGTGAGATCTGCGGTTCTTTACAACTCAAGTGGGACACAGAATCTGGATAAAGTTTAGTTTTATAGCTTACGTTTATACGGCACTCTAGATCTGCAACATGCTTTACGTATATATTCTCTCATCTGACTGAGACAGTGAGGCAGCTGTTATTATTATCCCTATTTCACAGGTGTGGAAACTGAGGCTAAGTAATTTGCCCAAAGTCATAGAACTATTTAAGGGCCTAAAGCATGATCTGAACCCAGGTCTTCTCGATTTCAGTCCCAGCCATCTATTTACTACATTATAGAGCTTCTCAATGAAGTTCAGGAAAGAATCATAAAGATCAGTGAATAACACAATTTCAGTGGTCACTTAGCTCAACTCGTGTCTAAGCAGGAATTGCCTCTAATAAATCCCTGACAAGTGGTTTAGCTTCTAACCGAAACTCTCTAATGACAAATCACTTATTAGTACCTGGTAAGACGGGGATAATACCACCAATAAGATCTAGTTCCCAAATATCGTGAGGATAAAATGTAAGAAAACTTGACAACCCCTAAAAGTGCTACAGAAATGTCAGCTGCTATAATTACCACCAACGTCATCTTATCCCCTCCCCCCACTGGGGCAGTCCACTTCACCTTTGTTAATGGAAGGTGACAAGTTAACCTTCTGGACTTGAGCAGCTTGGGAGAGCTAGAAAAGCATGTCGGGAATAAACGTAGTGAGATGCACCCACACTGCCAACCCCCTTCCCTCCTGAAAGGCCAATGACTTACTCTATAAATCTCTTCCAACAACAGCTTTGCACAGTTCCGGCCAAGGTCTTCTGGGAGGACCGCTGCTCCCTGACCCTGGGGGTTTGAGGCCAGCTCCGCGCTGAGAAAGGTACCATTGGTGGTCTCAGCTACAAGTGAGAGCCCAAAGCCTGGAGACCTGCAAATGCACATACACAGAGTACAATTTTGAGTGAGGATTAATAAAACTGTCACAGCTGTTCTACAGCAAAAGGGTGGAGGACCACCAAGGTCAAACTGTGTTACTCAAATTACTTCCCCTCTCTGGGCCTCAGTTTCATTATCTATAAAAGGAAAGGGTGGCACCAGATGATTTCCAAAGGCCTTTCCAGCTCTAAATGCCATGACCCTATAAGTTCTATAGCCCTTTGATAGCACAGCCTATCGCAAAGCTACCTGTAGTTAAAATGAGTCTCATAATCAGTTTCATTGGTCTGTGGGATAATTTTACATAGCTAGGTGTGAGGGTCCAATGGCCAGATGCCAGGCCTGCTTCCCTCACCAGAGAAAGCAAGAATATATTTCTCTATCTTCACCTCCCTACGTGAAAAATATCCTCTTAGAATTTCCTACTAGGTAGTAGAGTAGAGAGAGCACCCGACCTGGAGTCAGGAAGACTTAATCTTCCTGGGTTTAAATCTGGCCTCGGGTATTTCCTAGCTGTCTGACCCTCAGCAAGTCTTGTTTGCCTCAGTTTCCTTATCGGTAAAATGAAATGGAGACAGAAATGGCAAACCACACCAGGATGTTTGCCAGGAAAATGCTATATGGGGTCATAAAGTCAGACAGGAGTTAAAAAAAAAAAAAAAAGACAGAAAAATAACAGGTGAAGAGTAGAGCCACAATTCAAACTCAGGCCTTCTGATTCATGGTGGTGCTGTGTTCTTTCCACCACACCAATCCATTCAGTTTGTACCACTCAGCCGTTTTAGCCCTGACAGTGGTGCCAGTACCCATGACCAAGGCAGAAATCAGTGCCTAGAAGGGAAGATATGAGTTCTACCAGACAAAAAGGCTCAATTTGCTCAGGGCTTGATCTCCTTGGCTACATTGGAGCAAAGCATCTGAACAGAGTGTCTAAAATGATTCCATTTGTCCAACAGCTTTTCATGAATAAACCTTTTATCTAGCAGGGTGCTGGACATGTAGTGAGGCTCTATAATACATATTTTTGATGATGTAAAGGCACTCACTATTTAAAAGAACCCCTGGAGAGGAATCTTTTATTTCTGTCAATACACAAGTTTTTCATCAATCTCTATTTTCATATAGTTAAAAAAGCTTTAAAACACAGCACAATTTGGTAAAAGGGGGTGCTTAAGTGTGTGCTAATTATTTGACAATGGAATCTTGGCATACCCCACTAAAAGTCATTAACTGGATCCCCCCCAAATACTTGAGAAGTGGTTTCATGGTGGTTTGTTTTGTTAGGGCTGGGGTGCATTTGGTGGGGAGGGGGGGAGAGGGAGACTCCCAGTATGGAAACCACCTCCACCAATGCAACTTGTCTGTAACTTTTAACTTTAGTGGAGTGTCTGGGGCCACTGAGAAGGTGACTGTCTTGCCCAGGATGACAAAGCAAGTGTGCCTCAAAGGTGAAGCTTAAACATGCAGAGATCCTCCTGGAGGTGGCTCAGTGAACAGAGCACTGGCCGTGGAGTAAGGAGGACCTGAGTTCAAATCCGGCCTCAGCCACTTGACACTTACTAGCTGTGACCTTGGGCAAGTCACTTAACCCCAAAAGCCTCGCCTCCCCCGCTCAAAAAAAAGAGAAAAAAAAAAGTAGCCAGATATCTTCCTGACACCAAGACTGGCCCACTCCTCACTGTTCCATGTGACCTCTAGATTCATAATCAATAATGTTTTAGAACTACATTTATAAAACTATGAGGAAAAAGGGGGGAAATTTAGATGCCCAGTTATAGAAAAGACATTTTAGAGACCATCTAGGCCAAGTATTCTTAACCTGGAGCCTGTGAATTTGTTTTTTTAAATATTTTGGTAACTATTTTAATGTCTGCTTTGTAATCCTTTAGTTTTATTTTATTCATTAAAAACATTACTCTGATGCTATCTACCTGCAGAGAGAGAATTGATCAACTCTGAGGACAAACTGAAGTATAATTCTCTCTTTTTTTTGCTTTAAAAAAATGACTAATATGAAATGTTTTGCATGATTTCACATGTATAATCGATATCATGTTGCTTGCCTTCTCAGTGGGTAGAGGAAGGGTGGGAGGGAGGAAAAGAATTTGGAACTCTAAAAAGAAAACATGCTTAAACATAACTAAGTAAATAAATGATAAATTTTAGAAAAGAAAAAAAAGAAATGGATGAGACTTGGCGGGGGAAACCACCTTATTCTGGGAAGTGGTCTCTGGACTTTACCAGAATGCCAGAGGGTCCAGGACACTAAAAAAATAAAAGGTTAAGAACCCCTGAATGCTAGGCCAACCCCCTAATTTTATAGAGAAGTAACTGGGATCCAGGATGATTTTTATTAAATCTATATGGTCTTCATTAAATATATAAGTAACAACAGAGCCAAGATTAGAATCCAGGGCTAGGAGGGACAAATTCAGCACTCTTTCCCCTCACTCTACCACACTGATATTTAAACAAGTTTTAAAACACTGTTTAACCTTAAAACAAATATAAAACCACATGGTTAAACAATTTTTAAAGGGCATTCATGAACAAGAAGACCACCCAGGATTTAAGTACTCCACGAAACAAATATTTACCAAGAGCCCACCTACCACCCACACAACACTCATCATGATAGATGTGCCCTGTCACTGATGATGGCTCTGGATCCACCATCATGAGGGTTAAGATCATGGATTTAACACCCTAAAGGTTTTACAAGGAGGCTGTTGAAAAAGTCTTGGAGCTCAAACAAGGTGGGGAGACACCTCCTTCTCAGGTCACCAAACGGACTCATTTCCTGCCTACCAGGAGCACGTGTGTAAGCTGGCCCTCCAACAGATATTTGAGCCAAATATTTTTCAAAAACAGAATTGCAGCTGGTTTGTGGTGGGCCCTCAGATTTTAGCAATGCCAAAGGCCAAACACAGGAGGGCCTTGTTCATTCATTCTCATCAGGCCACTCCTGCCGCCATCTTTTCCTTCCCTTATACACTTCTTTCCCTTTAAGAGGCAAATCATTTAATCTCCCTGGGTCGCCGTTTCTTCATCTGTAAAATGACAACCTAGATTCAGAGGTCCTCTCCAGCTTTAAAACTATGATGGATGATCCTTTCTCTTCACCCTCAGCAGAGTTAAATTCATTTTTTTCCCAACAAGTCACATCTTTATTGTAATAAAAATAATTGTTATTAAATTTCTAATTAAAGGAAACACTTACAAGGGCATGTTGAAGCCAGCTCATAGAGACTTAAAGCCAATTATTAAATTTTCTGCATGAGCATTTACACCTCAGAAAGTGGCATATGCTACAAATCAGGATTTGATTTTATTGTTTTGTTAAATGTAGAATTTTAAAAATTTATTTATTTTAAATTTAATTTATGGAATAAAACAAGTATTTCCATAACACAGTATAATAAAAAAAGATAATTGCACATGAAACTGCAAATCTATTATGTACAACTTGCTATTTCTTTTAAATATATAATAAAGTTATTATGCAAATTTCTTTTTCTTATTTTCTTCCCTTCTCTCCCTGTCATCCCCCACTCCCACCCTAGAGACAGCTATCATGAGACACAAATAGGTATACTTGTGTAAAATGAGTCTACACATACTTCTACTTATCAGTTCTTTTCTCTGGATGCAGGCAGCTTGCACCTTCAGCAGAAATCATGCAGCTATAACTGCACACCTAGTTATACAGGCTCTATAGAAGGCATTAGAAAGCAGGCAAAAATGCTTCTGGGTCGTATACCTCCATCAAGTGCTTCCTTCTTCTGGGCAGTTGAACCACATGACCTTCCAGCTTGGACATTCTGTGTTCTGAGGTCCTCTCAGTCATAATTCCACATTCTAAGGTGCCTCACAGCCCTAACAGTCTATGTTTTAAAGTCTCTTCCAATGGTAATATTCTCGACTTTAAGGCACCTCAGGGCCTTGGGTTTGTTTTATGTCTGAAGGTGCCTTCCATTTCTGACCTTCCATCATTCTAACTCCTCATCTCCTGCTCAGAAGAGTAAGTAAGGTAGCCCCAAACTGGGTCCCTCACAAAACTATAGGCCAAAGATCCCAGCTCCTTCTTCCTGTCAAAGGTTCCCAATTCACCTAGTACAGCGCCATATTCATGATGAGCAGCTCAGCCTGTCAATAATTATTGCTGGGTTGTGGGTCCCCAATGCCTACTTTAAGCCCATTTACTGAGGGCTGGGTCCATCTGGATCTGCAGTTGGAGCAGCCATGTTAAAATCCCATCTCTGCCGTTTGCATGACCCTGGACGCATCCCAGTTTCCCTTCCTTTCTTGAACTCAATTTCCATCTGTGTAAAATGAAGGGACTGGATTGAAAGGTGTCTTTCAGTTCTGAGTTCTATCATCTCCGAGTACCCAGCAGATATATCTAATCTGAGCACCTATCAAATACCTTGTACTGCCCTAGGCTACACAAGGAACACAAACCCGAAATATACTGAAGAACTGGTCCCTGCTTTCGAGAAACTTACCATCTAGTTGGGAAACAGGGGCTCCTAAACATACATTTGTTAAGCTTCAGAGCTGGAACTCTGACCCAGATGGCACCGCTCCGAGTGCAAGGCTAGTCCCACGACAGAGACAGCAGTCAGAGTCTCACTGGAACCAACTGTACAGTTATTCCTCCTCCAGAATGGTCACTGGCCCTATAATCCTAAGAACTGAGTCACAATCTGTCTACAACATTTATCAGCTGTATCAACTAGAAACAGTCATTTCATAACTCTGAGCCTTCATTGCCCCATCTGTAAAATGGGGATACTCCAGGTACTCCCTTCCTCACGGATCTGTTGTAAACAAAGTACTCTGTAGACCTCAAATATGGTAGAAATGGTGTGATTACTGACACTGGTACTAAAAGTAATAATTATGGAATTATCATATTAATAACACATTATTATTGTCATTATTTTTATGGCAACAGTAGGGCTGGCACTTTGCCCCCCTTTCTCTACTTATACAGCCTCATCAACTCTCAAATGTAATGCCACAGTAGCCACACAGCTGAGCCATGGTTCCTGTCTTTCCCTGCTCCATCAACCCTATACACAGCTGACAAACTGAGCCTTCCGCCACCAAGATAACCATATCTCTCACATCCCTCTTACACCTTATCATGGCTCACTGCACATACACTACCCTTCCCAGGGTAAAATACTCAACTTGGCATTCTTCTGCAGTACAGATCTCCCTTACCTTCCTTTCATGTTACTGTTCTCTCTGACTCCCTGAAATCACTTTCTATTCAGAAAGAGACTTATGTTCTTGCATACTAGTAATGTGGAAATCCATTCTGATAAGACTATTTAGATATGTATTGAGGAATTGCTAAAGAAAATTGCTTAATGGAATAGCAGGAGGGACAAGCTAATAAAAAACACCTGTCACTTGAAAAAGGCAATTTTTTTAAAAAAGAAAATGGGGGAAAGAGGCAGGTAGGTGGCACAGTGAATAGAGCACTTGTGCTGGAGTCAGGAGGACCTGAGTTCAAATCTGACCTCAGACACTTAACACTTACTAGCTGTGGGACCTTGGGCAAGTCACTTAACTCCAACTGCCCTGCCTTCCCCCCTCCAAAAAGCAAAAAAACCCAACAGCCAAAAGACCCAGAAAATGGGGAAAAAAGAAATGACTTCTTGTTATTTTGTACTCACTTAACTTTGTTTCTCCCATAATGTCCCATCAAAAGAATGTAAACTTCTTAAAGGCAGTGCAGTACCTTGCACAATTTTTGGAGTTGACCTGTGATTTAATTCATGAAGGGAATCACCTAATAAAGAAACTTCTTCTACCACTATAGATTGTTACCTTTTTCTGAATTGTCTGAGGTGCTAAGAAGTGAAATGACCTAGGTCACACATCCATGATATGCCAGGGAGGACCTGAACCCAGGTCCCCCTGACTCTGAGGCCAAGTCTCTAACCATTATATCACATGGCCTCTCACCACATATTTTGCACAGAGAGAGCACATAGTCAATAGTTTCCAAATTGATCTGAATTATGTGTAAGTTTTAAGTCTAAAGAATTTATAAGGTAAAGTAAATCCCATAGCACCAAGCACACAACTGGATTTGTAGCAGGCATTCTTCCTTGCTGATGCTGCTCAGGACATCTTTGAAAGCTAATTCTGGGAAGCTAAGTGGCATAATGGGTAGAACTACCAGCCCTAGATTCAGGAGGACCTGAGTTCAAATCTAGCCTCAGACACTTACTAGCTATGTAACCCTGGACAAGTCACTTAACCCTGTTGGAAGGAAGGAAGGAAAGCTGATTCTGAGACCAACTTCCACAGCTCATGCTTAAGACACAAGTCTTTCACACCTGTCCCCAAATCTAGCAATTTGAAGCTTCTGACACATGGAAAACTAAAGAAAATAATAAAAAGTGTTTTCAGATTCTTCCCCCACCTTTGAATGGCAATGCAAATACTTACTTTCCAGAGTTGATCCCTTTCATATGGTCTGTGTAAATATAGATATCAGGAATGAATTTGTTAAGGATGCTCCGAGAAGACTCCACAATGCGATTGGCTATCTGAGGTGATACCCGCACAGAGTACCTGTAATCTGAAGTTAAGGAATTGGCTTGCATGGCCCCAGAAGACAAAGGAAGGGAAAAAAAGTGGAGGGGGAGAGGAGATACACATAAGCAACCCAAAGCCCTGGATTTATTCGGATGATCAGGTTCAAATTCCAGCTCTGTTACTTACTAGCTGTATGACCCTGAGCAAATCACCTCCTTGGACCTGAGCCACTGCGATGAGGAAAACATCCAATCTGGTGTCAGTAGACCTAGGTTTGCATCCTAACTGTGTGACCGTCTCATATACGGTTTCCTCCTCTATAAAATTAGGGAGTTGGAATAGCTCACAGCCCTAAATCCCATGACCTCCCAATTAGTGGAACTGCACTTGGAAGTAACAATATCTAGTCTCACCTTCTCACTCCAATGTGTCTCATTAGAATTCTTAATAATCTGGGGTCTCTAATCAGTCCTTTCATGATCATATCTACCCGTAACCCACATCCCCACAATTACTTAATTTATTTCAAACTGTCTTGTTACTAATACAATAAATAAAAATACCTTATGAAACCACTTAGATCTTTAAGAACATAGTCTGTTCTTTGCCCAAACTCCATCTCCATAACCAACTAACCTATTACTTATGTACACAAGGCCAAACCGGTATTCTGGGCCAGTCTGGTGGCCTGCCCAGCCCAGGACCCAGGCTTGGGGCTCTGACAATAGTTTAAAGCATGTGGCTCTTTCTACAAGGCCCATCCTTACTGCTTCAGGGGCTGACTCTCCACCTGATCTCCCTCACTTCTACTTTCTCCAATCCACCCTATACACAGCTGACAAACTGATACTTTTAAAAAAAATTAAGGTCTCACCATGTCACACACACCCCCCCCCCCCCATATGTTTCAGTAGCTCCCTAAGGAAAGACCTTGAGGACAAAATCCTCAACGTGGTATTTGAAGTCTTTCTCAGTTTGGGACATCACCTACCTTTCCTTCCTATTAGTGGGATGGTACAGACCCCCCACTCCTTTGCCTTCCACCCCACTTGTCCATGATTAGAGGAACATGGGAAAGCCACTGGATTCCTCTGGGCCTCAGTTTCCTCAGCTACAAGACAAAACTCGATGGGCTAAATGACCTCTGAAGACACAAACAGTTCTAATTCCGTGATCTTGGGTTAAGAACTGACTATATGGATGGAAGAAATGTAACAATCCCTAATTATGAGTGCTGCTGGAGGGTGAAAGAGGAGATGGGCAAACCAATCACTGGAACCATAGATCTGGTGCTAGAAAGGACCCCAGAAGTCATCTAGCTCAAAACCCTTACCTTACAGATGAGGAAACTGAGACCCAGCAAGCATAAGCCTAAGCCACTTACTAAAAATCACACAGGTAACAAGAATCAAGAGTCAAAATGTAAAGCCAGGGAAACTGCATAATACTGTTCTTTCTTGTTAACACAAGGGTTCCAAAATGGTTCAACAGGTATTTTTCTATAAAAAAAAAAAAGTGTGTATTTTTAATATCTTTTGCATCTCATTTCTGGATACAGCCCTCTCCCCTCACCAAACAACAATCTTGAGAAAGGGGGAAAAAAGAGAGTGAAAGTGAAAGAACAGTTCAAGAAAACTCGCTAACATATTAATGATCTGACAGTATATGCAATAATCCACACCATAATCCCAGTTCAGTAAATAAAGGGAGGTATACTTTTTCAACTCTTGCAGTGCCAAGCCTTGCCATTGTAATTGCACAGCGCTCAGATTCACTGCATAGTTATTCTTCAAAACCCTCAATACCCACATTTAATTTTCGTTATAAAAATCAAAACCTCAGAGCCAGGCTGATGGAAAGATCTGAATTCAGGAACCCTGGGTTCAGATCCCAACAATGCTACTTGCCATCAGTATGATCTTGGGAAAGCAAACTGCTTCCGTGTGTCTCAGTTAACCATCTTTAAAGAGGGTTTTTCTGAAGGCTTTTCTAACTCAAAAAAAAATTCTGAGACCTTCCTACAGTGGCTCTTTCCTCTCCAAATCCATCCTGTACTTTACCAGAAGTACAGGCAGCTAGGTGATAGATAGACAGATAGATAGATAGACGGATAGATAGATAGATAGATAGATAGATAGACAGACAGACAGATAGATAGAGATATATAGACATAGATATATCTAAAAAAAAAAAAAGGTTATCCATTCTTCAAGTTTTAGCTTTCTGTAGACCTCCTCTGAAAAGTCTTTCCTGAATTCCTACCATACTCACTATGGATGTCTTTCAAATACAATTTAAAATTGTTTCTCAACTCTTCCCATGCATTCATGAGTGTATGAGAGAGACTGCAAGAGAAAGAGAGAGAGAAAGTGTGCATGTGTTTAGGACAGGGAAAGAGGGAGAGGGAAAGGGATAGAGAGAAGAGAGAGGGTACACAATAGCATTTATTAGGTGTTTTCTATGTACGAACAACTGTTAAAAACATCAGGGACACAAATATAAACAAGCAAGGCAGTCCCTGCCCTCAAAGAGCTTACATTCTAGAGAAGAGAAGACAATACATAAAGGGAAGCGTGAAGGGAGAAAGGGGAAGGGAGGAAGGTAGCACAATGCACAGATGCCGAGCAGTCCTGTGGAGACCTGATAACTAGTTAAGAGAAAAACTCCCCTGTCAGACCCAGGGACAGAGTCCAAGGTCATGAAGAAGAGATGAGGATAGCCAGCGCACACGCACCATGGTGAGGTGAACGGATCTTGGAGTCAGAGGACAGAGATTAGACAGATACTCAGCCCCGACATTTACTAACTGTATCAAAAAGTCACTTGATCTGAGCCTCAGTATCTCTTACCTATAAAATGAGAACAATGATACATTCCTCATAAGACTGTTGACGGTAACATGCTTTGTAAATCTTAAACCACTACTGAAATGTGAGCTATCATTAGGGACATGGGTGAAGGACAAGACCCAGGATTTTACTGATACGGGGAAATCCCGGCTAAAGAAACTTCCTCCACATGACACCACATTATCTGTTTTCCTGTTTCCCTCACAGTCCCTAACAAAGTGCTTTGTTAGTAAACACACACAATAAATATTTGTTAATTGATTCCAAAGGCCAAGATCTAAAATGAGGAAAGAATTAAGAGGAATTTTTCAAACCCACAGAGTCTGGTTAGATCACACCCTTGGCTATAAACAACCCCAGACAAACAGTCCCAGGCCTCATTCACACCCTTTCCCCAAGGCGGGTATCTTACTTACTTAGAAGCCTAACTGAAAAGAGTTTATTCCATCCAGAGTGGCCATGACTGGCTGTGGCCACTCTCCCCCTTTCTTTAGAAAACCCAGAGTAAGCTCTTCTTTTTTCTCAAAGTATTACCTCATATGTGTGCTGTGCCTCAGATCTCTTCCCTAATGTTACCCTAGTTTGTTTGTTTTTTTGACAGTCATGTGAAACAGAATCAGTATTTTTAGCCGCCTCCTCCTCTAGACAAGAAAACGGAGAAATAGGTGAAATGTCTTGCAAAAGGTCCTGGAGCTCATCAGTGTCTATCTCTTTCGGAACATGGGCTTTCATTCTCTGTCCCGCTAGGTGATGTTAATGCAAGTCCAACACCACCTTTTCCTATCCCCCTTGTTAATAACTGCCTCCCCTTTTAGATAATCACATTATTGAGGCAGCTTTGCATCGCGGATACAGAACTGGGCTTGAGAGTCGGGAAGATCCAAGTTAAAATCCTACCTCAGACACTGAACCGGCTGTATGACCCTAGAGAAGTCACTTAACCTGTTTGCCTCAGTTTCTTCAACTGTGAGATGGTAATAATAGCACCTATCTCCAAGGCTTGTTGTGAGGATTAAATGAGATACATATATGTAGAATGCTTCACAAAACTTAAACATGGACCATTATTAGAGTCTTTGTGGTAGCAAGCAACTAGAGAACACTAGTTCCTATTAATCAGGGAAGGGCTAAACAAAATGTAGAAGAGGAACGTAATGGAATATTGTTACTATGATGAATATGAGAATCCAGAGGAACACTGAAGACTTATATGAAGTGATGAAAAGCAAAGAACATAACAACGCCAATGTTACAGATGAAAATTCCAAAAAGTACCTGAACTCAGATTAATTGCAATGACCAGCTTTGGTTCCAGACTGCAGAGGATATGACATATCCCTCCTATCAGTGGAGAGATCATAGGGTCCTGGAGGTACAGCTGAAAAGGAACTCACAGGCCATTAAGTCCAATCCCCTCATTTTACAGAGGACAGAATCCAGGCCAGAGAGGTTAAGAGACATCCTTTGGATCACATAGCTACCAAGTGTTAAAGACAGGATTTGAACTTGGTTCTTCTTGACTCTTAGACTAGACTTTATCTACTGTCACTTTTGGTTGCTTTTTGGGTTAATTATGCTTAAGTGGTTTTTGCTTTTTGGTCCCCAGGGAAGGTTGGGGAAAGGGAATTAAAAAAAAAAAAGACATCAATTTTTTTTAAGATGGGGGAGGGGTAGAGAAGAGTAACCTCTATCCTGACAACTGCAGGCGGCCTTAGCAGGTTCCCCAAAATCCACAGTCAAGAGCTGAGTAGCATCAGTCTATGATCTCCTCCCTATCCTCTCCCACAATAGTGTCCAGGAGGAGATCTGGGCCAGGAGAGGGAAGCTCTCTTTATGGAAACCAGGCCTCTGGTAAGGCCAGGGTCAGTCAGCAATGAGAAACATGATCAGACCACGAGATCTACCATCACCCTCATCAGACTCCACCCCAGCTTGTTTATCTGACATGCACTAGACCAGAAAGACTTTGTCCCAATGCTGCTGGTGCAATTCACAGAATAAAAACAAAATGTCCCATTCTCTCTCCCTTTCTGTTTCTCTCTCTCCCTTTCTCTCCTACATCAGGCAGTCAGCAGAGAGAAATCCTAAATAAGAGCTCCCTATACTACCCTGGCCCTGCCTTTAGCAGAAACATCTGTCCTTTCCTGGGCCCAAGACAAGTTCTTTTTGGTGAAGCTCTGGGGAGGGGCAAAAAGTTGAGAGTGAAGAGAAACTTCAGTGCTGAAAAACAGAAAAGAAGCAACAACTTAATTTCTGCCAAAAACAACCCTTGTGTGGAGAAAACATACCGCCAAGCACAGACCTAAATTTAAACCAACTCTGTAGATAGCCAGCCAAAAAGCTGACCAACTTCACAGCTGGTCCCCCTCTTCTAGCTCAAATAACAGAGCAAGGCTAAACGAAAATGATTATTTTTTCTTGGAGAGGCTTATTGAACTGAAAGTAGAATAAAATATTCAGACAGTGGCTGGTTAAACAGGCTCTAGTGTCTGGGTGAGAATTTTAAAGATACAAGTAAGCAGGCCCCCACAGGTGGCTACTGAGCTCATGCTTCTGAGGGGTTTGAGATTAGCTTTAAAAAATAGGAGAGTCCCCCATCTGCCTGAGATGGTTTAAATGTGGTATTCATGGAAGTAACTGCCTGGCTATTACCTGCCTAGATAGTCTTCTAACTCATAGAAGTCTGCTAACAGCCCACCAGGTGGGCAATAAAAGATCAGTCACTTTAAAGGCTTTATAGTAACTGAATTATAGAAGTTAGATTTGGAAAGGGGCTCAGTTCAACAGGTCTAACCTCCCTTACTTTACTGAAGAGGAAACCAAGTCACAGATACGGGAAAGTGACACTCAAGAACACACAGGGAACAAAGTCAGAATTCAAACACAGACCTCTGACCTCAAAATCTTTCACTTTGTTATGAATGAGGTCACTAAAGATTTCTCCAGTTGCCCCACAGACCAACCACCCTTTACATTCAAGAGACATTCATTAATCACCTACTGTGAGCAAAGACCTATGGAAGGCCCTGCTGGGAAGATGCAAAGTTTACAAAAGAGAAGAGTCCAGGTTCTCATGGAATTCATAGTCAAACAGAAGGCCAAGAAACAAACACAAGTGACTAGAGTACATACTAAGACCTGATAAAGGCATTAGATGGGGGCAGAGCAAAAATGGTACATGAGTTCTGAGGAGCAAGGTTGTTACTGATCCGAGTTTGGGACATTTGGGTTAGACTTTAAAGGACCCCGGAGAACTTCCCTTTCCCTCTCCTGCTCCAAGTGATGACACCAAGGGCATTCAAGTTTTTTTTTCAGTAGTGGGTCACATAATCAGAAATTCCTGGGCATGGGCATTTTTTTACAATTGCAGTTCCTAACTATTCTGAGCCTACCTGCTAGCATGACACCTGGTGGCAGCCAGTAACATGACGGGAGCACTGGGAAGGAGCTGAGGTCCCCCTCCCCTCTAAGTGGCTGGCTGCTTCATGTGTGCTAGCTAATTAAGCATAAATATATTTTGCTAAAAATCTCAGGCAGGCCACACCCTACGGTCAACTGGCCAGCATATGGATGCCTGGGAATTTAAGGGGGAGGAAAAAAGGCACTGCAAATGATTTTCAGCAAATTTTTAAAATCCCATTATAACAAAACTCAAGGGACCTTCAAATGATTTTGCCAAGATGAAATTCTGCAATAAGAAAGTACATGTTAGAAATCACAGTTCTGGAATACTGGAGGGTATAACAGAAGGACTCCCTAGCCTTTCTATACTAAAATAGCAGGAGAAAACCTGAACCCCAATGAGAAGAGAGGGAGAGATCATGAGTCCCTTTAATCATTTGTCTCCTCTCAGTTACTAGGTGATTTTGTATACGGTTTCTTTAGGTGTTTATCTGGTTTTTAGGATGTTATGAGGGACTTCAAGGAAAAAAAGAGTGAATGCAAGGGGTGGATGGATACTCTAGACAAGAGGGTCAAAGAACTGTCAGTACATCAACAGGTCAACTCAGTTCTTTCTCCTCTGCCCTCCTCATGCCCTCCAAAAAACAATCAATCAAAAAAAGATCTTATACAAAGTTTGTCAAGATTAGAATTAAAAAGCCACAAGCTAGAATACAGAAATAGTCTGGTCACATACAACACCTTTTCTGATAGGAAGAGAAACACCTTTTCTGATAGGAAGAGAACTAACCTGCCCAGTGATGTCTGGTGGTCACTCTTAGGAAAGTATGTCTCACAAGAAAACAGGGAGAAGCCAAGGCTAGAACCAGATATTATGTTAAAATCAGATATTATCTCACAGCATTGAGAGAGGGAAGTAACGTTATAGAACACTTAGTCCAATCCCCTCATATTAGAGACCACGAAATCAACTGGACCCATTCTTAGAGACTGAAGAATAATCTACTTCAAACCAGTCAGCTAATAAGTAACCAAGCTGAGATCTGAACCCTGGCTCCTCTGATTACAAATCTACTGTTCTCTCCTCCTCTATTACCCCATATGGCTTCTGTTCTCTAGGGTCCCAAACTACAGTTCTGTTAGGTACAGAATCAAGAAGAAAGGCCACAGAAGAAATTTGGGTCAACTGCCTACGAAAGCCATGTGTCAACAGAGGGGCTGAGAGCTCAAATAATGTTTTAAGTATGCTCCCAGCTCTAAAACTCCACCAAGCTAACCTATCTACATAGTTACTTTGTTGAACACATTTGGTGGGAAAAATCAAACTGAACAGTCAATCTCTCACGCATAAGGGCATCTAGATCCAAGATATCCAGATGCAGTGGTAAAATGTATCCCGTAGGAGGCAGTATGGTAGGAAAAAAACGCTGATTTTATAATCCGGATACTTGGGCAGATAACTCAGATCACAGGATTTAAGGCAGAAAGAGCCTCTGGCAATTAAAATCAGCAATCTCACTTTATAGATAAGAACACCGAGACCCAGAGAGGTCAAAGGACTTGCCCAGGATCACAAAGGAAGCACATGGAATTAAGATTCAAACCCAAGCCCTCTAAATCAACATTTCTTTTATATTAAGTTACCTCTCCGTAATACATCTTAACTAGCTGTCTAAATAATTAGCCACTTCAACACAATGGGCCTCAGTGTCTTCATCTGCTGATGACCTCCCCTGTAAGTTTGATGTGAAAAGGGTGATTTCTGAATCTTAAAGTACTCTATCAATGTGAGGTGCCATTATTAATGTCACCAGATTGAAAGGATACGCCATTCCTCGGATACGTTTGATTTTGCCAGGGTCTGTGAGTTGAATGGGTTTCAACAGCTTCCTCACAGGACAAGAGAAGAAGACTTCTCCTCCCCCTCCTGGGGGCATTCCTCTTCGGACAATCTGAATGCAATTGCAGTAGGAAGAAGAGGAAAAATAAAAAAAATGCATTAATGGGAGGGAGGAGGAATTTCTATGAGTAGAAGCCAGAGAGAAGCAAATATAGGCTCAATGTAGAGAAAATCAGTGATCCAAAAGTAAATGGGCTGCCTCAGAAAGGAGTCATCTCCCCTTCAGAGAGAATGATGCTAGTGATAAAGGAAAACCCCCCCTTAGTTAGAGCTGTCCAAAAATGGTCAATACTGCCTCGAGAGGCACTGGGTTCCCCTCACTGGAAGTATCTCCAAACAGAGGCTGGATGACAAGCTTAAAGAAAAGGATATTATGACCTTTAATATCCCTTCTGACTGAAATTTCCCCATCTCTCATGATTATTATCTTAAGAAGTCATGGGATCTTTTTCCTAAAATTTACTTTTAAGAAAACATTAATAGCTTATTTCATTATCTCAAATAAATTGATCATAAGACGGGAAAACTCATTTGAATCAAGAATGAAGGGAAAGCTTAGGTGGCACAGTGAACAGAGCACTAGCCCTGGAGTCAGGAGGACCTGAGTTCAAATGTGACCTCAGACACTTGACACATACTAGCTGTGAGACCTTGGGCAAGTCACTTAACCCCAACTGCCTTGGCTTTCCCTCTGGTAGAGGGGGAAAAATGAAGGGAACGTGGTAAGACGTGACTGATGGAAATAAGGCAATACATTCAAGAAGCATTCCCTGAGTAGATGAAGATAAACTTAACAAGGAAGGAGAATCCATAGCTAACTGTTTCTTACCTTAAGCTCGAATGATTCACCATCAATTCCAAACTGTTTCAGTAAAGGGAGAGCTGTTGCCTTCAGAACATCCACCTATAAAGTGATTTTTAAAAGAAGGTTCCATGAGGAAAAGGAGATAAGAAAGAATGAAACATGACATAATAAATAAGCTTGAATAAAAAAGACACTTACTCACTGCTTACTACGTGCCAGGTACTGTGCTGAGGGCTAGGAATAGATACAAAGACAGACAGACAGACAGACACAGCAACACAAGGAAACAGTATGGCATAAATGACAAATGAGAGTCAGCCTCGAAAGCCAAGAAGACTTGGGTTGCAGTCTTGCCTCTGCCGTTTACCAGCCCTGTGACCACTGCACCTCCACCCTGGTAGGACTCCCCAGAGCCGGCTCACTGGCACAGCCTCCTAGTACCAAGATCACATCAGAGTCTGCAAGAGTTTCTGAAGACAATGGGAACCATGCCTTACCTAGATTTTATTATCTCTCCATGAGCCTTATTCAGCAAGCTGTATATGTTTGCTCAAGAAAGAAATTTAAACGAGCTGAGGTGAAAAACTAACTTAGCAGAAATCTAATTTAGCCTCAGGGAAGCTAGGGCGTATAGTGGATAGAGTGCTGAGCCTGGAGTCAGAAAGACCCGAGTTTAAATCCAGCCTCAGATACTTACTAGCTATGTGACCCTGGGCAAGTCACTTTACCTCCTTTGGCCTTAATCCACCGCAGAAGGAAATGGTAAACCACTCCAGTATCTTTGCCAAGAAAAGCCCATGGATAGTGTGGTCCACAGGGTCACAGAGTGTTGGACTGAATGGCAACAACACTGTCTTCATACAATGCCCCTTTCTCAGATGACAGGGCAGAAAAGTTCAGCATCTGACCTCATTTCCTCTGATTCCAATCTCAGTGTCCCTTCCAGCGAACCACACACTGCCTCCTCTCACGTACCCAAGTCAGTCAAAGTCAAAGAATACTAAATAATTTCAAGAGGGACAGAATGCTATTAACTAACGCTAGGGAGATCAGGAAAGGCTCCATCCACACAGGAGGAGGCACCTGAAAGAGTCTATGAGGCAGGGGAAAGGAAGGAGGGCAAGCCAGGCAACAGGGGTGGCTTGTGCAAAGGCATGGTGATGGGAGAGCGGATGTCAAGTACACAGAGAGAATTGCTGGACTTGACTTCAAATCCTCCTTCTGGCACTCACACTCTACACCCCTCAGACAATTCTCAAGAATTAGCTACTAAGCCACAGACAAGGGAATCTGTGCTGGCGGAATGAATTCCAGAATGGCCCATACTGAGAAAAACCATAAATCCTTTCGGTGCCTGCATAACCATCTCCAGGCGTCTGGATCCATATCGGGCCACTGGACCCAGATGGCTCCAGAGCAGAAAGCGTTTGCACAGCCCTGTCTCACTTAAATCCAATTCACTTGTACGTCATGGCATCTCCTTCCTGACGTCATGGTCTTCTCGAGAACAAAGAATAAACAACACTGATAGGGCTAAACAAACAAAAAAACTCGTCTGAGGAAAAAAAATTTTCAAATGGGATACAAATGGAGTAATTTTGTTACTACCTTGTCAAATATCATATTCTCTTTAAAGAAAAAACAAAATCCTCTATTTAGCAGAAGTTTACAATTTCAAATACAGCCTTATTCTTTTTGTGTGTGTCAAGCATCTGGGCCAGATTTGAACTCAGGTCCTCCTGACTCCAGGGCCGGTGCTCTATTCACTGCACCACCTAGCCATGCCCAGCCTTATTCTTTTTTTTTTAGCCTTATTCTTTATATACTGACATGCTTTTGGCTACTGATGACTGTTAAATTTATAAGAATGAATAATTTTTAAAAGATATCTAACTTCAAAAATTGTCAGCACACAAATGCTTCCAAATTTCAAAAACCCCTTTCCACCTTAAAAATACATTTTTTTTTACTTCTCTGAAGGGTCACTTTAGGAAATTTCCATGGGAGGGGAATTAGAAGGCCTATCAATATCTGAGTATGAGACAGTCGGCACTGTACAGTGGCTGGTAGCCTAGTAATTGCCACTTAAGACTCCAATCTCTTCTCCTCCTCCCCTGTCCAGTTTCTATCAATGAGGGGACCCAATGGGGAGAGGGCCTTAAGAGTTATCTACTCCATGACATAAACTGTAAATTGGGTATCTTGCCCTACAGGAGAGTAGGAGGGATGGGGATGAGAGGCAGGATGATGGAGGAAAGGGCAGGGTGGTAGGGAGGCTTGCTGGAAGCATACACTTCGGTAAAGGGACAGGGACAGGGCAGAGAATAGAACAAGGGGAGGGTGGGATAGGAAGGAGGGACATATAATCAGTCTCTCACAATATGTCCATTGTGGACATGTTCTGCGTAACTACACATGTACAGCCTATATTGAATTGCTTGTCCTTCCAGTGGGGGTGGATGACGAGGGAAGAAGGGAAAGAATCTAGAATTTAAAGTTCTATAATCAAATGTTTAAAAATATATACATTATTATTATTATTATTATTATTATTATTAATAACTACATGCAATTGGGAATTAAGATATACAGGCACTGGGGTAGGGAGATTCATACTGCCCTACCAGAAAGTCAGAGAGACGATGGGGGAGGACACATTATCATGTGTTGTATATGTATGAAAGCAAGCTTGTTTTTAATATATTTATGTATATATAAATACACATGCACACACACACACACACACACACATTTTTTTTCCTGTCTCCCCCTTTAGAGTGTAAACCCTTTGAGGGCAGGGAGTGTCTTTTGCCTCTTTCTGTATCCCCAGCATTTAGCACAATGCCTGGCACACAGCTGGCAATTAATAAATGTTTATTGCTTAGGTAATTGATTGAAAGAGATAACAATTGCATAGATTAAGCTCGCAACACTCACCGAAGGGTCAACCTGGTCATTAGTTATGCCTCGGAGAACTACTCTCAATGGGTGCTTCATAAAAGGGGCCAGGCAAAGAAGACTCTCCAGGTAATACCCAACACTCCTATGGGCACTGCAGTCATGCTCCACTGACCCGCCGTACAAGAGCCCAGGTTGATAATACAAAGTAGTTCCTTAAACCAGAGAGGAGAGAGAAATGGTGAGTCAGTCCAAACATCAGTCTCAGGTCACTGGGGAAAGGAAGAGTAATACTAACTTGCTCTCATAACACGCCTATCAGTTAAAAAGTGCTTTTCTCACGAGGACAACGAAAGAAGCCTGGATGGTGACATGGTGAGAGGATGCTTTAGAGCCAAAGCAGCTGGGTTCAAACGCTGGTTTTGCTACTTAGTAACCCTGTGTGGCCCTGGGTATGTGGCTAAACTTCTTACTTAGGTTCCCCATCCGAAAAGTAAGGAGACTGGGCTACATGATCTCTAAAGGCCCTTCAGGCTCTCAATCTACAATTGTGACTAATAATACATGTTGTCTCCCCCTATTACAATGCAAGTTCCTAACCTGCAAGGACTCTCTTGTCATTCTATTTGTAGCTGAAGTACTTTGCATACAGTAAGAGTTTAATGCTTTTTCATTCAACAATAGCAATTCATATCTATACAGGAATTTAGGAATTACAAAGCCTCAGTTTCCTCAGCTGTAAAACCAGATTTAAAAAGTCAAAAAGCCTGTGAAACAGACAGCATAAGCATTACTAAATTCACTTTACAGAAGAGGACAGAGTCTCAGAGAGGCAAAGTGACTTCTTATTATAAAAGTGTCAGGGCTCATTTAGGAAAAACATTTCATTTAAGAGCTGGAAGACCTCAGTTTGGGTTTTCTCTTTTTATATATTATTAACTTTGTGATTCTGGGCAAGTCTGAAAAATGAGAATAACACTTTAACACTCCCTACCTCACAGAGGTCTGGCAAGAATAGTACTTTGTAAACCCCTTTTACAGATGAGGAAACTGAGGCCAGGAGCACACAGCTAGCATCAGAACTTTGACTTCAAGCCCAGGGCTCTTTCCAGTCTGTATCTCTTTCCAAAAAAATGACCCACTACTACCACGCTCCGAGGATTATGCTCAACACTCACTGAAATTTAATATACAGTACCAACATTCCACTTCTCTCTGAGCCACCTGCATCCCTGAAGTCCCACCAGGGTACAAGATGGATACCAGGAGAGCTACCCTCTTCCCCATTCGGCACACATACTCTCAGGCTGTGTGACTGTTGTTCTTCCCAGAGCTAGTGATAATCACAAAGAGTGACAAATGCATTAGGAGTCCATAAGGTGACTAGAAAATCTGTTACAAGGGTTTTGTTGGGGTGTTTTCCCCCAAAGGAAGGAAAAGGGAGATTTGGGTAGGGAAAGGGGAGTTTTGGGAAGGAAAAGGGGGTTGGTAAATGGGCTGCCCAAGAGAAAAAGATAAGAAAGAAAAGTTGGTCACCAAAGCATTGTTTTTCAGATGCACAGAAAGTTAACAAAATGAAGCACAGAGAAGCAAGGCAGCCCTGAGTTATATGCTGAACTTCTTATATACTGAAGAGGAAATGCAAGTGGTATGTAATTTGTTGTTCAGTTGTGTCTAATTCTTCATGATCTCATTTGGGGTTTTCTTGGCAAAGATACTGGAGTGGTTTGCCATTTCCTTCTCCAGCTCATTTTACAGATGAGGAAACTGAGGCAATCAGGGTGAAGTGACTTGCCCAGGATCACACAACTAGTAAGTGTCTGTGGCCAAATCTGAACTCAGGAAGATAAGTCTTCCTGACTTCGGGTCTGGCACTCTATTCACTATGCCACCTAGATGCCTCTGGATGTAAGAGATTTGCTATTTCATGTATTCTTTCACACTTTAATTTGTATATAAAAATGCTCATATTATGTGGTTTTTATTTATTACTTGAATTATTAAATTTAAATTTTATTCTGAATTGTTAAATACAGGATAAATCATAATAACAAAAAAGGAGGAGGGAGGGAAAGGAGTTCATAAGAAGGCACAATCACTTCCAAATGGCCTGAGGGTACCTGTCAACTAGGTCTTGAAGGATAGGCAATTTCTCTCTACTGAACCTCAAAGCTAGAAGAGACCTTCAGCAGTCAGATAGTCTTCATCTGTAAAAATGAATGACCTCCACGCTCTCTCTGGCTCCCTTGATTCTGTGAGCCTTGAGTAGAAGAGGACATTCCAGGAAAGGAGGCTAAAATATGCAAGTCTGGTTCAGAGGTCAAGGAATGGATCAATGTGACAAAAGTTGTTTGCATAGGGCAGTAAGAGAAAATATAATGAGAAAGATGGGTAGAAACCAGACTGTAGAGAGCCTCAAAATTCAGGCTAAGAAATCTAGATATAATCCCCAAAGCAAGGGGGATGTGCTATGGATCTTGAGCCATGATTAAAACACGATTAAAAAAACCACATGGAATGAACCATTTGCCACTGGAGACTACTACAAACATTCAAAGATGAGGGACCTGGGTTCTACTCAACAGTGCAGTAGGAATGGAAGGAAAGGACTGAGTTGAGAGATATTGCAAAGGATGTAACTCTAGGATTTGATAACAGATCAGATATCAACTAGAAGGTAGAGGTGGGAGAGGAGGGAAGAGATTGATTCTAGGAGATTGAGAGAATGGTGACACCACTAACAAAAACAGAAAAATTAGAGGAAGGGGGAGGGCATAAAGTTCTGTTTTAGAAATGCTGAAACTGAAGTGATGATGAGACATTCAAGTGCAAATGTCAAGAAGACAATCAAAGGTATATCACTAGAGCTGGAGACTTTAAGAGAGTCCCAGTACAATGGAAGCCCCTGGAGAACAGAGATTGTACCTTTATTGTTGTGGTTGCCTTAGAATTCCCAGCACTTACTGAATATAGTACTTTTAATAAACGCTTATTGAATTGAGTTGAGTGAGAAGTCATGAGCTTCAATGTACAAAGGAGATATGAAAGCTAAGAAGCAAGCCTTGAGAAATACCAGTATGGAGAAAGGAGCAAGCTAAGGGGACAGAGGAGAAACTATCAAGGAGGTAGAGAATATAATAGCAGAAAAGCAACTGGAGACAGTTTTTACAGAAAGTGAGTGGAGAGGGACCTCACAGGCCACCTAGTCCAACTGGTACCTGTTCCACTGACCAAACACTGACTGAACACCTATCATATTGGGCACTGTGCTAAGTCTGGCTAAGAAAAGCCACAAAGTCAACAGACCATGGCCTCAAGCAGCTTATATTCACTTCATAGCCTCCTGAGTAATTGGCCAGCCTCTGCTTCAAGATTTCCACTAATGGGGAACCCACTACCTCCTAGGGCAGTGGTTCTCAACCTTCCTAATGCCATGACCCTTTAATACTCATATGTGGGTGTATCTGCATGTGGGCAGACCCACCTGGAGACGGATAGAGGAGCGGTGTCTCGGTTCCTAAGACCATCAGAAATACGTGTTTTCCAATGGTCTTAGATGACCCCTGTGAAAGGGTCGTTTGACCCCCAAAGGGGTCGCGGCCCACAGGTTGTCCTTGGGTGATTCAAGGGATACTGGCATCGCTATAATTTTTAGGAAGCTTTTCCTTACTAAATCGGCCTCTCTGTAACTCGTACCCACTGTTCCTAGTTCCACTCTAACAAGTAAAGAAGAAAAAGTTTAACCCTATATGGGGTCACGACTCACAATTTAAGACACACTAAAGGGATCCTGAGTGGAAAAAGTTTAAGAAGCCCTGTTTTATATGACAGTACTTCAAATTTCAAGAAAGAAGGTATGGTCAACAGTGTTAAACACTGCTGAAATACTAAGAAAAAATCCCATGATGTGTTGGGTCTACTACAAATTGTTTCAACAAAGTTATGGGACGACCTCTGAGAATCCCAGGGTCCATCTGACCCTCAGCTTAATTTCACTGTAGCCCCTGGGATCCACTAATGCCATAGCAACACAACACTGAAAAGCTTTTAGGAGCAATATCCAAAACGGTCACCAGATGGCCTCTTTCCACTATAAAATGAGATACACAACTAGCTACCTATTTTTTCAGAGTCCAGAGTCTGTTGAAAAGTAAGAGAAAAAAGAATCAAAAATAAATAAATCAGTATGTAAAAGGAAAGGACTTCAAAAATGCTTATACTTCCAAATTTTAGGCAAGAATCAATTTTCTTATTTATTTCTCTAATAAAATATTTTTCAAAAAAAATTAGGCAATATTTAAGCATTCAAAAAAAAGAATAAATATTGCATACCCTGTGACCCAGAAATACCAGTATTAAGTCTGTATCCTAGAGAGATCATAAAAAAGGGGGAAAGGACCCACATGTACAAAAATATTTACAGCATCTCTTCTTGTGGTGGCAAAGAACTGGAAATTGAGGGGATGTCCATCGGTTGGGGAATGGCCAAACAAATTGTGGTATGTGAATGGAGTGGAATACTATCATGCTATAAGAAATGAGAAGCAGGCAAATTTCAGAAAAACCTGGAAAGACTTACATGAACTGACACTGAGTGAAGTGAGCAGAACCAAGAAAACATTGCATACGCTAACTGCAGCACTGTGTGATGATCAACTATGACAGACTTAGCTCTTCTCAGCAATACAATGATCCAAGCAAATTCCAAAAGACTTGCAATAAAAATGCTCTCCACATCCAGAGAAAGAACTATGGAGCCTGAGTGCAGACTGAAGCATACTATTTTCATTTTTGTTTTTCCATTCTCGTGGTTCTTCCCTTTTGTTATGATTCTTCTTTCACAATATATGAAAATGTGGAAATATGTTTAACATGACTGTACATGTACAACTTGAATTGTTTGCTATCTAGGGGAGAGGAGGGAGAAAAATTTGGAACTCAAAATTTTAGAAAAATAAATGTTAGAAACTATCTTTACATGTAATTGGAAAAAAAAATACTATTAAGTAGGAAGAAAAAAAAGAAAAAGAATAAGCAATTTCTCCCTTTCCACAGAACAAAAGTATCCATTTTGGTAAGAAGGTCAAGTTGTCTTTGATTAACTATAGATATATACTGACATTTTAGGAAAGACACTGATGAACAGGATGGTATCCAGGAGGGTGAACAAGTATGAAGATCAGCTGGAGAATTAAACTAATTTTATTTAATCTGGGCAGTTAGGTGGTCTAATGGACAAAGCATTGGATTTAGAGTCAGAATAACTTAAGTTTGAGTATTACCTCAGACATTTACTAGCTTAGCTGTGGGACCCTGGCTAAGTCAATTCTCAGTCTTGATGTCTTCATCTGTAAAAAGAGGATAATGATACCCATCTCACAGGGTGGTTATAAGGAGAGTGTGAGTGTGAGTGTGAGTGTGTGTGTGTGCGTGTGTCTGTCTGTCTTACACGAGTGCACAAAATGTATAATTTACTATGCAAACCTTAAAGCACTAGATACAAAGCACAGGAAGAAGACTGGGGAGGGGAGTGAAGAGAGAGAAAGTTGTTCATTAAATCTGTCAAAGTATTTGCAGAGATCTCATTCTTCCTGGCCTCATGGGTGAACTAGGAGCAACAAGTGGAATTCAGTTCAATTTAAGAAATAAATTTCCTAATACTTAGAGAAGGGCAGGTAGGTGGTGAAGTGGATAGGGTGCCAGGTCTAGAGTCAGGAACACTCCTTTTCCTTAGTCCAAATCTGGCTTCAGACACTTACTAGCTGTGTGACCCTGGGCAAGTCACTTAACCCTGTTTGCTTCAGTCTCTTCACCTATAAAATGACATGGAGAAGAAAATGGCAAATCACTCCACTATCTTTTGCCAAGAAAACCCCAAATGGGGTCAACAAAGAGTTGGCCACATTTGACCAACATCAACAAAGTCTTTAAGTACGGGCCTAGCAATGGATTCTGTATAGTCATCCAAGGACCGACTAGTCTAGTTAAATTCAGAAGGGCTCCTCACAAGGGTAGCCCCAGACACACAAAGTTTTTTGGCCAGGGAAACTCTCGAGGACCATCTACTTAGTCATAGAAGTTCATAACCAGATTACAGAGGGGTGAAGTTTTTTGTTTTGTTTTATTTTTGCCATAGCAACTCACAAAGACTAAAGTACATCAGGGTTTTGTTTTGAAAGGAAGAGTGGTGTACCAGATGAGGTGCTGGAGTACCCATACTAATAAAATCATGTACACTTTAAATACTGAAAGGGGGGAGAGGAGAATACTAGCATTTACTGAACACCTACTACATGCCAAGCACTGTGCTAAGGGCTAGAGACAGAGTAAAATTATATGTGTGTACATACACATATGTTATGTGTACACACACATACACACACACACACACACACACACACACACACACACTTTTCCCCCCAGAGTCCTTGGCACTGTCAAATGCTTTAACATAAGAAAATGATGTGATTTTATCTGTGGAAATGATACTGAAGAAGAGGCATAATAACCATCTGCTTTGCTGCTGCACCCTATGGACCATGGGACCTTTGTGTATGACTCAAAGCTGAAACCTGCAAATGTGCTTTTTCCTTCATCAGAAGGGGAGCTCTTTGGAAGCAGAGGCTGTTATTTTTCTATCTGTCTTTCCAATTTGCTGAGCATGTCTTTTGTACACAGTGTTTAATAAATGCTTCCTTCCTTCCTTCCTTCATTCATTCTTCCAACTCTTTCACTTACTTCTTATAGGAGATCTTTCCAAATCCTCTAAGCTGTTGCTATTAGCACTTTTTCATTCTGGAAATTGTGTTCTATTACTCTGTATTTACTCTCAATTTATTTATTTGTGTACATGCTGATAGCCTCCAGTAAAATGTAAGCTTCCTGAGGACAGGAACTGTTTCCTTTTTTTTTCTCCTCCTGCATCCCTAGTGCCTAACACACAGTGGTTGTTTCAAATGTTTGCTCAATAAGATTGCTAAATTATACAAACGTGTTCGACCAGATTATATGAATTAATACTTCCACTCTTGTTAGAAGGATGCTCACAAAAAAAATTAATGACCTATTCCCAACTGAAGGAGTACCTCCCTACTTTAAGCAAAGGACAGGAGAAGAAAAGATAAATGAATGAAGTTTCATAACTATACTGAATCACCAATGGAATCAACAGAGGGCATGGAAGTTACTTATGCTGGCTAGAAGCCTGTTAAAACAAGGCAGGGCAGAATGAAGATCCTGAGTCCAAGTAAACTGACAGTCTCCAACCATGTCATAGTCTTTAAAATATGAGTTTATTTTCTTAAGAGCAGCTGAAGAGCCAGAATATTCAGTTTCTCTTATTTGTGGGTCTATGTGCACATGGGAGGGACTTACTCTTAGCTTCTTCCAGAAAGGTTTAGGCCACTCACTCTAATCTGAGCCTTTCGGAAAGTATTTGGGGAATTGGTCCTCAGATGAGAGAGTCTGTCTACCTTCCACTACAGGAGATTACTTGTGGGAGAAAGATCGATACCTAAGGATGATAGCCAAAAAGAGGGGAAAACCAACTTACCTGTTTGATTTATTTCAATTCGAGAACCATTGGTTATTTTATCTAAAAGCCGTACAAAACTGGCTTCAAAATCTGTGGGAAGAAAAGACAAAAAGAGGAAATATTCATTTATTTGATGAACATTAATTTAACATTAACATTAAATTTATTCTTCGAACATTTATTAAAAAACCTACTATGTGCCAAGCACCATGCTAGCCTCTCAGATTAGAAAGACAAAGGTAACAATGGACAGAATGGAGTCAGAATGGAGTCAAAACTCTAGGGCCCAGGAGTCAGAAAGATGTGAATTCAAATCTGGCCCTTGGGCAAATCACTTAATCTGTTTGCTTCAGTTTCCTCAGCCTTAAGACAATAATAGCACCAGTCTCCCAGGGTGGTTGAGAGGATGAAATGAGATATTCGTAAAGCACTTTGCACAATGCCTGGGGCATAGTTGGAGCTCTACAAATGCTTATTCCCTTTCCCCCAACATTAAATTAATTAATTAATAATAACTATAGGTAAGCCATTGGAAATGGAAAGCACTGGACCAGATGATTTCTACAAGCCCTTTTAACATGTGATGAGTGACAATCTCCTAGGAGGATCAGCATTTTTGCAAACTAAATTTCTTGCTGCTTATTTTCACTAAACTTCAGCCTGCCTCAAAGGGGAGCCATCCAGAACAATTTAGGTGCCTAAAAGCATTTAGAAGACGGAAAACAATGGCTAAAATATAATGCAAGGTCTCATTAGAAACATTAGTAAGCAATTAGGTTACTTCAAAACCCTGAGACTCCATGATTTCCTAAGTGAGGAAGACTCTCCCCACTGACTCACCTAAGTGACCAGCTCTCTCAACTCTTAACTAGGTTGGCCCCCTAATTGAGGTTACAGGATCATACATAGACCTAGTGCTAGAAGGGATCCCAGGGACCATCTAATCCATGTTTATTAAAGAAGAAACTGACGTTCAGGAAAATGAAGCAGTTTGCTCAAATTCATGAAGGTAGCAAACATAAGCAGGCAGGAAATTATAACAGGGGATTAACTTTTTTAATTTAAAAAAAAAAAGGATAACAACCATCTTCTCTTCTACCTATAGTGGTTAGGATGTTGGGACTGGAGTTAGGAAGACCTGAACTCAAATCTAGCCCCAAATACTTACTAGTTGTGGAACCCTGAACAAGTCACTTAACCCTGTTTTACCTTGGTTTCCTCAACTGCAAAATTCAGATAATACCAGTACCTACACAGCAGGGTTGTGGGGAAGACTGAATGAGATATAAGTGGTGCAGTGGATAGAGAACTGGGCCTTGAGTCAGGAAGACTCATCTTTGTGAGTTCAAATTTGGCCTGAGACACTTACTGTGTGACCCTAGGTAAGTCACTTAACCCATCTGCCTCAGTTCTTCATTTGTAAAATGCACTGGAGAAGGAAATGGCAAACCACTCCTGTATCTTCACCAAGAAATCCCCACATGGGGTCATGAAGAGTCAGACTTGACTGCAGTAACTGCATATAGCACGATGCCGGCATACAGCAGGTGCTACATAAAGGCTTATTTATTTCCCTCACCTACCAAATATACATAGTCAAACAAAGTGAATTCCCTCATTGACCAAGTCCAAAAAGTGTATCTCATTCCGCAGATGAGATCATCACTCTTCGTTTGCTTGTAAAGCCTTTCATAACGTGGGCCCTTTCTAACTTTCCGGCGTTTATAATTTACTCTCCTCTACCTTCATCATGATCCAGTGACAGTGACAGGGTCTTCTTGCTGTTCCTTGTACACAACACTCAGTTTTCCAATTCCATGCCCTTTCACTAATCCTGTCCTCCCTTTGCATGGAGTGCGCTCTCCCTCTTTGTCCTTGCTTCCCTGGATCTGTTCAAAACTCATTTCAAACCCTCCATTCTGTAAGAAGTTTTTCCTAGTCTCTCCCTTCCCTTTCCTGCCCCCTCCCCACAGTGCCTTCCCTCTGGGATTACTTCCATTATGCTGCAAGTTTCTTGTATGTACAGCTGTTTGCCTGCTGAACGTGAGCTCCTTGAGAGCAGGGTCTGTTTTTACCTTTGCTTGTACAGCCCTGGCACACTTAAGAATGATTGCTGAACTGATCTGACTTTGTCAAGAGGAGGGCAGCAAGCTTCCTCATCAGAACTCATTTGCCCTGATCAGAGTTCTTAAGTCTTTCAAAGTTGTTGGCCTTTGCAATGTTGCTGCTGTTGTATAAACTGTTTTGATTTTGCTCACTTCTCCGCATCAGTTCATGAGTCTTCCCAGGTTTCTCTAAAACCCTTTCCACCATTTCTTACAGCCATAATATTCCATTCCATTCACATACCATACCCTCACCTAACCATCATAAAAGCTATTAATTTCCTTACCCAAAGTCCTCTTCCAAGGTCTCTTTCACACTGTGAGAACACCAATGTTTCCTCAAAGATAATGCCAGCAGAGCTCAGACAAGACGTTCTCTTAAATTGGAAAGGCTTTACCTGTGACATACAGGGTGATTGGTCATTGTGTCTTTTGCCAAGAAAGTTTAGGTAAACTGAGAGCTTATCTGCTCAACACAAGACTGGCCACAGAGTAGAGGACTTTTCTTAGCTGCCAATTTACTTGGTTCACTCTCCAGACCTCAGTTTACTCATCAGTCAAATGAGACATCATATTAGATGACCTCTAAACCTTCGAAGCCCCTTTGAGGTCTAAATCTATGATCCTATGAATTCTCAAAAATCAACCTCCTAGTGAAGAACTAGAAACTGTTCCCATAGACTGGAGAATGGCTGAACAAGTCATGGTACTCAATGAATGTAATGGAATTATCACTGGGCTGTAAGAAATGTTGAATAATGAACACAAAAGCAAAGGAAGACTTATATGAACTGACACAAAGTGAAGTAAGCAGAACTAGGAAAACCACTCACTATGGTTATAGTACAAAGAGAAAGGATTACAACAAAACAGTATAATGCTACATATTACAATGACCAAGGCTGGCCCAAGAAAAGAGATATGAAACCACCTCCCCCTGCCCTGATTCTCTAGCAATGTGAGGGATGATGGGCATGGAACACTACAGATTGTCAAGACTTTCCCCCCAATGTTTTGGATAATTTTATTCACATACTCCCTTTTACATTCTTTCTTATAAGGGATAACTTTGGGGGGAAGGGTAGGGTAGAGAGACATAATGAAAAAACGTAAGCAATGTAAAAACAAGAGACATCAGTGAGGGGCAGCTAGGTGGCACAGTGAATAGAGCATCAGACTTGGAGTCAGGAGGACCTGAGTCCAAATGCAGCCTCAGACACTTGACACACTTACTAGCTGTGTGGCCTTGGGAAAGTCACTTAACAACAATTGTCTTGCCTTCCCTCCCTCCCCCCCAAAAAAAGACATCAATGGAATTTTTTAAAAAGACTATCTAAAACCACAAAGGGGGTGGTAATCCGCATGGGTAGGGAGAGCTCTCAAAAGCTATAAAGCTAAAGATCCTTGATGGATTACTTTCAGCAGCACCTCATTGCCCCACCACAATGATACACATGACAATGGAGAAAGGGGGGGATTTTTTCAAACAAAAAGATGAACCAAATTCCTAGTTTCTCTTCATTCTCCAATTTCCAGGAAAAAAAAGAGAGACCAAGTCAGGGCTCACCTAACAAATCCAGTCAAAGAACCCATGTTTCCTGGTCCAGGAGTATACTCTACCCTCCAAATGACCCTGGAGGAGAGACCAAGGCTGATGACTTTGCACAGCCCTGCCTGACTTAAATCTAATTTACTTCCAAGTCAAGACATCACCCTCCTGATCTCATTGGTCTTCTTCAAGAAGGAAGAATGAACAACAACTCTTCCATGAAGTAATCCATGGCATTGAGCTGTTTCTAATCTTATGGCAGACTGACAAGTTCTTAGTCCTGGAAGGGACCTTAAGGGTTATCTCATCTAACTGCCTCATTTGATAAGGAGAAGCCAAAAAAATTAAAAAGTCTACTTATCTAAGACCACATATTCAGTTAATAAGAGAGCTGAGACTAGAACCCAGGCCTACGGAATCCCCAGTCCAGCAATCTTATCACCAAAGCAATCTTTCTGTTACTTAGCAAAATTTTCCCAGGTAACCCATATACCCCCCCAAAAAAGGCAAAATAAAGTAGAAATCTGAGAATAGGGTGGAAAATAGCTAACATTTATTAAGCAACTGCCTAATATTATTCTGAATTAAAACTTATGGTGAGTCTAGAAATTTAGTAAGTGATGGAAAATGTTGTAAGAAGTAGGAAACAATATACACAAAGACTAAAATAATATAAACACAACAAGACAATCAAAACAGAATACTGAAAAATTATAATGGTGAAACTTTGCCACAAAGAAGAAATATGAAAGTCTCTTCTCCCCCGTGCTTTGCAGCACGGTGGCCTGCATGTATTTTTCTCATGTGTTGGCTAGTTTTGCTGAACTTTTTCTTCCTTTTTAAAAATTCTTTATTAGAAGTGATGGCTGCCTGAGAGCGGGTCAGGGAGTGATACTATGGGAAATATGGGTAATAGAAAAACAAAAAATAAAAATGCATTTTCTTTTTAAATGTAGAATGGAAAAATTATCCTCACTGCCAAAGGTGACAAGTGTAACAAAGGCAGGAGGTGAAGGGTTAAAAGTATGGGGGTGCTAGTAAGATTTAACAACCAACAGGTGAAAAAAGAAATGTAGCAGGATAAGTCCTTAATCTTAATGTGCATGATCAACATTTTGTCCATCATCTTCTTAAATCTGGACAGTAAACAAAACAATAAAGCCTTGATTTATAAGGTTTGCTGATCTCAGAGGTGTAAATGCTCCCACTGAAAATTTCACTATGGGTTCTCCTGAGGTATGAGTTGCCTCCAGCACAACCCTGGTTGAGAGGGTTAAATTTAAGTCAGATGAGAGGCAGAGCGGTACCATGGAAACATAGTAGTGCTGGAGTCTAAAAGTCTGAAAACCTCAACTTCTTCAGAGTTACTTTGCTAACTATAGGTCTTTGGGCATGTTACCCACCTCTACAGTCTCAGTTTCTACAGCTACACAACAAAAGGATCACTTAGATGACCTCTGAGGTCATCTTCCAGCTCTAAATCTATGATACTTTGTCATAGGACTTGATTTCTACTAAATCTTCTATATTTTTTTCTCTTCCTCTCTTCTTCCTCCTCCTCCTCCTAACTCTGTCACCATGAGATCCACTCATGTTAGGGAAGAGAATTCTTCCTTCACCTTTTTATTAAAGACCTACTGCATGCAGAGCACTGTGCCAAACCCCCAGGAAATACGTTTTAGAGAAGTCACTGATCTTGCCCTCACATGAACTGTAGTGATGGAGAAGTATGAGCTACAAATGGGAGAAGCCTGGGTCTCCACCCTCAGGGAGCAGCCCTCAAACCCAGGACAAATCTATCAGGCTGTTGGAGGAAATTCTGGCCACCCCTGGCAAAGGCTGCTGGCAGAGCCTGCTGGAACCTAGGACAAATTAAGAACATATGGAGCTCTGGGACAAGAGTCACAAGGAATCCCCTCCAAGGACAGTTATTATTTACAACTTAATTTATGATGCTAAATGAGCTTTGGGTTACACACTCCCAGGGATCTGGCAGTAACTATCCCTTTGGCCCTTCCATTAACTGCCAGGAGATGGAAGTTTTCCTGAAACCAATCCCTAAGGGTTGGAGATCAGGAGAATTAATTTTATTCAATTTGGTGCAATTTAATGAGGTGAGATAATCTCTTGGGGTAGAGCAAAGAGTAGTAAACTGGGAGGCCTAGGTCTAGGCCTAGTTGTAGGTCTTGACCTTGGGAGTCTCACTAACTTTCCTAGGTCACTGAGAAGGCCTTCTCCAACACCTCTAACATTCAATGATGATGACGATGATATGAGGCAGAGTCCAAATGGAAATGAGACATGTTTACATATTACGTGTCCTTACAAAGGACATGTTTCTCCACATGCTCTGGTTTATGGATGTTATTATGCTGATTATACCAACTTTTAGAATCCTGCAAAGCCTCCTAAATGAGTCATAATTACTTGAGAAGCCAGACTAACTACCCGCACCTAAAAATCAAGTGAATCAATGAATCAATCAATACACTTATTAAGCATGTGCTACATGCTAGGCACCATATTTTATTTGGAAAGTAAAGGAAGCCAGGAAAATCACTAGGCAGAGAAAATGAGGGAGAATGTTCCAGGCATGCGACACAGTCAGAGAGAATGCCCAGAGCCAAGAGCTTGCGGAACAGCCTAGAGGCCAGTATCACTGGACTGAAGAGTATATATAGGAGACTAAGGTGTAAGAGTACTGGAAAGGTAGAAAGGAGCAAGATTATGAAAGGCTTTGAATGCCAGCGTATTTTATATTTGCCCCTACAGTCAACAGGAAACCACTAGAGTACAATGGGATGACATGGTTGGACCTGCACTTTAGGAAAACCACGTTAGTGGCTCAATGGAGGATGTACTGGACTGTGGAGAGCTGGGGCAGGAAGATGTACCAACAGGCTATTGCAATGATCTAGGTCTGAGGTAATGAGGGCCTGCACAAGGTTGGTGGCACTGCCAGAGCAGAGAAGGGCACCTATTCTAGAGATGTGGCAAAGGTGAAATCAGATGGCCTTGGCAACAGCTCGGATATGGAGTGTGAGGGATAGTGGGGAGTCCAGGATGACTCCCAGGTGTGAGCCTGGAAGACTGGGAAGATGGTATTGCCCTCTGCAGTGAGAGGGAAGGTAGAAGGTAGGGAGGGTTTAGAGCAGTGGTTCTCAACCTGTGGGTTGAACGACCCTTTCACAGGAGTCACAGGGGTCGCCTAAGACCACTGGAAAGCACATATTTCTGATGGTCTTTGGAACCGAGACACCGGGCTCCTCTATCGATCTCCATGCGGGTCTGCCCACATATGAGTATTAAAGGGTCACGGCATTGGGAAGGTTGAGAACCACCAGTTTAGAGAAAGATAATGGGCTCAATTTTGAACATATTTGAGTTTAAGATGTCCACGGGCCATTCACCTCAAGATGTCTGGAAATCAGTTGGAGATGTGAGATTGCTGATCAACAGAGATTGGAGCAGGAAAGATAATTTGAGAAACATCAGTATGGAGATGGTAATTAAATCCATGGGAGCTGATGAAATCACCAGGTGAAGCGTATAGAACCTTTAGGTTCTATCCTGGATTAGAGGATGTAATATGGAGGAATAGCCAACAAAGGAGATGGAAGAAAGGGCCAGACAGGTGGGACAAGAACCGGGAAGGCGCTGTCCCTAATACCTGAAGGGAAGAGAGCATCGAGGAGGAGAGAATGACCAACAGTGTCAAAGGCTGTAGAGGTCAAGCAGAACGAGAAATTAGAAAAGGCCACTGGATTTGGCAACTAAAAGGCCATTAGTAAGAGAAAGCACTTCTGGTGGAATGATAAATTCAGAAGCTAGATTGTATAAGGGATTAAGGAGAGGAAAGAAAACGGAGGCACATATCATAGATGTCTTTTTCAAGGACTGTAGCTGCAAAAGGCAGAAGAGAAACAGGACAACAGCAGGGATAGAAGGGATCAAGTGAGGGTTTTTTTCAAGATGGGGAAGACACGGGCATGCTTGTAGGTGGTAGGAAATGAGCCAGTAGAAGGGGAGAGACTGAAAGTGAAGGAATGAGGGTGACAGAGGAGGCAAGCTGCTGGAGGAGCCAGGATGGAATGGGGTCACTTGGACAAGCAGAGTGGTTGGCCTCAGTAAAGGCCACTCCGTCATGTGAGAGCACGAAGGAGACGCAGGCAGAAAGCACCTGATTCATAGAACAACAGGGAGCTCGCAGTGAATGGTCTCAATTTTTTCTGTAAAATATGAGGCAAAGCTCTCAGCGGAGAGTGGGGAGAGTGGGAGTCATGGGAAAGTTGAGACAGTCACTGTGGACAGTGGATTGATTCTCTGGACAGTAAGACAGCCTGGCAGCAGTGAGGTGCCAGCCAAAGGTGTATAACATGACTCTGGAGTGAGCCCAATCAGAATGGCTGCATGATTTTCTCCATCAGCAGCATCTGCGTGGGAGCAAAGGTGGTGAATGGTGGGAATGATCCAAAGCTGAGGCTTGACCGGGCATAATGTATGATAAAAGGACTAGCTATTCAGGAGATGAAGACAGGATAGAACTGAACTGGTTCACCAAGGAGTCAAGATGAGGAGACAAGCAGAGAGTGGCTAGTGCAGGGGATATGGCCTGGGAGATGACCAGAAGAGGTCAAGGGATTGGAGGTCATGGTGTGGGTAAGGAGTAGGGCTGTGTGAGGGAAGGCAGAGGGAGAGATGAAAAGCCAATAAATTATGATTAGGTAACAGGATTTCAGAATTCTTGAACACAGAGGTGGAACATTTTTAGGTGACAGAAAGATAGAGGGTATGACCATTTTTGTGTGTGGCTGGGATAGGATGGGATGGAGAAGTAGCTCATGGGAAGTAAGGGAGGTTGAGGGGAACTGAGTGGTTAGGGTGTTTAAAGATAGTCACCGTGTACTGTTAATTCCTCAGCTTCTTAAACCCATATAGGATCTTGACCCACAGTTTAAGAAGAGCTGAAGGGATCTCTAGTGGAAAAAGTTTAGGAAGCCCTGACTAGTATGAGGGCCAGAGTTAAGGAGGAGAGAAAAACTGCAAGCCAGGTATCAGACTCATTGAGGAAGGAAGGGGAGTGACCTGGGGGGTCTGTAAACAAAAATGCCAACCCTAAAAGGTTAACTATTGAATGACAGGTACCTACTGGACTGAGAATGATACGCAACTGGGAGGATGAACTATTTGGCGTGTGCACACACATACGCATGCACACACACGTGCCGCACGCACACAGACACACATGCACACACGCGCACACACACACACCCTTACCCTTAGATCAAGGGTTCTTTTCTGTGTTATGGACCCCTGCTCCCCTCCCCCACACTTCGGCAATGTGGTAAAGTCTATGAACCCGTTCTCAGAATGTTTTTAATTGCAGAATAAAATAGACAGAATAACAAAGGAAACCAAGTTTAGTTAAAATAAAGACTCCCTCCCCCCCATCCTGGTTCACAAATTTCCCTGAAATCTATACAGTGACGCCTGGGAAGTCTGTGTGTCCCAGATTTAGAAACCCTATCCTGGCCAGACTCTGCACATAGACAGTAAGGTGGGCCCAGAAATTAAAGAGCAGAAGAATCTGGACTGTGTCTGAAGAATAGCACTCTGCTTTTAATGACCCCAAACATCTCCCCACTTTTTAAAATATTCTTTCAGTGATGCTGACTGACTGGTTTGGGGTTAATACTCCCAGCTCTAAGAATAAAATCGAAGAGGTTAAAGGTATTACCCAAAGGACAAAGGCAGAGACATTTCTACCAATGAGAAAATGGGCAGAAGCAATGGAAAGGGTATCGTCAGGGCGCCAGGTGGGCTCAGCATATAACAAAGCATCAGGTTAGCCCATAGAACAACCACATGCTTATCAATGTCAAGGGATCTGTGGGAAGGCCCCCAGCACTCTGAGTGGATCTAAAGGATTGATGGGAGGACAGAGCAAGAGTGAAATTAGGATGAGAAGACATGGGAGAGACAAGTTGTGATCTTCACCAGTGGGGGAGTGAGGGAAGGGGCTACTCACACCGATGGGTAATCAGGAAAAAAAACAGAAAGTCAATAGAATACTTTTTATAGAATCACAAAGTCTCTTTTATCTCATGCTAAAAAAAAGACCTGAGGCTCATTCATACACATATATTATCAGTATCAAACCTCCTTTGTCACTCACTCAATGCACCCTGAGCTACCCACATGCATGCTCTATAAGCTAGACAGTGCCCTTCTGTAACCCTTCCAAGTAGCTCCAGAAGTGTAGTTTAACCTGTTTTCACCCAAAGAAAAACACTGACTGGTCGGGGATAGAATGGGGGTAAGGGGTGGGGTGTACTTATACAATGTGACCTGCCCCAGGCTCAAACTGTTCTAGGAAAAGGCCCCTGTTGCACATATTCTTCCTCTTTTACTCCTATCCCAAAGATGGGGATCATCCTTCAAAGGGGTGGCAGGACCAGCCATGGATGGCTCAGGGCCATCACAACAACTTCTGAAATCAACAGCCTCCTGGTTGCCTTGAAGTAGTGGTTCTCAACCTGTGGTGGGGTCGAACGGGGTCACCTAAGACCATCGGAAAACACCTATTTCTGATGGTCTTGGGAACTGAGACACTGCTCCTCTATCTGTCTCCAGGCAGGTCCGCCCACATACAGACATGCCCACATGCAAGTATTAAAGGGTCACGGCATTAAGAAGTTTGAGAACCACTGCCTTGAAGGGTCCCAAGTCCCTCGTGGAAGGGCTGTACTCAGGACAATGGCATAGAACTTGGCACTCCATTCCCACTGCCCACACCTTCCTTCAGACCCTCATCACCTTTCCCCTGGCTAAATTCAATAGTGTCCTAAGTCCTACTTAATCTCCCTGCTTCCCATCCATCCCCTTCTAATCTTCCTAATTCATGGCAATGACCCTGTCATGCCTTTGCTCCAGTCACATTCAATGGCTCTTTACTGCCTAGAGTATAAAAAATATCTTGGCACTTTAGACCCTCTGCATTCTGGTTCCAACCAACCTCTGCAGGCTAATTTCCCATTATTCCCCTCTGTGCACTTGGGCGTCACTGGCTGTTTGTACCCCTGATCTTGTCCTGTGCCACTATTCATCTGGATAGATTTTCTCCCATGCCCGGAACGTATTCCTTCCTCATCACTACTTGCTGACTTTAAGACTTTAAGACTTAGCTAAAGGGGGAGAGCTATGTGGCTCAGTGGTTAGAGTATTGACCCTGAAATCAGGAGGACCCGAGTTCAAATCTGGCCTCAGACACTTACTAGCTGTGTGACCCTGAGCAAGCCACTTAACCCCAATTGCCTCAACCCCACCCCCCAAAAAAAAGAAAAAAAAAAAGACTTAACTAAAGGATCACTTTCTCTATGAAACCTTCTCAGATTTCAAGCCTCCTTCAAAGGACTCACCTTTTCCTACAGTATTTTGCCAACATCTCTACTTTATATTTATCACTTTATATCTGTCGAGGTACGTGTTGTAACCTCCCCCCATTGTACCATAAACTTCTTAAAGGCTAAAACTGTTATTTTTCATCCTTGCAGCCTTAGCGGCCAAGCATAGTTCTTTGTACACAGTAAGTAAATAAATTCTTGAAACTTTAAGATACCTATGGAAGAATCGAAAAAAGCATTTACTAAGTGCCTACTTTTGTGCCAGGTACTGTGTTAAGTGCTTTACAAATATTATCGGATTTGATCCTCAAGACAACCCTGGGAGAGAGAGATGTTATTACTATCCCCATTTCACAGCTGAAGAAACTGAGACAGACGTCAAACGACTTGCCCATGGTTATACCATTAGTGTCTGAAGCTGGATTTGAACTCAGGTCTTCTGAACTGGAAGGCCAACATTCTATCCACAGCACCCACCTAGCTGCCTCTAAGGAAATAATTAACCAACATGGAGCCCTCATTCTCTCTCTCAATGGAATCTCTATAAGGAACATTCTTTAAAAATCTCCTTACAGGGTCATTTTAAATCTCAGTTTTACTAAGAAAATAAAAACCTGTAGATA
Organism: Pseudochirops corinnae; assembly: GCA_028646515.1. Lineage (NCBI taxonomy): Eukaryota > Metazoa > Chordata > Mammalia > Diprotodontia > Pseudocheiridae > Pseudochirops > Pseudochirops corinnae. Next base: position 95,569,002 of record CM053590.1, read on the forward strand.
CTTGAATTCGGCTCGCTGCTTTGCCCTTGGAGCTAGACCAATCCATCTGCTTCCTATATGTTCCTTTTCCCCATTTCCTGTTTAGGAAACAAAGATTTTTCCTAGTATTCCTGACCAAAAAAATGGAAGGCAGGAGAAAGAGCTGAAAGTCTAACGTTGCCATTGTTGTGAATTTCTCTCCCTTGAAAGAGAAGGGTAGATGGTTCTTTCTGGAACAGTATTTTACGGCTTCCAAGCAACAGTAGAATGAAAACAGGCCAATTAGGATTCTTGGCATTTGTCTTTAAGAAGACAAAAATAGTGCGGGCGCCCAATAATCATTATTTGGTAGAAAGCTGTTGGCTTTCACCGCCAATAGTAAGTAATCAGAGCTGCCACAGGGGGTGGCATCATCTACAGACAGAAGGGAACTGATGTACATAATTACAGTTGGGTCTGATTTTCCCTCGGTCCAATCCTCTGATAACACCCCAGAATGTTCTGACATATGACAGGGGTGCCCTGGTTTAAAAAAATCTCTCTCTCTCTCTCTATCTATCTATGTGTGTGTATGTGTGTATGTATATAGGATTAGATGAATAAGAGAGGGGAAAGTGACCACACACCTAATTTATATTGAGGCAACATGGTGGCCCAGAAAGAACACTGTCCTTTGGAATCAAGCAACGTGGGTCCAAAGTGAAAAGATTCATAGACTATTAGAAGTGGAAGTATTTTGTATATATATTTAGACTTTCCCTCTATCTACTGATCAGTTTTGATGATCTTTCTTTCTTTCTAAATGCTGTTTCTTATACTGGATGGCCAAAATGTTGGTGACATAGAAAAGCCAAAGTTATCAATAAAAATGTATTTTTTTAAAAACCGGAGGAATACCTAGGTGGTACAGTGGATAGCGAGCATGGGCCCTGGAGTCAGGAAGACCTGAGTTCCAATCCGGCCTCAGATACTTCACTTAACCTTCATTGCTCTCCCCTCCCCCTAAAAAAACCACACACACACACACACACACACACACACACACACACACACAGCCCTCAGAGATCCTCTGGTCCAAGTCTTTTTCCTGACAAGGAGGACACTGAGGGGAAGTGACTACAATCCATATCAGTCTTAATTACATTCATTAAGTACCTACTATCTGCCAGTCACCACAAGAGGTCCTAGTAAGTGTCAGAGTCAGCCCTGTAAGCCAGGTGTGACCAGATTTAGCACTCTTTTCCTGTTCTCCCACGTGTCATTCAACTCTTTCAAGTTCTCCTGTTCAATGTTAACTTGGTACTCAATTACTTCATCTTTGTAGGTTCTAATTTATTATCAGTAAAACATCCACAAAAATTATATTCAATTCCTCCCTATGGCCAGGGGCATCATGAAGTAGTAGCTCACGCTTCTGAAGTGCTTCTAAGGTTCACAAAGAAATCTAGGCAGGAAAGGAACACAAGAATTAGTCTCCTTTTGCAGACAGAAAAGGTCAGTATCCCCTCTCTAGTTCCTCCAATATGAGACACTGATTACCAAGCTGGAAGGACTGTGTTGTTCTGCATCATATCCCAGCTCCCATACTTACTAGCCATGTGACCCTAAGCAAGTCACTCGTCCTTCTAAGGCTCAGGTTCCTCATCTGTAAACTGGGAGAAATAATATGTATAGCAGGTAATTCATGGGGTTGTGAGGCAGTGCACCCTACAAACCTTAAAGTATCATGTAAATGCAAACTCTTACTGACTGTTATTCGAATTCCAAAAATTCCCACTAACAGAAGAAAACTCTTCCTTCCAAGTCCAAATTCTACCTGTTAGTTAAAATCTCATTAGTTGCACAGAACATCAGAGCGGGATTTTGAGGAACTAGCTAAGGAGTCATGAGGCTGTTAGAGCCAGAAGGAAGCTTGGACATCAACTCTGTGAAGTTGTTGCCAAGACCATTCGACAGATGACTAAGGCTCATTGAAGTGGGTGGTTAAGGAGCACAAAAGGAGTCACAGGTGGACCCAATTAAAAAGCTCAATCATGGAAGAGACTGCAGAATTCCTCTGGTCCGTGCCAAACCATACCTGAACAACTCCAGTAATGGAAGCACTACAGGAAGGGGGAAGTCACTACACTTCCAGAGGCCGCTCATTCTTCTGTGGAAGTTCTACCCGCTAGGAAACATGGCAAGATCTGCCTTCAAGCAACATCTATTCCAGTCCTCCAGTGTCTGCCCTCTGGGGACAAAGAAAAACAATCTGAGCCCTCTTCCCAGTAACATTCCTTCAAATATTGGAAGATAGCTATCTAACAACCCCTCCCAGGCCTTCTATTGTTCAGGATAAACAGCCCCAATTCTTTTCTTTTTGGTAAATTTTCAGACTTTAAATCAATGCCCTAATTCTTCTCTTTTGACCAGGGTAGAGAAAGTTAATGAATTAAGTCCACTTAAAGAAAATGTTTAAAAACATTTCATCCTAGTTTGGAGAGAAGGGGTGGGGTGAGGATCTGAACCCAGCTGGTCGGGGACCACAGCCACTGTGGAAAAGAAGAGGGAGAGGGACTGATGTGGGGCAGCCAGTGCCACAGTGGATAGTGCCAGGGCTAGAGTCAGGAAGACTCATCTTCCTGAGTTCAAATCTGGCCTCAGACACTTATTAGTTGTGTGATCTGGGGTAAGTAACTTAACCCTGTTTGCCTCAGTTTCCCCATCTGTAAAATGAGGGAGCTGAAACAACAGTGTAAAAAAGAAACAGCTTTGAAATATCTCTGACCAATCATGATTGAAGAAAACTGATGATGGAAGAATATTCTCCACTTCGTGACAGAGAGATGATGGACTCAATATGCAGAACGAGACACATTTGTGGACATGGCCAACAGAGATTTGTTTTCCTTGATTATGCATATTTGTTACAACAGTTTTTGTTTTCCTTTCTTTTTTTTCCCCAGGGGAGTTGGGGGAGAAGTTGTGAAGGGGGGGGGGAAAGCCTGTTAATTGAAAAAATAAAATCATTTTTTTTAAAAAGTAAAATTAAGAGTATCAGCCTAGAGGATTTCCAAGATCCATTCTAGCTCTAAATATCTGATTTTATGATTCTAAAGGAACAAGGAACAAGCAATCTGACAACCAAAACTGCTAAGCAATGGAATGGACTGCCTCATGAGGCAGCAGACCCTCCATCGTGGGGGATATTCAAGGAGAACCTACCCGGCCACCAGGAATACTAAGAAAAGAACTCTTCTGCTGGCTGAGAGGCTGAACTAGAGCACCTTCAAGGTCTCTTCCAGCTACAGGAGTTTACTGATTCCCTCAGAAGAATTCAACCGATATTTAAGAGTTGACTGTCTAGACCCCCTGTTGTAGGTGCTGGAGAAAATATAGCTCAAATCAAACCAGGTCAATTTCCTCATGGAGTTCACAGTTTAGAAGGGAGCAATAAGGCTCAAAAATAATTATGAGTCCAAAGGCTAGAATCATTACTGACAGAAGGATCAGGGGAGGTTTTCATAGCATTTAGGTTGAGCCTCAAAAGATGGATAGAATTCAACAGTTGGGGGGAAGAGGTGAGGAGGGGATAGAGACATCTGTGCAAAGAAGAAAAGAGTGATCTGATCACTTGAAATGTACTCAATATGACACAGGGCTGGAAAAACTGACAGTTTCATACTGTAGAGGACCTGAGTGGCCAGGCAAATGGGAGATGGAACTCTGGTCAATAAGAAGTCAATGAAGATTTCTGAACAGGAATGAAATGCTAATGATGTCTATGCTACTCTAAGGGCATCTTAGAACGCTGGACCTAGAGAGTCAGGAAGACCTGAGTTCAACTGTGACCTCAGACACTTACTAGCTATGTGACCCTGGGCAAGTCCCTTAACCCTGCTTGCCTCAGTTTTCTCATCTGTAAAATGGCCTAGAGAAGGAAAAGGCAAAACCATTGCTGTATCTTTGACAAGAAAATCACAAATGGTGTCACAAGAAAATCAGACATGACTGAAACTGAACAATAAGAACACACTACTCTGAATACTTTTCTGGGTAAGAGCTGGAAAGGGGTCAGTAACACTTCCCCCTCCATCTATACCTTAAATTAACCTAACAAAGGTTCTTCTGGATTGAAACCACAAATTATTCAGCAGCAGCAGGTTGCTGGATGCCATCACATCTCAGCTCCTTATGTGGGCAAACAGACACAGGCCCGTGTAAGCTCCAAAGTTAAGTACCTGGATCTGAATTATGAATCTCATCTTTTTTCCTTTGGTGTTTATTAAAGTATATAAATAGGGCAAAGCAAATAAGAGATGATTACTCCATTCAAACGTGCTTGCTCAAGACCATCAAAATGAACTCCCTAGTGCATGCTACTTGATAGCACATGAAAAGGTGAGCAACCTTGGAGGTGAAGGGAGGAGAAATGAGACAGCTGCTGTTTGCAGCAGCAGGCACATTCTTAAAAGTAGCAGAAAGAGGGCTCTGGTGGTCCCAATGAACAAGCCCTTCTGCCACTTGAAGTTGGCCTGGATGCCAACTGGCGGCAGAGGCCAGAGGTACCAAAGACCTAGCCTACTGGCTATCATCCTCAAAGACAGACAAATGCTCTCTTGGCGTATTATAATTCTGGTAGGAATCCTACCCTCAGGCTAAAAAGATACAGGAATTTCCAGGGAACATGCTATCAGGGACTTCATACCACATCTTACCAGCTACTAAGCATGGATAGTACAATAAAAATGATGACAGCTCCCATATATAGAGACCTTTAGGTTTGCAAAGCCTATAACATGCCATCTCCTCTCATCATGTGATCTTTATAATAATCCTGCAAGATAAGTTGTATTATCTTCCCCTTTTTACAGTTGTGGAAACTGAGGTTTAGAGCAGTTTAGTGAATGAACAGGGTTATGCCTCTAGTAAGTTTCTGAGGTGAGATCTGAATGCAGGTCTTCATGATCCCAAGTCCAGCCATCTCTCATTTCTTCTCTCCATCCTCTCTCTCTCTCTCTCTCTCTCTCTCTTCTCTTTGTCTGTCTGTCTCCTGAGTTTGGGACTAGAAAGGCTAAGTTTGAATCTCAGTTTACCCACTGAATCTCAACTTATGCATTACCCATGCTACCTCAGGCAAAGTCACTTCACTTCTCTCTGGGTTCTAGTCTCAACTTTACAGCCTTCTGAGGTCAATATGAAATGCTTCTCCAAAGCCTTCACTAGGGCAGGGTCTTCTTCTCATGGTCTTCTTACTGCTCTCTTCCCTGTTGTCACATTGTGTCTTTCCTCATCATGTGAAAATGGCAACCAACTGAATTCAAAAGTGAGGCTGTCTGGAGAATAAGTTGAGATGGGAGATGAAATGCACCGGCCACATAACAATATAGGAGACCAAAGTCAAATCAAACATCACCGAAGCCTGAGAAGCTGCCAGGGTCAACCACAGATCCCATCCATCATTTCAGAGAGACAGCGCTTCTATTTGAAGATGCTATAAAAATCTGAGATTACAATGAACAGAACCACTAGGAGACCTAGTCTCTTTTAGGAGAGGTAGGCTACTTAAACTAGGCTCCATATAATGCAATGTGGTTTTAAATGGGGTTTATTTTTAAACTGTCTACCTGTATGGGGCTGCTAGAAAGCCTTTCTTTTAGAATCTGTACTTTAATGGATCCCAGGATTTAGAGCAGGACAGCACTTTAATGATAAAGTCCAGAACTGTCCAATCACAGAAGATGAAATGGAAACCCAGAGGGGAAGTCACTTGGGAAGGGTCACAAAGGAGGTGAAATTCAAACCTAGGTACCCTGACTCATAATCCAGTGATCCTTCTACTTCAGAATCATCCTTATCAAGGCTCAGGTACGTAGGGCCTCTTCCTAGCAGAATCAAACTCACAATCGCCATTCTAGGTATATCATTAAATCTGAGCTGAAAACAAACTAAGGCGAAATCCACAGCTTGCCCAGTATGGGGAGATGGATAGAAAACTGGATTTAGAGTCAAAGGGGGTGAGGGGGTAGAGGAAGGAGGGGGACTGAGCTCCATCCAATCCTGGTTCAGCTACTTCCTCCCTGTGTAACCTGGGATTCTATGGATCACTTCTCTTCACGGGGCCTCAGTTTTCTCTATAAAAATGAGGTATTGGATTGATCGATCCCCGGGGTCCTTTTGAGCTCTACATGCAAGTCTCCCAAAGGGTTCCTCCTTCCAGCTCTGAGACCCTACGAAAATCTATGGTGTCTTCAAGATTTGGGGGAGAAACAGGCTGGGAGGGAGGGGACTCACATTTCTCTCCAAATCTCACTCACTGCATCTTTTATTATTACCATGGACTATTTATCACATTTCAGCAAAACAAACCATTTTCTTATTTGGAAAACGTTTTGGCCAGACTGAAAGACGGCAGCGGAGATACCCAGGGATTTGTTGCAATAGGTAAGGCTCGAAAAACGTGCAGTTGTTTACTACCCAGCACCCTGGAGACCCTGGGAAATCAGCAACGTGGGGTTGGGCTACTCTCTTTCCCAAACGTCAACACGCGCGTAAAAATGTGTGTGTATGTGTGTGTATGCTACGCATTTTCTTGCTCAACACCACGCACTCCTTGGAGATGACTAATACAGACACTGTGCTTCGCGGCGTCTTCTCCCCACCCCACCCCAAGCCTCCAAGATCTCCCCCTGACTCCCCTATACCCCTCCTCTCAGTCTCGGTTCGGGGGCCTCCTAGCTTTGCTCAGCCCATTCCTCATCCCCAGCACCCCCGGGACGCGCGCAACCCTAACCCTGCCCATTGCTTTGGAGAGGTCCAAGCCCGGCGGCGCCGCGCAGCCCCCTGCAGCCCCCCACTCCCAAATGACCTCGGAGGCCGGGGTTCTCGTCTTTGGCCCGAATCTTGCGGATCTTCACGGGGCGCCCGCTCAGGGTGGACAAGACGAGGCGCTGGCGGAAGAAGTTGCAGCCCCCGTAGCTGAGCGAGTGCGCCTGGGTCGCCATGTGCGCGCGCCCCCTCCCCGATCCAGCTGCCGGCACAGCTGCGGGAGCCGCGGCCGCCGCTACCGCTGCCGACAACGCCCGGCGCGCAGGGCGGGATCCCGGCGCTGGCGCGGCCGAGGGGCGAGGGAGGAGGAGATCTGGCGGCGGCCGGGGAGGCTCCGAGCTCGGGTCCCGCAGCCCCAGCGCGTCCACGTGGTTTGGAACAGGAAGATGGAGAGACGAGACAGCAGGGTCAGAGGGGAGAAGGGGGAGGAGTTTCTCCAGCTTTCCTCTTTCTTCTCCGCCCTCCGCTCCCGCCCGCCTCCCCGCCCTCGGTTGCGCTGGCTCTACATCCCCGGGCAGGCGAGAGCCGCGGAATCCTGCGCTGGGACAGCGGAGCGGCCAGCAGCCCGGGGAGGCCGGAGGGGAGTCCTGAAACCCGAGCGTCGAGCCCTGTACCCCTCATTGCTGTCCAGTGCCACAGACCGCGGCCCCAGCACAGGGAGTGACCGCCGCGGCGACGCAGGGGACCACGACTGCCCAGCCTGACTGCCCTCCTCCGGACAGTCCCGGGAAGTCTGCGGCCCAAGTATTACCATCCCCATTTTTCAGATGGGAAAACTGAGATGCAGAGAAGTTCGGTGGATTGGGTCTTGTACAACTGCTTAATAGCATCTTCGGAGTAAAAGTCGGAAAATCGATGCCATTCAAATAGCCCTTTTTTTGGTAATTTTTTTTTTCAATTTCAAACTTAAATACAAAACGAGAAAAGAAAAAAAAAATTGCAGTGTACATAGCAGACCGTAAAAGAGGATTCAACATAAAACAATAAAGTTCTATTTCAAAAAACACTATATAATAAATACTACACGCTGTTTTCAAAGCTGCCCAGCTTTTCTTTGCTTTCTTGTTGGTTTTGTTCTCTGCTGTGCACTTTTTAATTTATTTTTCCCCTTCCGTCCCCCCATCACCCTAAAGAATGCTACGATTAAGCTTGGCTATATATGCACATACATAGATATCTATAAACATACACATGGACACTCATACACATATATATAAAACCGTTCTATGCTTATTTCCTCCTATCATCTGTTTCTCTGAAGGTGGATAGCCATCTTCCTTCAGAAGACCAAGGCTTTCCATGTTTTTCTAAATCAACCAACCAGCTCAATATTTCCTACACCATGGCAATATTCCAACTCAGTCACATCCTGAGAGATTGTCTATGAAAGTTTTTCCCCCCAATTTTCTGCAATCCTTCCATTCTTGGCTACACAGGTCTTATTTATACAAGAAAATTTTAATTTAAAATGATTGGAATTATCCTTTTTACACTTCAACAATGCTCTCATCTTATAATATAGTTCAAGGTCTGATACTGCTGAATCAACTTCCTTTACATCTTGTTACATCTTCTCTTGTTTCTTCTTTTGTTCTTCCAAATGAACTTTGTTATTTTTTCTAACTCTGTAAAATAAGTTTTTAGTAATTTAACTGAGATGACATTGAATAAATAGATTAAACTGTCATTTTAAAATTATATTAGTTTTACCTACCTATGAACAATAAATTTTGCTTCAATTATTCAGATCTGAGTTTATTTGTATAAAAAATGTTATATGTTTATGTTCATATAGTTCCTGTGTCTATTTTGGCAGGTATATGCTCAGATATTTTATACCATCTAGGTATTTTAAGTGGTCTAAAACAATATCGAATAATGTTGCTGACATATAGTATAATTCTCTATTTTTCACTTTTCATTAAATCTATTTTAACTTTTAACTTTCTCTGAGATCATGATTTGTATCCCTGCTTGTTTTTTACATATTAAATTCTACTCCTGCCCTTTATTTTATCTTTGTGTGTATCTCTCATTTTTATAATGTTTCCTGAAAATGACATATTGTTGAATTCAAAATTTTATCTCCTACTTGTTTCCTTTTTATGGGTAAATTTGTTCCATTCACATTCTAAGCTACAATACTTGTGGATTTTCCTTCTTCCTATTTTTCCTTACTATTCTTCTCACCCTCTTTACTCTATCCCTTCCCACTCCTCTGCTTTACTTCTATCTAACTTGCTAACTTGCCCTCCTATTCCTTAACCTACCTACCCTCTAAGAATACCTCCCTTACACTTTCTCCTCCCCTTACCTTGTTCTCTTATTTCTTTCTAAATTTAGAAGACTTTTATACCATTCTAGATATATATGTTGTTCCTTCTTTACCCCATTCCTGATGAGACTAAGGTCCCAGCACTACTCACCCTCACTAGCTTCCTCCCTACCAATTTTTCCCTTTATGCCTCATCTATATAATTACTCCCTTTTATCTCTCCCTACAGTTTTTTTTAGAATCACCCCATCATACTCAGCTCTGTCCATGCATTTATTTATTTATTTATTTTGAGTTTGCAACATTCACTCATAAAATTTTGAGTTCTAAATTTCCCCCTTCCCTCCCCTCCCCTCTCCCCAAGATGTATGCAATTGAATATGGGCTATATATGTACAATTATATTAAACATATTTCCACATAAGTCACATGAAAAAAGAATGAAAACAAAAGGAGAAAAGCATGAAAAAGAAAAAACAAAAAAAATGAGAGAAAAAATAGTAGGCTTTGATCTGCATTCAGACTCTGTAGTTCTTTCTCTGCACGTGGCTAATATTTTTCATCATGAGTCTTTTGGAATTGTCTTAGATCATTGTATTGTTCTCAAGAAGTAAGTCTATCAAAGATGGTCATCATATAATGTCAGTGTTACTGTGTACGATGTTCTCCTGGTTCTGCCCACTTCATCTGTTCATGTCAGTCTTTCCAGGTTTTTCTGAAATCGATGTGCTCATAGTTCTTATAGAATAATAGTATTCCATTACATTCATACACCACAACTTGTTCAGCCATTCCCCAACTGATGGGCATCACCTCAATTTCCAGTTCTTGGCCACCACAAAAAGAACTGCTATAAATATTTTTGTACTTATAGGTTCTTTTCCCTTTTTTTTATGATCTCTTTGGGATACAGACCTAGTAGTAGTATTGCCGAATCAAAGGGTATGCACAATTTTATAGCTCTTGGGGCATAGTTTCAAATTGCTCCCTAGAATGGTTGGATCAGTTTACAACTCCACGAACAATGCATTAGTGTTCCAATTTTCCTACATCTCCTACATTTATCATTTTCCTGTTTTGTCATATTAGCCAATCTGATAGACATGATGTGGTACCTCAGAGTTGTTGTTTTAGTTTGCATTTTTCTAATCAATTGTGATTTAGAACATTTTTAATATAACTATAGATAGCTTCAATTTCTCAATCTGAAAACTGTTCATATTCCTTAACCATTTATCAATTGGGGAATGATTTGTATTCTTATAAATTTGACTCAGTCCTTTATATATTTAAGAAATGAGGCTTTTGGGGTGGCTATGTGACCTTGGGCAAGTCACTTAACCCCAACTGCCATCCCTTTAAGCAAAAAGGGAAAAAAATAGAGAAGTTAAAAAAAGAAATGAGGCCTTTAACAGCAACACTGGCTGTAAAAATTGTTGTTTAACTTCTGCTTCTCTTCTAATCTTGGTTGCATTGGCTTTGTTTTTGCAAAAACTTTTATTTTATTTTAATTTAATGTAATCAAAATTATCCATTTTGCATTTCATAAATATATCTCTTGTTTGGTCATAAATTCTTCTATTCTCCATAGATCTGACAGGTAAACTATTTCTTGATCTCCTAATTTGCTTATAGTATCACCCTTTATGTCTGAATCATGTACCCATTTTGATCTTATCTCAGTATACTGTGTAAGATGTTGGTTTCTGCCATACTATTTTCCAGTTTTCCCAGAAGTTTTTGTCAAATAGTGAGTTCTTATCTCAGAAACTGGAGTCTTTGGGTTTATCAAAAAGTAGATTACTATAGTGATGGATTACTGTGTCTTATATACCTAACTTATTCCACTTCTGCCATTCTTTCTTAGCCAATACCAAGTAGTTTTGATGATTGTTGCTTTATAATACAATTTTAGATGTGTTAAGGGTAGGCCACCTTCCCTTGCATTTCTTTTCATTGATTCCCTTGATATTCTGAACCTTTTGTTCTTCCAGATGACAGTTCATGTCTTTCTTTCAGACTACCCAAATAATGATGACACAAGCATAAACATACTGCTAATATTTTATGGAAGTAAAAAATTTGACCTGAGTCCCTTATAATTGGTCTTTAATTTTTATCTTATATTTCTTCTAGATGTTACATGTTGAATTTTCCCTTAAGTTCTGGGGGTTTTGTCACAAAAACCTGGAAGTCTTTGAGTTTGTTAAATGTTCATTTTTTTTTTCCCATTCAGGATTGTACTTAACTTTGCTGGGTAAGTTCCCCATGGCCATAACCCCTGCTTTTTTGTTCTACAGAACATAGTATTCTAAGGCCTATGGTCTTTCAATATAGTAGCTGCTAGGTCTTGTGTAATCCTTAATTATAGCTCCATGATATTTAAGTTGTTTTTAAATTGTTGCTTAACTTTGATATTCCTGTAAATTTTCCTCCTGGGATCTCTTTTAGATGGTGATTGGTGGGTTTTTTCTATTTCTACTTTGCCTTTTTGTTCTAGAACTTCAGGGCAGTTTTTTCCTTGATAATTTCTTATAATATTGTATCAAGATTCCTTTTTTTTCATAATTTTCAGGTAGTTCAACTACTCATATTATTTCTTCTCTATCTGTTCTCCAGATAAGTAGTTTTTCTGATGAGATGTTTCACTTTCTCTTCTATTTTTTTCATTCTTTTGATTTTTTTTTTTAATGACTTCTTGGTGTCTTAGAATATCATTAGCTTCCCCTTGCCCAGTTCTAGTTTTCAAGGAATTATTTTCTCTCTTAAGCTTTTGATTCTCTATTTCCAATTAGTTGACTTTCTTTTCATAACTTTCTTGATTTTCTTGGATTGCTCCATTTGATTTTTAAAGTGCTCTTTAAGTTCTTCAAAGAACTCTTTCTGTGCTTCGGGACCCATTTGATATTTCTCATTGAAAAAGGAGTGGTTTTTTTAGCTGCATTATTTTCCTTTGAATATGAACCCAGATCTTCTCTATCTTCATAGTAACTCTCTATGGATGGGTTCTTTCTCCTTTGCTTGCTCATTTTTATTTTGTTTTGTTTTTAGCAGCTATTAGTATAATCCAGTTGTAGTCCTAAGGTATGGGGAATGATGTCCCAAACCTCAGGTCATTCTTACTATTATTTTCTGAGGTCTGTTTTGGGGCCCAACCTTGGATTCTCCTCTCTGCTCCTATGCCACAACTAGGGACCATAGCCACACAGTCCCACAAACAGTCTTTCTCCCCGTGGTCCCTCCAGTGACTGTAAACTACATCAAATAGCAATTTTAAAATTTGTGGCGGGGCAGAGCCAAGATGGCAGCATAGAAGCAGGAAAACTCCATGGCTCCCCCCATAACCACTTCAAAAACCTATAAAATATGACTCTAAACAAATTTTAGAGCAAAGTGACAGAGAGAAACAAATCTCCTGCTGACGGCAGCCTGGCAGGTGGACAGGAAGGGTTCATCACAGCGTGCTGGGAGCCAAGCCCAGTCCCACATGAGCTTGCAGTTTTAGCCCCAGGGTGGCCCCTACCAGTGGCTACAGTGGACTTTGGGAGACTGGATCACCAGCAGCTGTGGTGGTTTCCAGAATTATCAACCCATAAATGCCAAAGAAAAAGTGAGAGGTCAGTGTAGAACTCTGTTGGAACTGGGGGTGGGGGGAGGGAGGAGCAGGTCTGGCCCCTGCCCCCAGAGCTAGAAGTAGAGGAGGTACAGTAGCCCTGCAGCTGCCTCCACATGGCTGCTTCAGAGCTCTTGGCTTGCAGATTGCAGGGGGGCCAAGCAAACATTCAGAGGGTAATTGCTCTTGCTTTAACCTGCTGTAATAGTAATTGGTTTAGCAGGATACTTAGCACTTAGTACTAAGTGGAGGGACAGTACTAAGTGCTAAGTGTGGAAGGTGCAAACTCTGTCCCATTGTTGAGAAGGCATGAACTCCCCTGTTGATGTAGAAGAA
>CM053590.1:95582511-95601013 GCA_028646515.1 Pseudochirops corinnae
TTAGATATCTTCTTCCATCCTGAGGCTTGTAGAGTTGTCTTTTAGCTGTGCGTTGTTGAGGATAGTCCAGTTTATCAAGGTTGGTCATCATATGTACGATGTGTCTGTGATTGTGTACAGGTTTTGCCTGGTTCTGCTCTTCTCTGTGGACTACTCCTACCCTCCTTGTTAAGAAACCCAAGGAAGACGCTGATGTTTTATTGCTTTGTGCAAGATCTACGCACTATTAGTACTTGTGTTCCACCCAAACACCCAATAGTTCCCAATCCTGCTATCATCATCTCTTCAATTCCCAATGAGGCTACCTGTTTTACTATGATAGATCTTTCCTCATTAAGCATTCTCATTTACCCAGAACTCAGTACCTGTTTACTTTCACTTGGAAGAACACACAATGATCATGGACTCATCTGCCTCAAAGGTATGTAAAAAGTCCTACCCCCCCCCTCCCTTAAATTTCACAAGATCGTTTAGCTTTCTTCAGTTTCAAGGGCTACTTTCTGGTTCAGTACATTGATGCTCTCCTACTATCAGTATCCAATGTCTAGGTTTGCTAAGACAACAGACATCATCTTCTCCAAAGTTATCCAAGGGGTGATAAGGTTTCTAAATCAAAAGTACAGTGGTGCCTCCCCCAGGTGAAGTACCTTGGTTTCATTTTGTCTGAGCTACTTGCTCTGTTTCCCCAAAGTGCATACAAATTCTTCCACATTTGTCAGTCCTCATGACCAAAAGACAAATTACATACTATTTTGAGAGCAGCTGGATATTGCTGTCAGTGGGTCCTAGTATTTGCTGAGATCATTGAATCTCTAGTTTTCCTAAACAAAGACAACATATCAGAACATTTGCACCTTGAACCAGAACACCTTACTGCCTTTAGAGACCTTAAGAAAGCCCTGTTAACAGCTCCAGCACTGAGACTTCCTAGTTATAGTAAGTCCTTTTCTCTTCTGGTAAGTGAACATGAACAGATGACTTCAGGGGTCTTTATTCAATCCCTTGGGTCCTTGCTTTGCCCTGTGGCATGTTATTCTTCTCAACTAGATTCAGAGGCTATGGAGGCAGAGGTTCTGCCCTGTTTGTGAATGGTAGCAGCCACCACTATTTTGGCTGAAAAGCCATCTAATTTGGTTTTAAAGATCCTACTTGTAATGCAGTGCCCCCATGAGGTTGAGGCTCTCTTTTTGAGTCATTGCACTCAAGCTTTCTCTGATCAAAGATTTGTTAGATAGGAAGTGATTTTATTGGGAAAGAAAATGTGACTCTAAGGTCTTGTTTAGTTCTCCATACAGCCACTTTAATGCCTGATATACTGTAACACCAATGCAATATTTACAGCACCCACAATCACAATGAAGATTGTTGACTATAAGTATCACATGATGTTCAATCGCAAAATATACCAAACTCTCCAGAGAAAGGATAGAACTGAAGCATTTATTTAGACCCCAGGAAAGCAGATCCCAAAAACAGATTCCATCATAGAACCAAAGATATTTAGAAGCCATAATAACACTGAGAGCCACAGCATCCTTTAGTCTTCCCACAAACCAATACAAGATCAATATTTACTCATGAACCTCTCTATCTCCTTGCCTCAACCTCCTCTCTCCCCCCACTGTGTCTCTGGCTCTGACTACCAGCTTCCTGTGGGCTCTGCTTCCCTTCAGCAAACTCTTCCCACCACAGGCTCCATGTGATTACATTCAGCCTTTTAGGGGGCAGAGTTTATCATCACAGCATGGAAGCTTCCTGTGGGTTCTGCTGCACCCTTCAACAAATCCCTCCATCACATCCCACAATGACCTTTCTGCCATCCCCTTGCAGACCCCCATCCACATCCTATACACTGATGGTTCCTCTTTTATGAGAGATGGCACCTGGTACACAGGCACTTTCATGGCCTCTGATCTTGACACTGCTTGGGCAGCCTCTCTGCCACCTAACGTGAACACCCAAACTGTCTAAACTGTGTGATTGCATTCACGCAAGCTTGCTGTCTGGCTGACAAAGTGTAACCATCTATACTTAGGAGTTTGTCTTACTGTCACAGTGCTATGATTGCAGAGGGATGCCTTCACTTTCAGTAGGATCATTGCAAACACACTATACATAGAACTTTTATCTGCCCTACAGCTTCTTAGCTCTGATTTGTCCATTCTCCTGCTCACACTAATGGGACTGACCCTGTTTCAAGAGATAATAATTGTGCTGACATTGCTGCAAAACTTACTGCCCCCCAAGGGCCCCAGTATCTGCTTCATCTTTCTGCTTCTGATAATGTTGACCTCTCTCTATCTTACAATGACTCTGAAGTTGCAAAGTGGAAACAGCGTTTTCATGCCAAACAGGCTATCTGGGGTCTGAGTGACTGCAGAAGGCAAACCACTCCTACCTCAGAGTTTCTATCACCAGGTATGTATGACTGTTCAAAAGGAAGGCCATTTTGGCACACAAGGAATCGTTGATACTATTACAAGGGCATGGGTCACCCCAACTATTACCCTTGTTGCTGTGCATATTTGTGCCTCCTGTCCTATTTGTCAAGCATTTAATCATTGGCTTTCCTGGCTGCCCCCTAGCTTACACTCCTTTTGAGCACTTACAAATTGATTTCATATGTATGCCTAAGTCTGGTCATCATAATGTCTGCCTTTTGTCATTAATCAGCTCACTCAGTCAAAGCATTTCCCAGCTCCAAGGTCACAATGACCCTCGTTGCTAAAATTATTTCAGCAGAGATCATGCCCCACCTTGGCCCTCCTGCTCATCTCATTTCACTGACATGATTCTCTCCCAAATTTCCTCCTGTCTTAGGGTAACTCCTGGGTTTCCTGCCCCATTCAAATAGAATGTGTGAACAAAGAACTTAAGTTTGGTTGGCAAACTTCACTGAAAGCCACCTTAAATGGTCTGAAGTGCTCCCTCTTGCTTTAGTTTATCTGCAAAGCAAACCAAGATGGGAATTACATCTTCCTCCTTTTGAAATTCTATTTGGTTATACTCATCTAAAGGCAAAGGCTTTTCCCTCAGCATATACATCATTACTGGGAGGAAATACTGAAGGAATACATAAAATGTAGAGGGTTAGGGTTGCTCTGGAGACCCCAAAATACCAACATGCTGGGTCCTACCAAATGAATTCAACTTAAGTCTTCTCTCAGCCAGAGAAAAGCAAAGTTTATTAAAGTTCATTAAAAGTTCGCCATACTGGGTAGACTCTTAAGGAGCCTAGGTATCTGTAAGGCTTGCATTAGGCAAGCAGGCCAGAGCAAGTCTGTGCTAGGTCATTCTATGGTGTGCACACGCACACACGCACACACACACAGGCAAGAAGGGGTCTTATATACAGATAGGTTGTGGGAGGAATCTAGGGGTGGTCTGGAGGAGGAGTTTGGGGAGGGTACAATGGTGGGCTAGGCCAGTTCAAGGGTGGATTGATATTTTGACAGGCTCAAGAGCGGGAAGTAGATGGACAATGGAGGGCTAGCCTAGTAACAGAGGTTTGGGCCCAGCCACAATGAAAGCTTATGGGCTCTGCAAATGCCTCATCAAGTGAGAGTTCAAGGGGGTTCCCAGAGCCTGTATTTCAAAGATTCAAGGAGAGCTCAAGGGGGCTCTCAGAGCCTGCACCTCATCAGTACTTTTGTTACTTCATATATATAGGAACTGCAAAATAGACTGAGGGAACTTCATCATGCAGGAGGTTCAAGTACAGACTGGGTCCTTGGACTCTTCACATGATTTTTATCCTAGAGATAAGGTCTACATTAAGAATTTCTAGTGGACCAGTAGAACTCAAACTCAAATTCAAACTGCCTGCAAAGATCCATTCCAAGTATTGCTGATCACCCCAACTGCAATCAAAATCAGAGAAAAAGGCTCTTGGATATACTGTGTCCATGTTAAACCTTCTCCTTACTATTTCACATAAGAGCAATGTATCCGGAAATTTTGCTTTATCTTAATACCATCACCTGGTATTTCTCCTCCCATTAATCTAGGGAATTAGAAATTGTCAACTATGAGAAATTGGATATTTGTTACAATATTATTTGCTTTATATCTCAATCATACTAATCATGTGTTTTAAATCTTGCTCATTTCCTTCTTATTGTTTTATGCTGATGGTATTACTGATTGCTCTTTCCGAATTTTATTCCTCCTAAGAGGATTGGAAAAAATACTATTAGTAAACTTCATAGTGATATAGGACATGCTTTGTATACTCTCAGAGCAATTGGGCCCCATGGATGCTGGGTTTGTTATCATATCCACAAGAGTGACCCTGATCAATGAATAGTTCTATTATTGAGGTTTGGGGTTGCTGGGAACTCTGAAATTCAAGAGTACACAGTGGGTCTTCCTTGAAAGAATTCGACTACTCAAACCTTCTTTCAGTCAGAGTAGTGAGATTTTGTTATATACTGACTGGACAGGAAAGATTTCTAGTAAATTTACTGTGTTTGTGATGCCAAGATTCTAAGAATTTGACCAATTGAATGGGGGTAAGATTGGTACTTTTATACAAAAAAAGACTGAGAAAATTTCAATAGGATTAAGGAGTGATAAATAGCCTGGGGTGGTCCAGAGGCAACAGAGAAAGGGTCTAGGTGGGATTAAGGAGCGTCCAATAAACTAATTAAGCAATCAAGGTGGGCTGGGGTCAGCCAGATGCCTTGCGTGGAGGCACTAGTGATCTGGGCTACTGAAATGTATAGGAAATTTCAAGGCAAAGACATGGTTTTATACCAGTGTGGGAAAGTTCAGAGCTTTTAGGGGTCCAGGTCCCATAAAACAAAATTCTCCCTCAGCCATCAGATTACATTGAATCTGGGCATCCTAAAACACCACCTTTGAAAGGGACTCTTACGCTCTTAGCTTTAGTTACTAATAGTATTTCTGTCCCCCCAGAAGGAAAATTGAAGATAACAAACCCAGACCAGTATCACTGACCCAACTCTATGTTACAATTACAAAAGTTTGAAAGACATAGTTTCTGGGTAATTGAATAATTTTGTTAATAAGGACATTTTATTAAAAAAAAGGATGGTCATGGCTTCTATCTTAGACAAAGACAGTCATGGTGGTGGGGTCACAATTTATATACACTTCGAAGAGTAGGTTTTCAATGAAGGGTTGAGAGTGACATCATCTCATCCTTGGACAGAGAAACTATCTCTATGTGAGAGATGACTCATAGTGAAGTTTCCTTGTTTCTTTTAACTCCCTGTTACATTCCTATCTCTTCTCCATACTTTGTAAACCAGCTCAATCTCGCGAGCAACTCATGATTTCTCAGAAATGAGGTAATTTGAAAGAAAACCATACTAGTCCACTTCTGATTGGGCACTTCCAAATTTGGTGAAAGGAAATACATAGTGAAGGACTGAAACTGCTTTGTGCCAATTAGAAAGATTGTGAGCTTGCCTCACCAGCCAATGGTGAGGTAGGATAAGTGTTAGAGGTGGAGTTAGGATCAGGACAAGAGAAGCCCTCAAGCTTCCACATGTTGCACTCCCTGCCAGATGCCATTTGAGCGACAGGGGCTGTACCCTTTCTCATGAGAAAGAATAAAGACCTTTTCTGATCTCAGACTCAGACTCTGAAGTCTTTCATCTCACACATCTATATGCAGACCACCCTAAGCCTTGGGTTATCTAGACAAAAAGATCTGTCTCCACCCAAGTCTGAGTACAACACAATGGGCTTCCCTACCTCAGATTAAATTTCTTCTAAAGTTGGGGTCTGACCAAGATCAGTAGAGTTAATTCAGTCTGAGTCTGAACTTAAAATCAGAACTTTGGAAGAAGGGGAGAGCTCTGAAAAAGCTCCAAATATTGATTATTAATAATTATTTCTCTCATTTATAACAAGTTATCTTCAAATTTAATGGGACCCTTGATGCCATCAAACTTAAGACTGAATTGCTTACAGTTGCCACTCCCTTTCTGAGTATTCATTTCTGTGTCACCAAGAAGCAAGGTCCTAAAGATACTGTCTATGGTCTAGGGATGGTGGGAACCCTGAAGTTCATAGGTACAGGGCAGGGATCTGCCTCAAAAGAATTCAACCACTCAAGTCCTCTTTCAGTCCAAGAGGCAAGTTTATTATGACACTGGTTGGGTGGGCAAGATTTCTAGTAAATCTGCAGTATTTGTGATGCCAACACAAGCAGACCAGATTTTAAGAATCTGCACATTTGTTGAGGATAAGATTGATATTTTTATACAGAAAAATTGTGGGAAGATCTGGATGGAGTCAAAGAGTGGCAAGTAGCCTGGGGTGGTCCAGAGGTAACAAAAATAGGGGCCTGGATGGTATTAAGGAATGTCAAGTAAGATAATTAAGCAATCAAGGTAGGCTGGGGTGGGCCAAATGTCTTGGGCAGAAGCACCAGTGATCTAGGCTACTGAAATTTGTGGGTAAATTTAGGGCCTTTTAGGGTTCCATCATGGGTGCCCCATCACTGTTGACTTAGGAGAGGTGAAGAAATATAGTTAATTTTTGCTTTTCCTGATATTATCAAAGATACCCTTTTATTTGTTCTAAAAACCAGTCTATTTTATGAGATTAAAGACAAGCAACCTCAATTGTTATTTCTTTGATCAATCTTACTTATAATGGCTCTAGCTGGACCAAGTATTATGTAACCTTTGGTACAAATTTATATTATAAGATTAATTGAAACTTTGAGGGAGGTGAGTATCCTCCTTTAGAAGTTCCTTGGGGACTAGTAACCTTGGAACAATTCTTTATATGTGTCAGTAAAACTTATTCCTCTCTTCCCTTGAATTGGTTTGGGATATGTATTTGATCCCACCAATGTCAGTCTTTAATCATATAAGGGGATTGGTGGGAAAGAAAACTCCCAGAAACTTGGGAGTATGTCGGTTTAAATATCAAAAAAGAGAAGAGACCCTAGCTAGTAGAGATGTGAATATAATCCAAATCCCTGTGCAAGAATTTGAGGTAGGGATGAAGAGTCTCTGGTCCTTATTTTCATTTTGTAGGGGTCTGTGACGCTGCAGCAGATGCTAGAAGCCTTTTACTTGAAATTGAGAAACTCACACAGGCTACAAATGAATCCATCTCTTCCCCCCAAATCGAGGTTGATTAGCACAAATGGTCTAACAAAAATCATATGGTCCTAAACTTTATTATGACTTCACAGGTAGGGGCCTATGCTATGATCAATCAATCTTGTTGTTCCTATATTAACCAATCAGGAGATACTGTGACAAATCTTCATGAAATCCGGTAGTTTATAGCAGAAATGCAATTGTCTAAACCAAGTGCCCACTGGTGGAATCCTTCCTCCTGGTTCACTCAGTTGCAAGGGAATGACAATATTAGCCACCACAGGCAATGGGCTATCTTTGCTTTATGCCTCATTATTGTTCTTAGACTCTGTATTAGCTGCTCTAAACTATTCAAAAGGGTCCTTCCCAGTGGTCTTTTCCTGGTGCATAGTGTGGATAATGAACATATGAAAAACCTTATAAATGTAGCTTATAGATAGTGATCCATGGCAGGAGGTGGCAGGGGATGGGGGGGAAGGACAAGCACCTCTCCAAGGATCAAAGATGGGAACTGTGAAAACCAAATTGATTCCATCTTGTGAACACTGACTCCATTTTGTGAACAACCTTCGTTTTGTTGTTTTCCTGTAAATCATGTCATTTCAGGGAATTCCACTTGCTCCCTTTCTACTTCTCAACTCAGAAAGTCCCTAATCTTTCCTCCAATAAGAAATTAGGTTACCTAATCCTGTATCCTGTTTAGTATCATGTTTATTGTTTTCTTTTAATTTATAAAAATCTGTATAAAATCTGTATTCAGGGTCTTTGTGCCCGCCGAGGGATCTTTGAACCAGTTTATTATGCATGATTTCCTAATAAATCACATAGCTCAGACTTTGTTTCCTCAGTTATTATAAGTTCACTCATGATAGTCTTTAAAAGCATTCATCTGAGAGGCTTCACCAGACTATCCAAGGAGTCCATGATATAAAACAAGCTAAGGACTCCTGCTCTGAAAGGGTGTAGCTTCATTTTCTGGGTCTTATGGGAAGTTTCCCTGATGTTGATATAACCTGAGTACCAAGGTCCATCTTCTCATTGGTGAAGGTCAATGCCCCAAGCCTGCAAAGGGGCAGGTTAGAGTTGTTGAGAGCTAGAGAAAAAAAAGAGGTTCCCATTCTGCTATACCAGAGACTTCAGGGAATTTCCTTTTGGATAAGATCTAGAATTCTCTCTTGGTTGAGCTAAGTTACCTAGCTCCTAATGAGAACTCTCCTTCACTCTTATTACCTGGTATACATTCTCTATATTTTTCTGATTTCTGTTTTGCTATGACTTGGATAAAGGGTCTTCTTTGTCTTTTTTTTTTTTGGAGGGGGGGAGGCAGGGCAATTGGGGTTAAGTGACTTGCCCAAGGTCACACAGCTAGTTAAGTGTTAAGTGTCTAAGGTTAGATTTGAACTCAGGTCCTCCTGACTCCAGGGCCGGTGCTGTATTCACTGTGCCACCTCGCTGCCCCAAAAGAGGCTTCTTTGCTATCTACAATGTATGTGTTCATTGTGGGACTAATATTTGGTGAGAAGGAAGTCAAGCCTTATATATAAAGCTTGGAGGTCCTCCTTTCTCCCTTAATGAACAGTAATCAGAAGCTTAACTTGAACCTGAAAACTGCATCTCCTAAGAGATTTTTTAAAAAAATGTAATTCTAACCTGGTGACCCCTCTCTCTGAGAACAGAATGGTCAACCTCTGCCTTCTACCTCTTGCTTGTCCCTCCTGACAGGAATTAAAATCTCCCTTGAAGAAGGAAGGGGGTGGGGAGAAGAAAAAGGTAGTGCTGTCTACTCTTCTTACCCTTGAACCACACAGAATGTCTCTATGTTACATGTGGGAGATAACTTCACTACATGGGTGTATCTATACATAGTCTTCCCCTTTGGGCTGACTGGTGCTAAGGCAACTCAGTGGTGGGAGAAATCCAGTGTGCCGTATCTGTATTTCCCTTCTCATGGGCTGTGGTCATTCCTGGTACCTACCCTCCATTGTGTTATAGGGTCCTGATATTTCTCAGTGCTAAATGTCTTAGTTTGCATTTGTAAGTACTAGAAAAGTTGTTCCTTTGAAACAGGAGGCATAGTGGGAAGAGTGCTGGATTTAGTGTTTGGAAAACAAGAATTCAAATCCTGCCTTTTATACTTCTTTGGGTGACCCTACCTAGACTTTAGACAAGACCCTTAACTTCTCTTATCCTCTTTTTCCTCACATGTATAAAAAAGGCATAATAACAATACCTACCTCACATAAGGAAACCAAGAAATAGAAAGGTTAAGTGACTAGTCCAAGATCATATAGATAGTAAGTGGCAATATTGAGATTTGAACCCTGGTCTTTTGACTCCAAGACAAGTGTTTTATTTCACCTCTCCATGATAAGTGTCCATGAAAATGTTACCTAAGTGTAAGGTACTATACTGTCACTGGGCCTATCTATACAACTCCATATTGTTAATCAACTTCACATATCCACAAACAATCAATTCCTTTATCCTTACTCTGAACCCTTCTAATTAAGAATAACTGACCAAAAGAACAACCAAGTCTGACAGTTTATGCTCTGTTCCACAATCATAGAGGATAGTGGATAGAGTAAGCTTGGAGTCAGGAAGATCTGAGGTCAGAATCTGCCTCTGACACTTATTAGATGTGTTAACCCAGACAAGTCCCTTCACCTCTCTGAAGCTCAGTTTCTTACCCTGTAATATAAGGGAGTCAGACGAGATGCCCTCCAAGGTCCCTTCCAGATCTAGATTAAGATTCGGTAAACAAGAAAAACAAATCCAGAAACCCTTGAAACTTTTGTAATCAGTATTGGTTGTAATCAACCAAATCAAGAGGTTTACAGTTGATTCTATAGCTGCAAAATGAGGGCTCAGAGTTGCTGGGCAGAGTGTGAACTGTATAGTAGAAAAAAGATATCTTTGTTGAGATGCCGTGAAAACCACCCATAAAAAAGTAAGCAGTAACTAAAGGCGAGAACACAGAAACCACCATAAAAAAGGAACAACTCCATAGCGTTGCCTTGAGGGACAACTATTGTGACAATAAATGTATTGTATAATTTTCCCTGTGTGACATTTTGGTTCGTGGTCTGAAACAGGAGGGAGCCCATTGCATGGAAATTCCAAGAAATATCCACATGGATGTACTTCTGGGAGGGGAATTTCCAGTGGTTTCTTGGAACATTGAGCAATGTCTGGGCCAAAATTTTCACATTTCTCTGTTGTGGATAGCACCCACACTTGTCCCAGGATATTCATCAGGAATTGGAGGGCCAAGTCTAATTTATAAAAACAAAACAAAAACCCCTTCACATGTACACACAAATTCATTTTCTGTTAGCTCCACTTAGTTCTATTCTGATCTTCCCAGTTCTAGGAAACCCTGGGAATGACAGCACAGAAGAGAGAACTGATTGATTTATTAAAGAAATAGTCCTTAGTGAATAGAATGTTGGATTTGCAATGAAGACCAGAATTCAAACTCCCTCTCTGACTCTTACTAGTTGGATGTGCTGCTTAAAAGTCACTTAACCTCTCTGACCTACACGTCAGATTTAGCTACTATACTGTAGATTAGAAGAGGAAGTTTCCAAGTAATTAGCTATTCTCAGCAATACAGTGATCCAAGACAATTCCAAAGGGCTCATGATGAAAAATGCTATCTACCTCCAGAGAAGGAACTGATGGAGTCTGAATGCAGATGGAAACAAACTATTTTTCACTGTCTGTATTTTTTTCTTTTGGGTCTGTGTCTTCTTTCACAAAAATATGGCAATATGTTTTGCATGATTGAACATATATAACCCATATCAAATTGCTTACTGTCTTAGGTAGGGGGAGGTAAAGGAGGGAGAGAGAAAATTTGGAACTTAAAAAATTGTTTAAATGAATATTAAGAATTGTCTTTACATGTGAATGGGAAAAAATAAAATATTATTTAAATAAACTTTTAAAAAGAAAGATACTGGAAGCAAAAAAAAAAAGTATCAAAGTTTAGATGAAACATCATCTTTGTCTTCATGCAGTTTATAGTCTAATAGAAGTATGTGACTGTGGTTTATAATGTTGTAACAAGATCTTAGTCCATCTCTTTGAATTATTCACTCAAATACTCTTTGTAATAAGCAGCCCCAAGTTACCAAGAATTTACAAAAGTTGATTTCTAAGTCAGTTGCTTAGAACTCATTGTATTTTTCCAAAGAAACAGGATCTCGGGTGTTTAGGCCAACCCCAAAAGTCTACTAAAGTGCCTAAAGTACAGTATAGTACTATGTTTATAATATTATATAACCTCTATTTTTTTAAATGGAAAAACCTATTCAAGTTCCATTTGAAAAGCCAAGACAAAAATCACAGATTCATACAATCTCCAGTTGTAAGCAGGGATGTGTGCTGCAGTCAGGTGAACCAACAGGAGTAGCTGGAGACCAGCTGGATTACTGATTGTCAAGTAAAATCAACAAACACAAACCAGGGCCTGATTTACCGTCTTGTTCATTGCATAGACTTCAGAAAGTGACAGAGAAAATGTCAGTATGTAGATTAAACTTAAAACTGTGTCTTGCTACATTTTCAGAGAGCTATCCTTTGCTCTGCTAATCTGTTCTTTTTAAAATTTTATTTATTTTTAATTTATGAAATAAAATAGGCATTTTATGGTAGAAAAAAAGATAATTGTATATGAAACTACAAACCTATTGTGCACAACTTGCTATTCCTTTTAAATATATAATAAAGTTACCATGTAAATTTCTTTTTTTCCTTCCCTTTCCCCTACCCTGCCCTAGAGATGGTGATCATGACAAAAATATGTATATGTATATGTGTGGTGTGTGTGTGTGTGTGTGTGTGTGTGTGTATGTAAAATCATTCTATACATACTTCTATTTATCAGTTCTTTCTCTGGATACAGATAGCATCTTCTTTCATAGGTCCTATGTAGTTAATCTGGGTATTTGTAATAGTCAAAGTGTCTTAGTCACCCAAAGTCGTTCTTAAAACAATATTGCTGTTGCTGTTAACAACTTTCTTGGGGCGGCTAGGTGGCACAGTGAATACAGCACCAGCCCTGGAGTCAGGAGGCTCTGAGTTCAAATTCGGCCTCTGACTCTTAACACTTAAGTGTTAAGTGGCCGTGGGACCTTGGGCAAGTCACTTAACCCCAATTGCCCTCCCTTCCCCCCTCCAAAAAAACCAAAACAATGTTCTCTTGGTTCTCCCCATTTTGCTCTTCATCATATTGTGCAAATCTATCCATATTTTTCTAAAATCAACAAGCTCATTAAATGTAAATCATTAAATTAAAACCAGAATGCTTCCCCTGTTCATTTATTTAATAAATTTCCTCTGCATCTGTTTTCCTACCATTTTTAAAATTTGTTAAACATTTAACAACTCACCAATGGTTGGAGGAGTCCTCCGAGGCCATCTAGTCCAGCCTGAAAGTGATCGTGAATCCTTTGGACAAGAACCTTCACCTGAGTGGTCATCCAACTTTAGCTTGAAGACCTCCAGTGGAGGAGCCTACTCTCTCTTGAGATAATTCATTAGAATGAAAATTTTTAAATACATTAATTAAATATTTTTTAAATGTAGAGTTTTAGGATAGCTCTAATTGCCAGGAAGTTTTCCTTCCATCAAGCTTACATTTGTCCCTTTGCAGTTTACAACTAGCTCTGCTCTCTGGGTCCAAATCAGAATCTACCTAATCCTTTCACAAGACTATCCTTCAAATACTTGAAAATAGTTTTTGTGTCCCTCCTGCCACCTCTTCTCCAATTCAACCATTCCCAATTCTTTTGTGTGATCCTCATATGGCATGATATAGAGGCCATCCCCCATCTTGACTGTTCTCCTCTGAACATTTTCCAGTTAATCAATATCCTCCCTAAGATGTGACATCCAAAACTGAACCCCAGACTCAAATGTGGTCTGACCAAGGCAGAGGAGAGCAGGACTATCAGCTCCTCACTCTGCCAATGTCTCTCTTAATGCAGCCTAAGATGGCAATAGCTTTTTTGGACACCATAGCACAACATTGATTCCTATCTTTCCCCAGACAATCTGGTGTCTACCCATGTCTCCCTGATCTTATGTTTCTGGAATTAATTTTTTGAACCTAAATATGAAAACTTTACACGTTTATTTATCTCTATTAAATTTCATCTTATGAGATTTGATCCAACATTCTAGTTTTTCAATAACTTTTTGGACCCTGCCTGTTATCTAGTGTATTAACTGTCCCTTCTTGGACTGAGTCATCTACCAACTCTTATAACAAGTTGCTTCTAACTAGGATTTTTCTCACCTTGGTCCACTGTGGAGCACAATGGAATCTGACAGCTTTCCCCTATTCTCTTATCCCTAATGCAATATGCTTTTTTCCCCTCTTTTTTACTCTTTTTTTTTCAATTTGATTTTATTTTCAGTGCCAAATTCTCTCCTTTCCCCTTCTCTGTCTCTCACTCAGAAGGCAAGAAAATAAAACACATTATAAATATATATATAGTCAAAGCACACATATTTTTTGAAGTTTTTAGAATATTAATAGTGGTAGGGAAATAGATACAGATGAAAGTTTTCCTTCTATCCTTCTTTTTATTTTCAATTTAGTTCTTGTGGGAAAGACAAAGGCACACATAGAATCTTAGGATTTGTACTTGGAAAAAATTTAGAAATCATTTAATTGGGGGTGGGTAGATGGCACAGCGAATAGAAGCACACTGGTCTTGGAGTCAAGAGGACCTGAGTTCAAATCTGGCCTCAGACACTTAACACTTACTAGCTGTGTGATCTTGGGCAAGTCACTTAACCCCAACTGACCTCTCTTCCCTCCTCCAAAAAGCACACACGAAAAAAATCACAAACTAAGGTACTCAATAAGTAATTCCATCACTTATTTTCATTTTCTCCCTGTCTACTGGCCCTATAAACATGCCCACATCTCCCTCATCCTCAAAAACCCCTCACTTGATCCTACCATCTCCACCACTATTTGTGGCTAAACACCTTGAAAAGACTATCTACAAGATATACCTCCACTTTCTTTCCTCTTATTCTCTTCTTAACCCCTTACAATCTGGCTTCCAACTTCATTCCACTGAAACTGCTCTCTCCAAAGATGCCCTCTTAATTGCCCAATGCAATGGCCTTTTCCCAATCCTCATTCTCCTTGACCTCTTTTTAGACTTTGACACTATTGATCACTCTCTTTTCCTTAATGGCTTGGCTTTGAGGACACCACTTTCTCCTGGTTCTCATTCTACTCATCTGAGAGCTCTTTAGTCTCCTTTGCTGTCATCCATTAATCATAGGTGCTGCACAGGATTCAATCCTGGGCCCTCTTCTCTTCTCCCTCTACACTTCTTCTCTTGATGATCTCATCAGCTCCCATGGATTTAATTATCATCTCTATGCTGATGACTCTCAAATCTACTTATCCTGCCACAAACTCTCTGCTGACCTTCAATCTTGCATCTCTAACTGCTTTTCAGACATCCTGAACTGGATGTCTAGTAGACAGTTGAGTGCAACATGTTCAAAGACAAACTTATTGTCTTTCCCCCTAAACCCTTCCTACCTCCTGCCTTCCCTATTACTCTAGAGGGCAACATCGTCTTCCTAGTCCCTCTGGCTTGCAACCTAGGTATTATTCTTTTTTTTTTTTTTGCTTTTTTTGGAGGGGGAAAAGCCAGGCAATTGGAGTTAGTGACTTGCCCAAGGTCACATAGCTAGTAAGTGTCTGAGGCCAGATTTGAATTCAGGAAGATGAGCCTTTCTGACTCTAGACTCAGGCCTTTAACCACTGTGATACCTAGCTGCCTAAAACATGATATAAATGCTAGCTATTATTATTATTGGTATATCTAAGCCATAGGAAAAATATAAACCAAACCAGCACATCGGTTTTGTTCTTTTTTTGGGTGGGAGTGGCTGCTGGGATGGGTAGAGAACAACTCATTGTTGTGGAAACTCTGGTCAACAATTTGCCTATAACTTGCAGTCTTAGAGAGTTGCCTGAGGCCCTGAGAGGTCAGTATGTGAGACTGTATGTGACAAAGTCAGGACCTGAAAACAGGTCTTGCTGACCACTGGGCCATGCTGCTACTATGTCAGATATGACAGCAAAAAATCCTCAAAAATAAATAAGATAAAAAAGAAAATAGTAACAATAAATAAGATTACCAATATCACTAAGGATCTGTTTATCAATAATAATAGTTTATAAGGTCATGGGATCCTAAGATTTAGAATTTGAAGGGACTTTAAAGCTCATCTAGTATAGCCTCACACCACCTTGCATCTGCTCCTCTGCTTGGTTTCAATGGCAGGAACAAGATGCCCACCCCCCATCACCAGAATAAGCTGATCATTTCTAACCTTGGCACCATGCTGTTCACTCAAGCCTTGGATGCTCAGCATCTTCCCAGCTCCCTCAGCCTCCTCTGATCTCCCATTAGAGGGCTGAGGATGGAGAATTAAATTCCTCCCAAAGTCTTCATTTATAGAGGGCTAGAAATGGACTCAGCTCCTTTCTCTGCCGTTCTCACCCCCCTGCTTTCCAGTTTCTTTTTATGTGTTGTCTTCCTGTTCCTTGAAGTCAGGAACTGTTTTTCATTTTCTTATTTGTATACTAATACTTAGCAAAATGCCTGGCACATAGTAAACACATAATGAATGTTTATTGGATTGAATTTAACTGAACCTCCCAATTTTATAAGTGAGGGAAGTGAGGCCCTGAAAGGGGAAGCAACTTCTCCAATGTCACACAGGTGCCATACTCTAAGCCATGTTTTCTGATTCCAAATCTAGTATGTAATAACATTATAGAGACAAACAATGGCACAAAATTATTGTATGAAGTATGATTATTATGAAAGTTAAAAGAACAATTTTTCATTCAAAGCCTTGGAATAGTATAAAATTTTTTCAGTGAGATCACAGTCACTTAAAAGAGATTATCTTAGCCATCCTCAGAAGAAAAACGAAGTGGATGGAGAAAGTATACTGCCAGGATGGTATCATTCACAACCCATTGAATTGTTCTATAGCATTATCAATCTTGTAAAGAACTACAGAAAGACCACGGATCTAGGCCTAGAACTAAATAATTGGGAACAGATGGTGTTGCATCCCCAGTTGGACAATTGCACAGTTGCTTCCTGACAACAAAGTCTAAATTTTTATAACAAATATTCTTATGTTGGTGCTATTTGGCTGTGTATTATGGAACATCGTGATCTCAGAAACTTCAAATTACAGCTTAACCAAGGGACAATGGAAGGATGTGTTGGGCTGCTTTCATGGGGAGCTATGGTTACCATTTGTTGACTCTACATAGAGCTGCTGCCACCTGCTGCTTCTCTGCAAAATTGCCACTGCTATGCTATTGTTTCCTTGCAGGGCGTAGCACCACTCTTTTGGGAAATAGCCTGTGTCCAAGGTATTTTGGATCTCTTGTGAATCAAGCCCTTAGTAACACACAGGCGGAACCAAAGAGTCGCTCGGATCAAATATCTCTTTGAAAACTTTAGTGCTTGAATTTGGTTGAGTAAAATCCTTTTCTCTTCTATCAGGTCTCTAACAGATAGTACCAGGTCCATTCAAATGACCCTGAAGCTCCTCCCTGCAACACTGGGGATTAGTGGGCATCAAAGATGATGACAGCTAAGTGGCTCAGTGAATAGAGGGCTGGTCCTGGAGTCAGAAATGACTCATCTTCCTGAGTTCAAATCTGGCCTCAGACCCTTACTTGTCACTTAACCCTGTTTGCCTCAGTTTCCTTATCTGTAAAATGAACTGGAGGAGGAAATGGCAAACCGTTCCAGTATCTTTGCCAAAAAAAAAACCCCAAACGGGGTCAGAAGAGTTGTTATGACTGAAAACAGCTGAATGACAACAAATAACAACAAATGGTTAAGGGGGAAGGTTTGATATAGGGAGACCAATTTCAATAGTTCTCTAGATACCTCTATAGTTACGCCCCACTGGTTTCTATATATCCAAAATGGAGCCCATTATCTTACTCTCCAAACCCAATCCTTTCCCTACCTTTCCCCTGTCAAGTGTCTGATTATCCTTCCAGTCACTTGAGTTTGAAAATTTGGAGTTATCCCTCACTTTTCACTCTCACTCAGCCTTTACATCCATTTAATTGCCAAGATGTGTTGATTCTAACTCTATGAGATCTCCCTTATATCTATCCATCCCCTTCTCTCCACTCACATAGCTATTGTTTGTCCTTTATTTCAGAGGACCAATGGCATAATGGGGGGATGGCTTGACTTGCATGTGAATGGGATTTAAGTGAGGCAAAGTTGCATAAAGTCATCAACCTCACTCTCTCTTTCAGGGTCATTGAAGTCTAGTACCAGGACAAAAGTCAAGACAACTAGGAATGGCTTGGGATGCAGTGGATGACACTGGCTTCTTCAATGTCTGACTGAGCTCTAAGCACTCCACAGTGCCTGCTTCAGCCCCTTCATGGTCCTTCGAACAATTTGTTCTTATCTGCTAATTCTGCCAGGGGGACGTCTTCACATGCTTGGGGTAGGCATCCCCCTAACTCAGCAACCAGTTGAGGTCAGTGACCCTCAGTCTGGGTTAGTCCACCTGCTGGGACAATTTTACCCAGGTATGACCACTATGCATGTTGCAGCTTCTTGGAGCCACAGGTGAGAGTTGGGTGAAGGTGGACAGCAGAGTTGGCCCTGAAAAGGGCTTGGCAAACCCTCACACCAGAGGTGCTAGTCCTCCCTGAACACCCCATATACACCACTACATAGCTACCAACAAGTTCATGCTCTCATGAACTCTCTCTGAACTTCTATAGTCTCCTTCTAAATATTGAATCCACCTACCACAGGGTTGACCGATATTTCTAAAATGTGCAGCTGACTATGTCACTGCCCTGCTTAAAAACCTTCAGTAGATTCCTTTTGTTTCTAGGATCATTCTAGGATCCTAGATTTCTAGGATAGTTTCTAGGAGCATTCTAGCACATTCCTCAATCTGACACGTAAAACACTTCACATTCTGGCCTTCACAACCCTTCACAACACATCACTTTAGACTGATATCACATTTCTTCCTATCTTATACTCTGCATTCCAGCCAAACTAGCCTACTTACTAGTTGCCTCATGTGATATTCCATTTCCTACCTCCATGCCTTTACCATCCAGGCTGTCCCCCTGGAATGCTCTTTTTCTTCACCTGCATCTAATAAAATAATTAGTTTCCTTCAAAGCAAAACTCATGCACTACCACTACAGAAGTCTTGTGTATCGGCAAGCACCCTAGCATACCTAGGGCGGCTACTAGCACAGGTTCTTAGATCTGCTTTTCTAAAGGAAAGCAACTCAAAATGGGTTAACAATCTTACTTTAATCAAACATATCATTTACCTAGTTCAGGGGGAAA
>CM053590.1:95601513-95616611 GCA_028646515.1 Pseudochirops corinnae
AACAGTTTTCTCTTGCCTCTTTTATATGAGATAATTTACCCTAATCTATCTCTCCCTTTGTTCTTCTCCCAATAAATTCCTCTCTCACCTCTTAATTTTATTTTTCAGATATCATCCCTTCATATTTGACTCATCCTGTGCCCTCTGTCTATGTATACATGAACATACATATGCCCACACTCACATATATATTTATATACACATACACCCTTTTATACATATATATATATATGTATGCATACATATACATATGTTTTTCCATGAAGGATTGTAAATAGTTCAATTTTAATAAGTTCCTTATGATTTCTTTTTTCCTGTTTACCTTTTCATGCTTCTCTTGATTCTTATATCTGGAAGTCAAATTTTCTGTCCAGCTCTGTTTTTTTCATCAAGAATGCTTAAAAATCCTCTATTTCATTGAATGACCATATTTTCTCCTGTAGCATTATACTCAGTTTTCCTGGGTAGGTGATTCTTAGTTTTAGTCCTAGCTCCTTTGACCTCCAGAATCTCATATTCCAAGCCCTTCAATCCCTTAATATAGAAGCTGCTAGATCCTATGGTCTGATTGTGTTTCCACAATATTTGAATTGTTTCTTCTTGGCTGCTTATAATATTCTCTCCTTGATCTGGGAATTTCAGAACCTGGCTATAATATTCCTAGGTGTTTTCTTTTTAGGATCTTTTTTGAGAGGTGATCAGTGAATTCTTTCAATTTCTATTTTGCCCTCTGGTTTTAAAATATCAGGGCAATTTTGCTCAATAATTTCTTGAAAGATGGTGTCTAGACTCTTTTTTGGATCATGGCTTTCAGGTAATCCAATAATTTTTAAATTATCTCTCCTGGATCTATTTTCTAAGTCAGTGATTTTTCCAATAAGATATTTCACATTGCCTTCTAATTTTTCATTTGTTCGGATCTGTTTAATAGTATCTTGAATTCTCATAAAGTCATTAGCTTCCAATTGCTCCAATCTAATTTTAGAGAAGTTATTTTCTTCAGTGAGTTTTTGAAATTTCTTTTCCATCTGGCAAATTCAGCTTTTTAAGGCACTCTTCTCCTCATTGGCTTTTTGGTTCTCTTTGGCCATTTGAGTTAGTCTGTTTTTTAAGGTGTTATTTTCTTCAGTGTATTTTTGGGTCTCCTTTAGCAGACTGTTGACTCACTTTTCATGATTTTTTTGCATTATTCTCATTTCTCTTCCCAATTTTTCCTCCATTTCTCTTACTTGATTTTTCAAAATCCTTCTTGAGCTCCTCCATGGCCTGTAACCAATTCATATTTTTCTTGGAGGCTTTTGATGCAGGAGTTCTGACTTTACTGTCTTCCTCCTGCTCCATGCCTTGGTCCTTTTTGTCCCCCAAAAAAGGATTCTATGGGCTGTTTGTGCTTACTCTGCTTGCTCAGATTGCCAGCCAATTACTTGACTTGTGAGCTCTTCGCCACAACAGAACTCTGCTTCCAGAATAGAAAGAGCTTTGTCCCAAATTGCTGGGGTTTTTGCAGCTGCCAGAGTTATTAGGAGGGCACCCTCTCTGCAGCCTCCACAAACTCTGGCACACTGGCCACACACCCCAGGACCACCACCCAAGACTGTGATCCAGATCCAAGCAGGTTAAAGCAAGAGTGATTACCCTCTGAATGGTTGCATGATCCCCCTACAATCTGCAGGCCAGGAGCTCCTGAGGCAGCCATGTGGTGCAGCTGCCACATCTCTGCTGCTTCTCACTCTGGGTGTAGGGGCCGGCCCACACTCTTCCATCTCCCTCTGTTCCAACAGAGTTCCACACTGACCTTTTACTTTATCTTTGGCATTTATGCATTGAGAAGTCTGGAAACTGCCACAGCTGCTGGTGATTCACTGTCCTGAAGTCTGTTCTGGCCGCTGCTAGTCGGGGCTGCCCTGGGGCTAGAACTGCCACTCATGTGGGACTTAGGTCGGCTCCCCAGCTCAGTGTGATAAGCCCTTCTTGTTTGCTTGCCAGGTTGCCTTCAGCGGTAGATTTGTTTCTCTCTGTCACTTTGTGGGTTCTATGGCTCTAAAATTTGTTTAGAGTCAGTTTTTACATGTATTGGAAGTGATTGGAGCCAGAGCCCATGCCGAGTTTGTGCTTCTACTCCACTATCTTGGCTCCCCCAGCTCCCTCATTTTACAGTTCAGAGAACTGAGATTTAGAGAGAACCCATGACCTATGATTCCAAATCCAGCCTTCTTTTCAATCAACCACAAATCTTTGGCCACTTCTTAAATTCATCAAAGGCTGGCAAGAGACTGTCTTACTTAAAACTCTCCTTGAGTAGAGCACCAAAGAAAAGGCAACTATAAGGGGTACAGTTGGATAAATACATAGTGTGTTGGACTTTGGAGTCAGGAAGATCTGAGTTTAAATCTTATCTCAGATATTTACTAACAAGGGCATCCTGGATAAGTCACTTAGCCTTTCTTTGTCATAGTTTCTTCATCTAAAATTGGGATCATTCTAGCACCTACTTCACAAGATTATTGTGGGGATCAAATCAGATAACCTGTGTAAGCACTTTATAAACCTCCCAGGTGTAGCCATGAATCAGATTAAAATATAATTGGGAAAATGTTTGACAAAATAAATGAAAATACAACACAGATAATGTTAGGATTTAACTTTTAAAGTCAAGATATATCCTACAAGGATATGTTTCTATTTGACTTTGATACCACTGCCTTAAAACACTATGTAGATATTAGTTATTATTATTATTAACATATAATCTTTCTGAAGGAGAAATCTGATCATGTCACACCCCTCTCCCACCTTCAGTGCCTCCCTATTACCTCCAGGATCAAATATAAAATCCCCCATTTGGCTTTTAAAGCCCTTTATCACCAAGCCCCTTCCTGTCTTTTCAGTCCTCTCATACTTCACTACTCTCTAGGTATTTTGTGATGTAGTGACACTGACCTCCTTGCTTTTCCTCACACATGAAATTCCATTTTCCAACTCTGCATTTTCACTGGTTGTCCCCAGGCTTGGAATGCTTCCCCTTTTCTCCTCTTCCTTCCAGCGTCCTTCACATCTCAGCTAAAACCCTACCTTCTTTGAGAAGTCTTTCCTGGTTCCCCTTAATTCTAATACCTTCCTTCTAAGATTACTTTTGTCCTATCCTGTCTATATCTTACATATACATAGTTGTATGAATATTGTCCACTAGACATTGTCCCATTAGAATGTGAGTTCCTTGAGAATAGAGACTGTTCTTTCCTTTCTTTGTATCCCCAGTACTTAGCATAATTCCTAGAATATAGCAAGTGCTTTTTAAATGCTTATTGACTAAGTAGGAGAAAAAACTATCCTAGCCAACTACTAACTGAGAAAAACAGAAAAAAACCACCCTAACAGGAATCTGATTTAGCCTCAGGGCAGTTAGGTGGTGGCGTGGATAGAGCGTGGGGCCTGGAGTCAGGAAGACCTGAGCTCAATGCCAGCCTTAGACATTTATTAGCTGTGTGATCCTGGGCAAGTCACTTACCCCTGTTTGCCTCTTTTTCCTCATCAGTAAAATGTTCTCGAGAAGGAAATGGCAAACCACTCTAGTATCTTTGCAAAGAAAATCCCAAATGGGATCACAAAAAGTCAGACATGACTGAACAATTTAACAACAACAACCACAACAATCCAGCCTCTGTTGAGTTTTCATACAGCAACATGGATCTGAGAGGAGTTAATAGAAAACTGCAGTGGGATTGGAAATGACTCCTCCTTTCCTCCCCACCCCCCATAATATTTTATATATAATAAGTATTTAATAAATGATTGGTGAATGAATGAATGAACCGCATACATACACATACCCCAAATCTAAATATTATAGCATATATATGATGTGTATATGTGTGTGTGTGTGTATGTGTGTGTGTGTGTGTGTGTACCATAACTTGTCAGCCTTTTCTCGTTTGATGGGTACCCCCTCAGTTTCTAATTCTTTACCACCATGAAAAGAGCTGCTATTAATATTTTTGTACATGTAGGTCTTTTTCCTCTTATTTTGACTTCTGGGGCATAGACCTAGTAGTGTTATTACTGGGCCAAAGGACATCTACAGTTTAATAGCTTTTGGGACATGGTTCCAAATTGCTTTCCAGAATGGATATACCAGCTCACAGCTCCATATGGTATGACATTTTTAATAAAAACATTCACTCTGAGTAAATGTCACAGTTTATTTTAAAATCTTGCATAAGTATGTATACACACATATACACATATACAAACACACATACATACTACACACACACACACACACACACACACACACACACAATTATAAACCATGTACTTAGTGACACCTACTGACCAAAAAGGTCTGATAGCTGTTGTACGTGCTTGTGTTTCCTCATTTAGTACTTACACCAAATTTCCTACCCATCTACTTCTTTCACATGTGTATTTACCAGCAAAACCTCTCCAGACTTACTACTGACTGTTTACCAGGATTTCAAAGCACTTGACTGTTCTCTTCTGATATCAAACATCATTGCACTTAAAGAATGAATTCAACTATTTACATTTGAATAAATGTGTTTATACTGGTAGGTAGCAGAGAGTATAGAGTTCCTTGCCTGGAGTCAAGAAGATTCATCTTCCTGAGTTCAAATTTGATCTCAGACACTAGTTGTGAGACCCTGGGCAAGTCACTTAATCCCATTTGTCTCCATCTCATCTATAAAATGAGCTGGAGAAGGAAATGACGGACCACACCAGTATCTTTGCCAAGAAAACCCCAAGTGGGGTCACAAAGAATCAGACACAACTGAAAATTACTGAAAAAACAAAACTTAAAGCTGTGGACCCTTCAGAGATAGACTAGGTGACTCAGAACATGCCTGTCTACTATGAAGCTATTGGCTCATGTTTCTCTCTTCTCTTTTGATCATTATTCCTTTTGAGGAAGGCAGTGGGAAGCCTTTAATAATCTTCAACAGAAGTCTGTTGCCAACAGTCTGACCACTTGCCAAGAATGTTGTAAAGAAAGATGCTTATTCAGGCAAGGGTTGGCTAGATGGTCCTTGAAGTCCCTTCCAACTCTGAGATTCTATGAAATATATGAAAAAATAAGACCACAGGCGTCCAAAGCAGGGCCATGGCTTAAACCAAGAAGTATGTAATCAACCCATGGCAGGGTGAGTAGCATCCACTCTTAGCAACAGTCAATTATCATGGGGTCTGTCTCCAAAACAACATCTTTTCTTATCCCCCAACATTTCCCTACTCAGTGCCACTGTCTTGGGGGCAATGTCTCAACTGCCCTCCTTTTGAGAAGGGTATTGACTCCTGAGAAATTATAACTTAACCTCTATTCATGAGTAGCAGTTTTGCAAGTGCCATTGGGAAAATTCCTTGCCCCACACTCCAAAGCTTACCCACTCCTTTTTGCCACAGATCACTCCAAGTCTGGGGCATGACTCCTCAGAGAATGGGTTCTGTGTGCCTGGGCAGAGAATTAGAGCTCTCCCCCTCCCTCCTTTTCATTTTGAGTTGGAGTGAGTTTCTAAGGTTGAATACTTAGGAATGGCTTGTGATTTGCATTTTAGATCTCATCACATTATCTTTCCACTCAAACCCACCACTTTTCTAAACTTCCCTGTTACTGTAGAGGGGACAAGCACCTTTCCAGTCACCAGGTTCACAACCTTGGGGTCATCCTCACCTCTTCATTCTCTTTCACCCTATATATTCAAGCAGTTCAGATCTTGCTGCTTCTACCCCCACAACATTTGGCACATCTGTTCCCTTCTCTTAGTCCTTTGTTATTTCTTCACTTGGGCTATTTCCTCGGAATTGAGCTCTCTCTACCGTAAGTACCTCCCTTTCCAACCCATCCTCCCAACAGCTGCTAAAGTGATTTTCCTAAAGTACAAATCTAACCATTACTCTCCTCTCCAATAAACTCCAGGGACTCTCTGTTGACTCTAGTATAAAATATTATTTTTTCTTTGGCTTTTTCATTTCTATTTTGGTAAATTTATGTAATATACAAAATTAGCAGGATAGTAATACATATATGTGTATATAATTTACAAATAAGTAATATATGTAAAAACATACATTGTATTTTATATATAATATATTGTATGTGTTAACAGAGAGAGACAGAGAGTGTGTATGTGTGTCTTCAAAATGCTGATCAAGTCTGCTACATACAGACTATGGTAAGTTCTGAGAGAACCATACAATGTAGGATAACACATAGTTCCTGCTCTCCAGAAGCTTGTAGTAGGGGAGGAAGTGTCCACCAGTTGGGTTCTGGATGAACAAATGATGATTATGAATGCAATGGGATACTATTGTAACATAAGAAACATTGAAGGAAATAGTTTCAGAGAAATGTGGGAAGACTTGTATCAACTGATACAGAGTTAAGTGAGCAAAACCAGGAGAAAAAAATTATATGGTAATAGCAATACTGAAAATGAAGAATTTTAAAAGACTTAAGAACTCTGATCAACATGATGATCAATGTGAGAGTTGAGTTAGAGAACCAATGATGAAAAATGCTACCTCCTGACATGACAGAGAGGTGATGATCTGAATAAATATAGAATGAGAAAAGCATTTTTGGATATGGTCAATATGGGGAATTTGCTTTGCTTAATTATATATGTTTTTTGTAAGGGTTTTGTTTTTCTTTTCTTTTTTTTTCCTGGGGGGATGGGGCAGCTGGAAAGAAGGGAAAATAAATAAAAACATATTAGTTTAAAAATAATTTTTAAAGAGTAGAGTAAAGGAATAAACACTTTATATTTCCCTCAGCAGTCTGTACCTAGTAGGTGGTGGGTTCTTCAATCACAGGCTGGATGATCACTTGCCTAGTTATTATAGTGGAGATTCCTTTCAAGTATGAGTTGAACTAGAAAGTCTAGGAGATCCTTTCCACTTCTCCAATTCTGTGATTCTGGGACAGCTTGCTTCAAATACTCTAGCACAGTTCTCTTTTGAGGGAACATGAGAAATCTCCTAGTCAATCTTTATCTTCTCTCTCCTTCTTTAGCAATTTCCTTGATTTCAGATTCCTACAACCTCTCTCTATTACTTATTCCAATATTTGCCAACCCCTATGGGAAAGATTTGTGATCAACTCTTATTATCAGAAAAATTTTCTTCTAGGCTATCTAACTTATAATATTTTTTACAGTTACATGTAAAAAAACAATTCTGTATCTTTATTTTTTAAAAAAAGTTTGAGTTCTAAATTCTCTCTCTTCCTGCCTTCTCCTTTCATTGATAAGGCAAGTAATTTGATTTGTGTATACATGTGCAGCCATTATGTTATCTAATTTAAACTAAGCACCATGATGGAAAAAGTAGGGATCTGGAATCAGTATATATTCAAATCTCATCTCTGACATTTAGTTATATGACCCTGGATGAATCCATGGCTTTGCATCTCCATTTTCTCATCTGTAAAATGGGGAAGAATAATAATACCTATAGTACTTCTCACACAGCCTTGTTGTAAGAATCAAGTGAAATTAGGTAGATAGATAGATAGATAGATAGATAGATAGATAGATAGACAGATAGCTAGCTAGCTAGATAGATAGATAGATAGATATAGATAAATAGATAGATAGATAGATGTTGAGGACCACAGGCAAGTGGGTCTCAGACCCTGATGGCTGAACAAGCCCTCTCAGGTGTTTGGCCGGCTGAGAGGCCTGGATCAGTTCCCCATCCCCCAGGAAAGAGCAAACACACAGGTATGAGGATTAGGGCCTTGAGATAAGCATGGCAAATACACCCACAGCCTGGGAACTAGAAGTGTTGCGATATCTGCAGGGGAAAACAATTAGGAAGGATTATGGCTCTATAAAGCTGTGTCTGGAACAATAAATATTGGCTCTCTACTTTCACCATTCTGAGAGTCCCTTTCTTTTATGCATTCACTAGCAACCTCTGGGTCAGTGACACTTTCTTAGCCCTGCCTGGGGACCACAGGGCTCCCGCACTTTCTCAGTCCTGCTGTGGGACAGCAGGGCTCCCCAAAATTGACTCCGCACAGATATACACATGTAAACATATGTAGTATTTTGGGAACTTTAAAGTGCCATGTAAATGCCAAATATTATGCTTGTTGTTAATACTTTATTATATTATTGCTTTTATGATTGTTTCTCTTCATGCTGCAGATTAATATATTTCTTCTTCATCCACACAAAGACTGCTAAAAAGTGAAGTGAGAGAGAGAACATTGTACATAGTAGCAGCAATACTGGACAATGATCAACTGTGCATGACTTAGGTATCCTCAGCAATGCAATGATCTAAGACAATTCCAAAGGACTTATGATAAAAAAATACTATCCACTTCCAGAGAAAGAACTGATGGAGTCTGAATATAGATTGACACATACTATTTTTCACTTGCTGTATTTTTTCATGAATTTTTTTGCTTTTTGGTCTGTGTTTTCTTTCAGAACATGAGACAAATATGGAAATATGTTTCGCATGACTGCACATGTATAACTTATATCAGATTGCTTACCATCTCAGGGAGGGATCAGGGGAAGGAGAGAATTTAGAACTTAAAATTTTAAAAAACAAATGTTAAAAAATGTTTTTACATGTAATTTGGGGAAATATTTTTTAAAATGAAGACAGCTGATCTCCCCAGTTTTAATTCTCTTGCCCACTTGAAATGACTTTGCATATATTTTATATTTAATTACTTGTATACATATTATATCCCTCCAACAGATTCTACACTCCCTGAGAGCAGGGACTGGGTGGTAGGGTTTTGGGATTCCCCTCCTCCCCATCCCTGGAGCCAAAGTGTCCCACATGTGGTAGACACAATATTTTGTTGAATTAAATCAAACTGAATTCTTCCTTATTTTTCTGTTTAAGAGAAAATACAAAGCAGCTGGCTGTGATTATATTGGTAAGAGTCCCACATTTATTTAGAGACTTGTTAAATTACCCCTGCCCCCTGGGCTTTATATTCTCCCTAAGGAATAAACTTTTCTTCTTTCCAACCTTTAATTGCTCTTGTGTTTCTTTTTTGAAATCCCTCCAAAGTCTCTACATTCCTTTTGAGTTTTGGAAACTAGAACCAGTCTGACCAGTGTATAACTGAAGGATTATTCCCAGGG
This sequence comes from Pseudochirops corinnae, assembly GCA_028646515.1. Lineage (NCBI taxonomy): Eukaryota > Metazoa > Chordata > Mammalia > Diprotodontia > Pseudocheiridae > Pseudochirops > Pseudochirops corinnae. Next base: position 95,610,642 of record CM053590.1, read on the forward strand.
AAGCATTTTGAATCTGCCTTGAACAAGGGGCTGTGTTTAAGCAGTCTAAATGCAGGGCCAGCATTCTTTCCACTGTGCCAGGCTGCCCCATGTGGTTACTATGTTGGATATTCTTGCTTAATTGTTTTGCTTGGTCACAAGGGAGGGTTCCATATGGGGGAGGGGTAGAATAATGACTGGGATGTAAAAACAAAAGGCATTGATAAAATATGTATTATTTTGAAAAGGTCGCATTTTCTCTTATGGGAATTGTCTCTGTCCTTAGATCATTGCTTCATCTGAGAGTGTTTATAAGGCTTCTAGATACATCAGTTCCTTTAGATTCTATCTAATATATTCATTGCCAACATTTTGAACTCGATACAATTCTTTAATTGCAAAGGGGTTTGCAGTGTGCTACAGTGGAACTAGCACTGGATTTAGAGTTAGATGTTCAAATCCAGTCTTTCCAACTTACCATCTAGATGACCATGTATATTTCATTCCATCTTTCCAGTTCTCAATTTCCTTATCTGTCAAATGAGTGAGTTGAAACCAGGTAAGCTCTAAGGTCTTTTAAACTTTAGATATATCATTTATCTTTATTTCTGGGGTACTTGGTGGGCATAATTTTTTAATCTATTCAGTATCAAACATCAATTTTGTCGTATAATTTCTTCTGTTTGATTGATAAAACACCCCTCTTTCCCATACTTCAGACAAATATAGTACTGTAATCCTTTTTCTTCCAGGCATTTATTAAAGAGTTATTCCATTTGTTTTTATTTTACCATTCTTTTATCTTCAATCACACTTTCTTATTGTTTGTTATTAACTAAAACTTAACAAAACTGATCTAAATTCAATTCAATCCAGCATGTGCTCATTAAATGTCTACTATGTACAGGGCAAAAGGGAGTAGACTGGCTAAATTGCTGTGTACAGAGTTAAGAATACCTACATTCAAGTCCCAACTCGGACACCTACTGATTGTATGACCCCTGGCTATGACTTGAAATCTGAGTACCCACACAATACTCTAAGACTATAAATTGCAAAGCAGGTGCCAAATGTATTAGTAGAGGGAGCTTCCTTGTGGTAGTTCCTTATACCAATGAAATCACAGGTGTTGTTTTTTTTTTATTTTAGGAAAGACAACAATGGAATACTCTCTGCCCTTAAGGAGCTTACTTTCTACTAGACCAGAGAGATTCAGTTGTATACAAATTAGCAAACTGAGAGCAATATTAATACATGTATTAATCTTTAGTTTGAATTTTCCCTATACCAAAATAAAAGCTTCACCTGAATGAATAAATGGATGCATGGATGGATGAATGAATGAAAAGGAATTTAAGTGCTTACTAAATGTCAAGCACTAAGGATACAAAAACAAGAAAGCAAGACAGTTTCTGTTCTCAAGGAGCTTTCATTCTAGATTTGTTACTGTTCAGTCATTTTCAGTATAGTCCAACTTGTCATGACCCCATTTGGGGTTTTCTTGGCAAAGATACTGGAGTGCTTTGCCATTTCCTTCTCCAGCTCATTTTGGAGATGAGGAAACTGAGGCAAACAGGGTTAAGTGACTTACCCAGGGTTACATAGCTAGTAGGTGTCTGAGGCCAAATTTGAACTCGAGTCTTCCTGACTCCACTGAGCCACCTAGATGTCCCTATTCTAATAAAGAAGACAAAATGTAAGGGGGAACCTCTGGTTGGAAAGATGGGGTGATGAAGAAGTGTGGCTTGGAAATTTGCCAAGAAGTAGCTCAGTGGCCCATTGGCCACTTCCAAAAGTGGTTGTTAATGGTTGGAAACTTACAGGAATGTATGAAGAAAGAACTTAACGAAATGCTATAGAAATGTCTATAATGATGCATGTTACTCACCTGCTAACAGCGAGGGATGGACTTGAAATTCAAAAAGACACATTTAGGAACACAATCACTGAATGTCTTTGTTTTACTTTACTATGCTTATTTGTTACAAGGGTTGGGGTTTTTTTCACTCTCATTTTTAAATTTGGAGATGGGGGGAGGAGACTAGTAATAACAATGCCAAAAGGAGGGGGCATTGTATGTATGTATATATACATGTATACATACATATGTGCATGTATACATATGTACATACATGTGTATGTATACCAAAAGGAACAGAAAGAAATGCAGAAGAAGTATAAACAGGAGAGTTCTGAAAGTAATGTATAGAATCACAAACTTTTATATTTCCTTTTTTTTTTAAACAAGCAATATTGATAGAATCCTAATAAAGCTGCCCCCAGTCCCAATATTCAAACTTCATTATAAGCCTGGTCTCAGTGAACAGCAAGTCTACTGCACCTACTTACCTTCCGTCCCCTCCCCACCCCCCTCCCATGTCCTAACTTCTTCATATATGCCTCACTGCTCACTGGAACAACAGGTGTGTCCCTGAACTCTTAGTTCCCACAGAAACAGCAGGTGTGTCCATGTGATGGGAAGAACCTAGCTACTGCCTCTACCTGGTCACTGCCCCCAGACCCAAACAGATGTGTTATTGTATTCAATCACAATCACATCATCCATCTAGGCTAAAACAGGACCACAATACCTAACGATCTGTCTTAACCAAAAAGGACCACAATAGCTAGCCAGTTGGAGGGCAGAATGACCAGAATGTTTAACAACCCAACCACCCATAGATGGGACCCCTCCTCCATTACCTAATCCCTTAACAAACTCCACCTGCCTTTTTAATATTAATGATATTCCTCTATTCTATGTAAATTTCTGTTATGTAATTGCATCTTTACCCTATAAAAATCCATATTGCTTTCTCTAAAATTGCTGGTTCTTCTTGGAACTTAGCTCGCTTCATGAGAGGCATCAGTCTCAATAAATGCCTATACTTGGATTAGAGGTGGTCTGATTTTGAATTCTTTGAGATAGTTCCACCACAACACATCATGAAACCACAACAATTTTTGGGTGGGTAAAGCCCCCACCTCAACAATTTTTGGCATTCCTTAGTTTAAACCGCAACAGTATGGATTCGCCTTTTAGATGTCCCAAACTGTATGTCCAGTAGACATCTTAATGTCTTGACATCAAACTGTCTGAAACAGATCTCTATTATCTTTCCCTCTAAACCTTCCCCACCTCTTACCTTCTCTATTGCTTTAGAAGGCAACACCACCCCCTCAGTCCTTCAGGCTCCCAACCTAGGAGTCATCCTGGGTTCCTGACTATCTCTTAGTCTTCATGTATAATCTGTTACCAAGGTCTTTGGATTTCACCTTTGCAATATCTCTGGAATAAGTTCCATTCTCTCTTCTGATATCACTATCACTCTGGTACAGACCCTTATCTCCTCATATCTTGCAATTATATTGTAATATTGCAATAACCTGCTGGTGGTTCTGCCTGCTTCCATTCTCTCTTCACTCTGATCTACCCTCCTTTCAGCCACCAAAGTGATTTTCCTAAAATAGAAGTCTGATCATGTCACCTCCTCCTTCACTCAATAAACTCTAGTTCCTCCGTCTTATTTACAACTGCAAATACAAAATGCTCTGATTGGCCTTCAAAGTCCTTTAAAACCTAACCTCTCTCCTACCTTTCAGTCTTCTTACACTTTACTCCCTGAAAAATACTCTTCAATTCCAGTGACACTAGCCTCTTGGCTATTCCATTAACAAGACATTTCATCTTTTAACTTTAGGCATTTTCTAACTGTTCCCCAGTACCTGGAGCACTCTTCCCTCCTCTGCTCTGACTGCTGATCTCCCTGGCTTCCTTTAAGGTTCAATTAAAATCTCACCTTCTACTAGAAACTTTCTCCAGCCCTTCTTAATTCTAGTGCCTTCCCTCACTTAATTTTCTATTTATCCTATATCTTCCTTTGCATATATTTGTTTACATGTTTCCCCCGTTAGATTGTAAGCTCCTTGAGGGCAGAGACTGTCTTTTGCCTATTTTCTGTATAGACAATGCTTAGCACAGAGCCTGATATACAGCAAGTGCTTAATAAATGTTTATTGATTGATTACTGAACATGGTTTCCTATACCATCTTATTTTTGTGTTCTGTTGTGTTTATGGAAACATTCTTTTTTTTTTTTTGCATGTATTTAAGTTCAGAACAAATAAAAAACATCTACTTTTTCCTTATTCTCTTTCTACAATCTATCTGCTTTTGCTAGCTCATCATCACTATCATTCCCCTTAAGTATGAGTATTTCCCAGCACTTTGTTCTGGTCCTCCCCTCTCTCACTTCCTGTCCCCTTCCCTCCCCTCTCCCCTTTTCCATTCCCTCCCCTCTCCCTTTCTCTCTTCTCTTCTGGGTTTCTCTGTCTCTCTCTGTAACCTCATCACCTTCTATGGATTTAATTATCATCTATATGAAAATAGATGACTCTTAGACCTATACAGTGTGTCCCCAAAATCCTAGTGCCATTTAAAGCTAATGCTCTATGACTTTTGGGACATGGCAAACATTTAGTAAAATAAATAATGATCTTGATTCTAACCATACTTATATCGATCAGTGCCTCTAGAACAGGAGTTCTCATTGTAAAACTCGGAGGCAACTGTTACTCTTTTAAAGTTCTCTGTATTAGTTACTCTTTTTAATCTCTTGTATATATTGTTGCATTTTTAATGCAGCTCCTTCATCTTTTGCAAATACTGTTGCATGTTTTGATACATTGCTTTTGTATCTTTCCTTGCTCTTTTTTATTTTATTTTTTTGCAGAATCACATTCATCTTTCGTTTCTCTCACTGTACCTCCTGTTGTGTCTTTTGCTGTATTTCTTGAATGTCTCGGCTCGGAGTCTGCATCTACTTTTTGTATTTCGATGTAGCTTTTCCATTTTTTGCTCAATCTCTTTTGCATGTGTTGTCAACACCACTACACCTAGTGTTGTATGCCTTCTTGCTTCCCTTGCATCCCTGGAATATTCTGTCGCCTTCCTTCTTGCTTGTCTTGTGTCCTCTATATCCAGCCTGTTTTTCTCCCTGGCTTCAGTCTGGCATAGGCAACTACCCAACAATTCAAACTGGATGACCCAGAGACACCTCAAACTCAACATGGCCAAATCAGAATTCTCTATCCTCAAGCTCTCCCTTCTTCCAAACTTATCTATTTCTTTTTTTTTCCTGGGCTTTCTTTATTTTTTTCCTTCCCCCCCCATTAATTAACATTTGTTTATTTTAATTCATTTCCATGAGATTTTGAGTTACAAATTTCCTCCCCAGCTTTCCCCTACCTACCACCCCAAAACAGCAATCCCACTGTATACTCCCTCCCCCAATCTGTTCTCTCCTATATCCTCCGCCATCACCCCTCTGACTTTCCGGTAAGGCAAGATGGATCTCCCTACCCCAATGCCTGTATATCTTAATTCCCAGTTGTATGTAATTAATAATAATAATTATATATATATATATATATTTAACATTTGATTCTCGAACTTTAAGTTCTAGATTCTTTCCCTTCCTCCCTCATCACCCACCCCCACTGGAAAGACCTACAGGTTGTACATGTGTAGTTATGTAAATCATCTCCACAATGGACATATTGTGAAAGACTGACTATATTTCCCTCCTTCCTATTCCGCCTCCCCCTCACCCCCATTCTATTTTCTACTTTGTTCCTGTACCTTTACAGAAGTGTGTGCTTCTAACAACCCTCCCCCTACCCTCCCCTTATTGTCCCCCCCTCTCATCCCCATCCCCCCTACTGTCCTGTAGGGCAAGATACCCACTTTAGGTTGTATTCATTCCTTCCCTAAGCCAAATTCAATGAGAGTAAGGTTGACCCATTCCCTTTTGCCTTCCTGTTCTTCCCCTCCATTGTAACCTCTATCCCTTGCCTCTTCTATATGAGATGATTAACCCCATTCTGTCCCTCCCTGTCTCCTCTCATTCTATTCCACTCCCACCTCTCAATTTCACCTTTTAAAATATCATCCCTTCCTATTCAATTGATCCTGTGCTCTCTGTCTATGTA
>CM053590.1:95617111-95648964 GCA_028646515.1 Pseudochirops corinnae
GCTTCCATTTGCTCCACTCTGATTCTGAAGGAATTATTCTCTTCAGTGAGCTTTTGAGATTCTTTTTCCATCTGGCAAATTCAACTTTTTAAGGTATTCTCCTCATTGGCTTTTTGGGTCTCTTTTGCCATTTGAATTAATCTATTTTTTAAGGTGTTATTTTCTTCAGTCAGGTTGTTGACTCTGTTTTCGTGATTTTCTTGCATCATTCTCATTTCTCTTCCCAATTTTTCCTCCACTTCTCTTATTTGGTTTTCAAAATCCTTCTTAAACTCCTCTATGGCTTGTAACCAGTTTACATTTTTCTTGGAAGCTTTTGGTGTGGGAGTTCTGACTGTGTTGTCTTCCTCCTGTTCTATGCTTTGATCCCTTTTGTCTCCAAAAAAGAAGGCTAAAGTTGGATTGCTGAGCTTGGTTTGCTTCCTTTGCCTGCTCATGCTGCCAGTCAATTAATTAACTTGGTTTTTGAGCCACAGTAGATCTCTGCTTCCCGGGGGAAGAGCTTTGTCCCAAATTGCTAGGGTTTTTGAAGCTGCTGGAGCTATTAGGAGGATGCTGTCTCTGCAGCTCCCACCAGCTTTGGCTCACTGGTCACACAGCTCAGGACCACCACCGAAGGCTACAATCCAGATCCAGGCAGGTTAAGGTAAGAGCACTTAGCCTCTGAATGATCTCTTGGCCCTTCTGCAATCTGTAGGCCAGGAACTCTGAAGCAGCCATGTGGAGGTGGCTGCAGGGGCTGTTTCTGCTGCTTTCTTCCCCTGGGGGCCAGAGGCCAGACTGCTTCTCTCCCCCAAATTTAGCCGAGTTCCACTGACCTTTCACTTTGTCCTTGGCTCTTATGGGTTCTGGAAACTGCCACGACTGCTGGTGATCCATTCTCCCAAATGCTCCAGCTGTGGCTTGTCCTGAACTCCTTGGGGCTAACATGGCGGTTTCAGGCTGGGCTGGTTTTGGCTCTCAGTATGCTGCAATAAGCCTTTCCTGTCTGCCTGCTGGGCTACCTTCAGCAGGAGATGTGTTTTTCTGTAATTTTGTGTGTTCTGGAGCTCTAAAATTTGTTTACAGTCATATTTTATAGGTATTTGAGGTGGTTATGGGGGGAGCTGCAGAATTCTCCTGTTTCTATGCCACCATCTTGACTCTGGTCCCCAGCACCCTCCAAACTTACCTATTTCTATCATAGGCGCCACCATTCTTCCAGTCTCACAGGTTTGTAACCTTAACATTATCCTTGAATTTTGACTTTCCCTCATTCCACACACCCAACCAGCTATTAGATCTTGTTATTTCTACCTGTAGACCATCTTGTGCATCTGATACTTTCTCTCTACTCTCATGGCCACTGTTATGGTTCTAGCTTATCTAGATTATTGCACTGGCTTCCCTGCCTCATTTCCCCTTCATTCCAGTTCATCTTCTAGATCACCATAGCCATGTCACTCTCCTCCCTGCTCAATACATGTCTCTGGTTTCCCTTTGCCTTGAGAATAACAATTTAGGTTTTTAAAGATCTTCAGAACTAAGCCTAAATCTGTATTTCCAGTTTTGTTGTACATTACTTCCTCTCCTGAACTGTGCTATATAGTTAAATAGGCCTCTCTATTCATCACACACACAAAAAACTTCATCCCCAGCCACCAAGCCTTTGCAATGACTATCACACATGGCTGGGATGTACTCTCTTTTCATTTCTACCTCATTCATAGATTTTCTTCCTTTTTAGCACTATCTTCTACATCAGCAGTTCTAAACCTGTGGGGCGTGACCCCTTTGGTCACAAGGGTTGCCTAAGATCATCAGAAAACACATATTTCCGATGGTCTTAGGAACCAAGACACTGCTTCTCTGTCTCCAGGTGGGTCCGCCCACATGTAGATATGCCCAGATACGCCCACATATGAGTATTAAAGGGTTGCTGCATTAGGAAGGTTGAGAACCACTGTTCTACATGAAGCCTTTTTAATTCCCTCAATTGCTGGTACCTTTCCTTGTATTTAACCTCTTTATATTTATTTTGCATATTTTTATATATTTATTCATTGTTTCCTTGGTACAATTCTCTGCCTTGAGAGAAGGAATTGTTTTATTCTTTATATTTTCATCTTCAGGACTTAGCACAATGCCTGGAATACAGTAGAGTGCTTAATAAAATATTTGTTGGATGATTTATGGCTCAATGGAATACAAAGAAAATACTCTGAATTGTGGTGGTAGGGGTCATTATCAGTAGGGAGAATCAAGGAAGATTTCCTAGAGGATCTGGGAAAGACTGGGTAGGATCTGATGATACAGAACAGTGGAGGAGGGTAATTCTAGGCCTGGGGAGTTATGCATAGGCAAAGTCAAGGAGTCTGGAACTTTGTGACTCCCTTCTGTATTTGGAGGACAGAATAGTCCTTCACCCTCTTTACCTAACCCCAGAACACATGGGGAAGAGAAATATGAGAAATCTGGAGAGCTGGGGTGGTAACATATTGTGAATGCCTTTACTTGATAAGTCATGTCCTTGGAGGGGCTTTGAGAAGTGGAATGACACTGAATGATTTATGTATGCCTAGATCATTCAGAAGTGGTGTGAAGGATGGAAGTGGGGAGACAAAGCCTTATTAGACTGTTACTGTGGCAGTCCCAGCAGATGGTATAGAGACCAGTGCCAGTGGAAACAGAAAAGAGGGGATGAATGCAAGACACTTTACAGAGATAAAAGTCATGGGGCTTGGCCATTGCTTCAGATGTAATCCTTTTGTTAGAGACTTATGACTTAAAAGGTCAATGTACCAAAATAATTTGTAAAGATTTTCTTGCTTTTCTTGGCTTGTAGTCAAGGAAATTTGGGAAACCGTATCATATGGTACACGTACTATATTATTATAGTGTTATTATTATCCCCATTTTACAGTTAAGCAAACTGAGACAAACAGAAGTTACATGACTTGCCCAGGGTCCTACAACCAGGTCAAATTCGAACTCAGGTCTTCCTACCTTCAAGCCCAGGGCTCTGTCCATTGCAACACCTAGCTGCCTCTGCCTTCTTTTTTATTAAGAGAAGGAAAAACAAAGCATAGACTCTAGAATGAGCAGCTACTAGTCTCAAAGATGTATGTAAATCTTCAAGCACAGCCCTGAATATGTCAGTTTCTCTGATGGAGGCTTCCTCCCTCTCCTTATAGGTTCTGTCCACTGGTTGGACTGTCCTGCTGGTTGAAGGTTAGAATCCCCTTTTTCTCCTCCCAGTTTCCTTCTGGGTTCACCCAGCTCTGAGCAGCTTTCTGAATGCAAATAAAACTCTTATAAGGCTTCACAATGGTGTATAGGAGAGGCAGTAAAGTCCTCTTTCTCCTCCTTATATCCCCCACTATGCACTCTCACCTATTCCCATAATCAGGGCAACTGTGAAGGAATCATCAGTGGACCTTGCTATCTATAGTGCTTACTCAGTTCTTAAATTATCAACTTCTCCACTGTATTTGGCCAGGGTGCTGACCTCTAGTTAGTCCCCTCCCTTTTGTGGGGTTGTTTCCTCTTCTGTAAAATAAGGGGTGAGAGCATGGCAGAAATATGGTTGGATTTGGAATCAGAGGGCCTTTGTTCAAATTCTACCCTGCCACTTACTATCTACAGGATCCTGGGCAAATTTCTTAAGGTCTGTGAGTCTTAGTTTTATCCAAAAAATGAGGGGGTTGGATAGGATGACCTCTAAGATCTTTCCAACTCCAAATCTATGGTACTGTTACTGGATGGCCTCAAAGGACCCTTTCAGCTCTGATATTCTGGAGTTCTGTATTTGGGAAGGGGTTATGATGAAAAAAAGAGAAAAGAACATTTTTAATGCAATGAAGGACATTGGAGAGATGTATAGTGGGTGGAAGCAGACTGAAGAGAGTACATTAAGTGTCATAAAAATATCATTCAAGAGATGTACTTATGATACAAAACAAGAGGCCAGGTGTTGCACAAGTACCATATAATTTTAAAAGGCCTGGAGGAAGACCTTGCTCCTGTTGGATGGAGCTATTTCTGTGGAAGGTCATACACGACAGTTCCACGGGATAAAATAGCACAGATAGGTTGCAGTCTGCACAATCAGAGCAAACATCCAGCTTAGATTACAGATTCCTTTGGATGCATTTAAGGGAGTGGAAAGGAATCACAGAATCACCTAATTTTCAGAGCTGAAAGGGACTTCAGAGGCCAGCTGGTCTCAAGAATACTGTTGCTTAGTCATTGTTTGACACTTTCTGACTCCTTTCGGGGTTTTCTTGGTAAAGATACTGATGTATCTTGTTATTTTCTCCTCCAGCTCTTTTTACAAGTGAGGAACTGAAGCAAAAAGGCCTAAGTAGCTTGCCCCAGGTCGCACAACTAGTAGTGTCTGAGACTGGATTTGAATTCAGGAAGAAAAGTCTTCTTAACTCCAGGACCCACTCTATCCTCTGCACCATCTAGCTGCTCCCCACAAGCACTCCCAGAACAATAATTCCCCTCTACAACCTATACAACTGGACGTCTGGCCTTTGCTTGAAGACCTCCAGTAAAGGGGAACGCACTACCTCCCCTGGGAGTCCATTTCATTTCATGATACCTCGTTTAGGAAGTTTTTCTTTTCGTTACCCCTAATTTTCTTTGCTGGAACTTCCACTCTTTGCTCCTCCTTTTTCAGCCCTACTGGTCCCAGAAGTTCAATCCCTCTTCTAAGTACTAGCCAGACAGAGAAAAACACAGAGGGAGAGGAGAGAAAGAATATGCCCTCACCAAATTATGATCGATGCTGGGCTGATAAAGGGAAAAGTCTTTAGTCACGTTTTCACCTTGATAGTTTGGAGTGGAAAGAGAATTGGAACTGGAGACAGGATCTGAGCTAGAATCCAGCTTTTGCTCCTCACTGACTGAGACTGGACAAATTACTTCCTCTTTCTGGGCCTTCGTTTTCTCCCATGTAAAATGAGAGGGAGGGAATTAGACTAGGTGCACTTTAAGGTCCCTTTCAGCTCTGAATGCCTTACTCCTATGGGGGACAGAAGGGAAGGAATGGAGGGGAAGGCAATCACCGGGAGGCTCTTTGCAACTAGAAAGAAAGGAAGCCATTTCCTTCCCGGCAAGTCACACCAGCCGGCAGCGTGCCGTGAAGCAGGAGCGGAGTAGGCGGGCAGATGAGCGGGGCGGGCACTAGGGTTCGGGCAGTTCACTTCCGGGGGGCAAACTTATTAGCATCTGAGTCACCCAGAACTCAGCCTGGCCTTGTTGCTGCAGTCAGTGATTCTGCCCGCCACCCTTGCACTGCTTGTGCCGCCTCGGTTATTGAGATGCACTTGAGCGGCTGCTGAACTAGGTGGGCCCACGCACGGGCTGGCAGAAATTGGTGCCCCGTTCCCACCCGACTTAACCCAGAGGCTGGGCGCTTAGGCTTGACTAGCGGAGATGGGGGCGGCAGGGCGCGTTCTGCGGGCGGTGATCATGGGGCCCCCTGGCTCTGGCAAGGGAACCGTGTCCTCTCGCATCATCAAACACTTCGCCTTGAAGCATCTCTCCAGCGGGGACCTGCTCCGGGACAACATGAATAAGGGAACAGGTGGGAGACCCAGGAGGAGCAGATCCTCAGCATTCCTACTACCCTTCCTACTTCCAGACCCTCCGTTCCACGGCCCCCATCCCTTCCTTCCCAGGGAAAGAATCTGTACAAAACTCTGCCTGCAGCAGCCACCCCCCAAGCTTGGAGTCTGAGGCTGGGGATGGGGCAAGATTTTGACTTAGAGAACGCTGGACGGTGCTCTCTCTCCTCTCTCCTCTCTCCTCTCTCTCCGAGAGGGGATTGTTTCCATCCCTGTAAGTCGCTTAGCTGTAATACATATAGCGTGGTATCTTTGTTAACACCTTAACTTCCGATTAGTCGGTATGTTCCTAGAGGACCGAGGCCAGGTCTGATCGGAATTTTGTATTTTCCCCTATCTCACCTTGGGTTCAGCACTCCAGTTGTCCTGAGTGACCTTGGGCCTACCACTTAACAGCTCGGGCCCTCGCTTAACACCTCAGCAGTAAAATGAACTTGGAGATCTCCAAATTCCCTCCTTGCTCTAAATCTTTGGGTCCTACTGGTGGACACACAATCCCTTTGTTTAGCACTCAGAAGGAGAATAACCTCGCTCTTTGAACCAGAGGCCGATTACTTTCTCTAGTCATTTCTGCCTTCCCTCCTAGGGAAAGGATTGGCCTCTCTGCTACTGGAGTAAAGGTGGCAGGGGGACAGGGCAGAGTATCGCTGTAGTCTGCAATAATTTACTGTCCTTTCAACCTCTGGCTGGCCAGGGCAGTACCGGGAAGCTTCTTTTTCCTCCCTTCGACTACCAAAAAGAAGAATCCCATTCCCTATATTAGGAGAGAGAGGAGTTAGAGGTAGTGTGAAGAAACCTTTGGAGTTTTTTGGCTGCAGTCATTTTTCAGTCAGGTCCGATTCTTCGGTACCCCATTTGGGGTTCTCTAGTCAAAGATACTGGAGTGGTTTGCCATTTCTTTCTCCCCCTCATTTGACATATGAGAAAACTGAGGCAAACAGTGTTAAGAGCCTTGCCACGGGTTGCACAGCTAGTAAGCGTCTGAGGCCAGATTTGGAGTTTTAAAAGATGCTTTTTGCTCTTTTTGGTACATTCGAAAACCATTTCCTTGCTGTCTTTGAGAAAGTTGTTCAGCCATGATTAGCCACTCCTGAAGGGGTTAATCTTTCTTGTACCCTTATTCCTGGAAATCCGGGTTATAAAACATACTAAACATGTTTTAGTAGATTAGTCTAGCCAGCTACCACACCCTCCTTCCCTCCCCCTCTTTTTTTTCTTTCTCCATTTATGGCCCTGGGAGCAAATTAGTTTGAATTTCCCTTCAATTTTAGGACTGGGTGCTTTTGTGTTGGTTCACTTAGTTCTTGTTGGGTTCCCCTTCCTCTCAACTTCATCTTTGCAGTTAAAAACTTGCCTCTGGATTTCCGGGAGACTTTTTGATCAAGGGAAGCTGTTTTCCTTGATCCTCTTCCAAAAAAAACGTTTTGTTCCTTTGGCCAAATTCTGCAAATGACCGAAAGTTCCTCTAAGTGAGTTTTTCCTGAGTGCAGAACTGCAATCCAAGTTTTTTCAGCTGGATTGCCATTTAAAGGCAGAATCAGACCAACCTGGGTTCCATATACAGAGAATCCCAAAAGGCTTAGTGCAGTTTTAAACCACTGAAGTTTGAAACTGTACTAAGACTTTTGGGACACCCTGTATTTTTTTTTAAGACTTCTGTTGTGCAGATTGGTTACTTTTTCAGGCATTGTTTAGTTGGGTTATTGGTTTAAAATGTCCATTGCTTAATAATTTTGTGTGGGTGTGTGATGATTTGAAATACTTATGTAGCTGTTTAGGGTACTCGCTCCAATGAGCTGAGTTGGATTATAAAGAGCAGGGAAAAAGAGTAGAAAGAAATTTTTCTTTTCTTTTCTTTAAAATTGAAATATTTACTTTTAGTTTACAACATTCAGTTCCACAATCCCTTGAGTTTCAGATTTTCTCCCCCTCCCTTCCCCCTTCCCCCATCATGGCGGCATGCGCTGGGATACAGGATCTACAAATATAGAAAGAAATTTTTAAGAGGCTTCCAGTCTAGAGGCGTGATTGTGGATGACTGGGAATATAACTTCAGGCAGACCAGCAAAGCTGAAGTGATTGATTTAGAACCTTTTGTGGTATTGTGCTTTTTTTTTTCCTTTTAAAAAATTAACAAAATTAGAAATCCAACTGAATAAGTGGGTTGGGAAGGGGTGGCACAGTAGATAGAATGCCATACCTGGAGTCAGGAAGACCTGAGTTCAAATCCAGCCTCAGACACTTACAAGTTGTGTGATCCTGGGCAAGTCACTTAATGCTGTATGCCTCAGGTTCCTCATCTATAAAATAAACTGGAAAAGGAAATGGCAAATTGCTCCAATATCTTTGCCAAGAAAATTCCAAATGGGGTTGCAAAGATAAAAGATACAAAGATGCAAAAATACAACTGAAAATGAGTGAACATTTTTAATCAGATTGAGGATGCCAGATAATGTCTTCCCCCTGAAAAAATAACCAGTAGAAAGCTATGACCAGTTCTTTCTGTGGAAGATAGATAAGATAGATGATAGTGTTTGAAGGAGATTTTTGTAGTGGTATTATTTCAGATATTACTATAGGTCATAAATGATAAGGAAGCTCAATACATACTTGATAGATAGTTCCATGGTATGACATGAAAACATTGTGTTTATCTTGTTACCAAAGCTTGAACTCATACTAGCCTCTGGGAAATCAGTCAGTCTTGGGAATTATCAAGCCATAGCATGGATTTTAGCCAAACCTTAAATAGTACCAAAGCAACTGAAAAGTAATTCCTTATGCTTGTTTTCCTCCTCACACTCTGCTCTTTTGTGCTCCAACTTATAGTTTATACTAACTAGACCTATCTTAGCTTCTCTGAATCCTGATTTCTATATCTATAAAACAAGCATAGTGGTACTTGTCCTGTCTATCCAAGGAGTGATATGACTAAGTCCTTTAGAATTCTTAAATTACTATAGATATACAAAGTGGTTGGTGTTATTATTTATTCTATTCTTCCTCATTTCTGATCTCTCTCCCAGCCCCTTCTCTTTTTTCTTCTAGTCCCTGCTTTGCCTCAACATTCTAACTAAGGATAAGGCATTTAAACTTTTAAGGCCTTGATTTTTTTCATGTGTAAACATATACTTGCAACATAGGTGCACAAGCACACACACCCACATTTGTGGGTATGAGGATTAACAAACATCTATTCACATAATAGATTTATGTTTATGTAACAGGTATGTGGGGTGCTTACTCTTACCGGTAACATCTTATACCTTTGACCTAGTTGCATGCCTACTTGTTTACTCTCTGTGCCGACTCAAGTATTTTAACCTTGATCATACTAGTAGGTCTGGTGTCCTGGAGAAGAGCTACTGTCAAACTGTTAACACTCAAATTTGCTCAAGTTCTCAAGGGTAATTTTGTTGAAGGGAAATACACTCCCTGCAAATACAGTACCTGTGCCCCCTACCAATGAATTTCTATTTATATAGCAGTCACTCAAAATAATAATACTTTCAGATTTTAAACATAATTATTTGCTTAAAAATAAGGCAAAATAAATGGATAATATCACATATTCACATACTCAAGCAGTGTATGACTAATATATACATCACAACCTAGAGATAAACCTGATTTGGACCCTTCTACCAATACAGTCAATATCTGGGGGGATATGTGGGCACAAATTTGTAGAAACCTGCCAGGAAAGTATGTGAGTGGGAAAACCCATGTATTCAGAGTAATTCACAACTCTGCCTACTTGCTGT
Organism: Pseudochirops corinnae; assembly: GCA_028646515.1. Taxonomy (NCBI): domain Eukaryota; kingdom Metazoa; phylum Chordata; class Mammalia; order Diprotodontia; family Pseudocheiridae; genus Pseudochirops; species Pseudochirops corinnae. Next base: position 95,626,488 of record CM053590.1, read on the forward strand.
ACATGTTCCATCTTAGGAACTGTCCATAAGAACACCTTGTTCAATGCCTCTTCTGGGTTGATCCTTCTTCTTTCTCTTCTTCCCTGAAGATGAGTTGATCCACAATGTTTTGCTGATTAACATTTGACTGGATATGAAGCCTAAGCCAAACTAATTGATCCACTGAGTGATTGCTCTGATTTTCTGTTCCTCTGATCAGGTAGACATGTTCCCCACAGCAACTCTAACATCTACCACTCCAACTTCAAACTTACTTTGTACAGTTCTGAAATCTGCCCTTTCACCTTTCTTAATCTTCCAAAGTATAGTCTCAAGATTTTCTAAGATGACTCACTTTACCTTGTGATTAATAATAATAATTGCATATTATAATAATGTATTGTAAATTGTTATAATTATTATAGTAATGATTTCCATATTTCAAATAACATATCCAAAACAGAACTCATTATCCTTCCCTGCCAACCAACCACTCTTCCAAACTCCCCTTTTTCTTTCAAGGGTACCATTATCCTTCTAGGCACCCAAGTTCACAAACTTTGGAGTCTTCCTCAGTTTTCCTCATACCCCATATCCAACTGGTTCTCAAGTCTTCTAAGCATAGGTCTGATCATGTCACTCCAATACTCAATAAACGCCAGTGGTTCCTTATTGCTCCTTGGACCCAGTATAAACACCTCTGGTTTATAAAGCCCTTCACATCTTGGCTCCAATCTACCTTTCCAGCTTTATGTCCTAGGTAGTCTTTCTTTCCATAACCAGGACCTTCTTTTGGTTTTTATGACCCACTGAGGTATGTTTTCTCTTTGTAGAAATGAGGTGGACAATAGACCAGCCTTGTATTATTGTTGTTATCATTACCATTATTGTTAATATTTTATTGTTGTTGGGAGGAGAAACCTCCTTTTAGGAAGATTCCTTTCCTAAGTAGTTGAAACTTTTGTATTAAACATGATTTTTGTCATCACTTTTTAACTTGCATATTGAGTTATTAGTGTTCTTTGAGGCATTGCTTTTTTAACTTTGCTCGGCCAAAGTTGTGTACAACTCTTTGTGGCCCTGTGGGCCACAGCATACCAATACTGGCCGTGGGATTTTCTTGGCAAAGATACTAGAGTGGTTTTCCATTTCCTTCTGTGTTGGATTAAGGCAAACTGAGGTCAAGTAACATAGCTAGTAAGTGTCTGAGACTGAATTTGAACTCAGGTCTTTCTGACTCCAGACCCAGTGCTCTATCTACTGAGCCACCTAACTACTTCTGGTAGCTAGAACCTGGTCACTTCTATGACCCTTGGAATTAGTCCCAAAGACCTAAAACACCTTATAAGATATCATTCTCTTTCTCATATTATGTGCTAAAGCCAAACTGGCCTTCTTCCTTTTTCTCACATATGATACTCCATCTCCCATCTCTGTGCCTTCATACTTGGTTGTGCCCCCCATGCTTGGAATGCACTCCTTCTTTACCCCTTAGTCTTAGAATCTCTAGCTTCTTTCAAAACTCAGCTTACACACTGCCTTCTTCATGAAGCCTTTCATGATCTCCCTAGCTTCTATTGCCTTCTCTTTCCTTTTGATTTATTTTGGCATATAATTATCTATCTATCTATCTATCTATCTATCTATCTATTGTGTTTCCAATAGAATATAAGCTCCTTGATGAAGGTATGGACTGTTTAATTCTTGTCTTTCCATACCCAATATTAGGCATATGATAAGTGCTTAATAAATGTTTGATACTAGTCACTGTGGAAGAGATATAAAGCTAACTATGTAGTCAGTGTGTTATAGTGGAATGAATGGTGCTGGTCCTGGAATCCAGAAGAAATGAGTTCCGATTCCAGCTGGAATTAGAGTAAGAAGGCTAAAGTTGGAGCCATGCTTGCAACACAATCTGTGAGTTTCTGTCTCTCTTGCTTCAGTTTCTTCATTTGTGAAATGGAGATGTTAATGTCTGGGTTTTCTGTCTTACAGGGGCTTTGTGAGGAAAGTCCTTTGCAAAGCTCAAATGGAATAAAAATATGAGCTGTTCTAAATTTGAAATTTCTTATAATTGTTCTGAAAATTGAACATTTATCTTCTCTTCCTCCTCGAAGTCCACAATATGCATGTTAGCTACTGTTTGACACTCCTGCTCTCTGTTTTGCTTATGTTTGTATGTGTAAAAAATGAACTTCTTCTGAGTTAAATTTCAATAACCAAAATAACAACAGGTTTGCAGATCCCTTTACAAATATCATCTCATTTTATCCTGAGAAGAACGATAGGAAGTAGGTGCTATTATCCTTTTGCTGATGAGGAAACTGAAGCAGACCAAGGTTAAGGGATTTGCTCAGGGTCACACAGCTAGTGTTTGAAGCAGTATTTAAACTCAAAACTTCCCAGCTCCTGATCTGACACTCTAGCCACTGTGCCACCAAGCTTCATGATTTTTAAAAAATTTAGTCAAGTGTTATTTATTAACTAATGGGTTATCCCCTCACCCTAATCTACTCATAAATTAAAGAAAAAAGGAAATAACATGTATATATTTCTGCTCCACCCCCAACCTATTTATTCTAAACCATTTCAGATTATAAGTCACCAAGTATTTATTGTGTTTACCATGGCTGGTCTCACATTTCAAAAGGTTTTGAATTCTAATGGAGAACTTTAAAAAATTAAATGTTTAAGTCATATTTGAAGAAACTATAATTTCATCATTGTGGATACTTATTTCACCAAAACCATTTTCAACCCCACTCTGACTTGGTAAATTGTCTTCAAGTGTTGTTGTGGCTGAAAAATTCTTCATGCTTCCCCCAACATGGTGATGACCCTACCTAGCTACCCAGGCACTAAGGACAGTACCTGGCATACAATAAGCACTTAATAATGCCTGTTGATTGTTAGATCAATCTTGTCCTCAGTCAGTTGATATGAAATCTATCATTGGGCCCATGCTTAAAATTTTCCTAGCTTGCTCAGGGCTTGTGCAGAGTTAGCACAGCTTTTGAGACTCCAGGGAACGGCTGTGCTCTCTTCCGCGAGGTGCTCCATCCCATATTCACTTAAGGAAGGCTTGGATCCAATCCGGGGAGGGCCTTTCTCCAGTATCAGGATCACAGTTTCTTTTGTTTGTTTTTTTGTGTCCTCTGCCTCATTCATCCCCACCCGCACACCTACCCCCCACCCACTCAGGAGTCCTTGGGGAAACTTTTTGAACAAAACTTAGGGATAGCTAATATTAAGGATTTCCCCTAGAAAGGATTAGCAAGATACCTTATAGAAAACATACTCCATGTACAAAGCACTTATTGGGTATGAAGCAGTTATTTATTTTTGTACCACAAAAGGCATTCTTTAAAAACGCCTACATAACAAATACTTAAAACATGAAACAGTAATCTGTTGCACTTATTATGTTCTTCCAGGAGATGATTTTATAGGAAACTGATGGACAGATACTTCTATTTTACCTCTGTCCTGTGTCTTTTGGCAAGCTAGTTTATGGGTCTGGAAAAAAAAAGGTTAAAAAAACCCAATTAGCAAGGTAACAGAGCAAGATCTTAAGCAACATAGGTGTTTCTTCTTATTGACTATCCATGATGCCATCAGAATTGAGATTATATCATTTGGGCCTCCCCTTCCGAAACCCCGCTTGACCACAGCCAAGACATGTGATCACAAGACAAAAGTTTCCAGGCTATGGAAGTTGCTGCAGTAGTTTAAAATGGTGAGATCTGACCTTTTAGGTTAACTAAGTTTCTCTGGAAAGTGGGTAAAGTGTGGAGGTACAAAGGTGGAGGTAATTAAAGGGTAAAAGCTTGATCTATAGGCAGGTTTCTCCAGGATGTGGGTAATGGGTGAGGTTTACCAGGGGAAGGAACCACTAAAGAGAATATTAAATAGTGAGATAGAATTAAATAGAATTAAAATCAATTTTCAGTTTTACAACCAACAAAGGAAGTCCTTATCTGCTGTCCAGTCTTCCTTCAGATTACACTGCTTTCCTGACTTACGTCTCATGGTACCTGGAAGACAATCACGGTCTGTTGTCCAGTTATCTTTTGTTTCTAGCTTGGTAGGACCTTCCTGAACTTTCATTCTACTGACATAACCTTTAAGGATATCTTCATATCACTCCGAAGCTTTGGAGGAAAATATTAATGGAGGATGGTATGATGGATATTTACTCAATCTGAAGTGGACTATGCAAATTTGCCTTCAGTGCTTTATGGCTACAAAGTGCTTTAGAGGCATTATCTCATTTTATCAGTGCAACAACCCTTTGAGGTAGATAGTACAAGTATCATTGTCATTTTTACTGATGAAGAAACCAAAAGACCCAGAAAGATTAGATACCTTGCTCAAGGAGGACGTGGACTCTGGTTTTCTGATTGCAAATCAACTGTTCTTTGTACTTTTCCATGAATGCTTTGAATTAGAGAACTAGAATATCTCTATACCCATATTAAGTAGCAGTCAGTAGTGAACACTTCGAAACTAGATTAGGATGAAGTTTATTGCAGCAAAGTGAATCTTTTGTGGGGACTGATACAGACTTTCTCAGAGCCCTTGTCTACCAAATCAAGCCGCCTGCGGCTTTGGAGGGCACCAAAGCAAGCTTTGGCTGATTTCAGTTGATTCTCTGGTTTCTTTCTCCTGTAGAAATTGGTGTGCTTGCAAAGACCTTCATTGACCAGGGGAAACTCATACCAGATGATGTCATGACCCGGCTGGCCTTGCACGAACTGAAAAATATAGGTCACTGCAGCTGGTTATTGGATGGTAAGTGAAACCATTGACTGAATTTCACAGATGCTGGTCAAAATCAGAACTGAAAAGAATGAACGTTTTTGAGCAGGCTATTCCAACCTCAGTCCTTTTTCATTTCTCCCTTTTCAGTGGAGAGATACAAATCAGTTGGGAAGAAGGAGAACAGGGCAAGAAGAATCAAATTTGGCCATCTAGATGGGTTCCTACTAGAGTCAGTAAGCATTTTCATAGGATCGTAGAGTGTCAGCACTGGAAGGACTATTAAGAAATTCTCTAGTCTGACACATTTATTTTAGAGATGAGAAGATCAAGGCCCAGAGAAATGAGGGGACTTGCCCAAGATCATGGTATGAATTAGTCCTTGGCTCTCTGCTGTTCTAGCTACTGATTCATTCAATATTTAGGTACTTGGAACTGGAAGAATATTGTGTTACCCCAGAGGGATACAGAGTTTAGACAAGACACAGTACATGCCTCCATGTAATGAAGGATAAGGCACAAACACAGATGGCTATAACGTATAATATTGCATGATAAGTACATTAGAAGTGTGAAACAAATTATTGTATAATATAATGAGTACCAAACAAGATAGACAAGCAGCTTTTCTGAGCAGTAAGCTGCCACAAGAATAACAGAGCAGCATGGAATCTATTTCCAGGAAGTTTGAAGGGAAGGCAATATTATGAAGTGACCAACAGGGAGGGTGCTATGTTTCTGTTTCTGCCAAAGCCAAGTAATGCCTATGTATGCACAAAATGCCAGTTAATCTCTCCAGACTAGAAGGTGAAGTGATTGGAGATGTGCTTCTCTGCTCTAGTTTATAAGACAGAATGAAGTATTCTAGGAAACCATGGTGGAAATACTTCAAAAGGAAAACAAAGAAGAGACAAAGACACAGAAGAGGCTCAGGGGTAGCTTACCCCGTACCAGAAGATCAGAGAATGGAAGAATGGGACACAAAAGAAGGAAGAAAAACTGCCAAATGTTAGGAGCTCTGAGAAATTTGAGGCTCTTTTCATGGATGGTAAAGTTGGACCATCTGAAAAAGAAGTGACTTCTTTCTTGTGCTCCAAGCAATTATTGGATGGATTGACACCTGCCATCATGTGAAAGATTATCCAATAAGGGATCATTCAAGGGAAGAAGGCAAGAAAGTCATGCTGGTTGGTGGTTATCTGTTAAGGGATACCAAGGTGTGGTAACATGTATCTAGAGCAGTGGTTCTCAACCTTCCTGATGCCACGGCCCTTTAATACTCATATGTGGGTGTATCTGCATGTGAGCAGACCCTCCTGGAGATGGATAGAGGAGCGGTGTCTCGGTTCCTAAGACCATTGGAAATAATGTGTTTTCCGATGGTCTTAGGAGACCCCTGTGACCCCTGTGAAAGAGTCGTTTGACCCCCAAAGGGGTCGCGACCCACAGGTTGAGAACCGCTGATCTAGAATGAGACAGGGACCTTCCTGAGATATGTTAAATCTTAGCACTATTATTCATTCCTGATGATTCATGCGGGGCTCTGATGATATTGATAAAAGGAACCTAGACATTATGGATTAAGTCTTAGACATGAAACTGCAAACTTGAGGGACATAAGTAATGTCTTTATCACTGTTGTCAGTTGAAAGTAGGAACTTTAGAAGAGAGGAGGGTTTGGAAAACAAACATCTCATTAAGAACATGGTGACTAAAAATAGAATTTAGATTTCTGACTTGTGTGTGGCTTGTATATGTTCTATATATACTTATTTGTACATGTTATCTTTCCCATTACAATAGAATAGAAGTCCTTCAAGGACGGGAACTGTTTTACTTTTGTTTTTGTATCCTTAGTCTTTCTTCACAGGTTCTTAATACATTCTTGTTGACTAATTACTTTATTTGAAGAGTTAGTAAGAATATATTTGTCTGGAACCTTGCAAATCTGGTCAAATGGGCTTAAAATGAAAATGGAAGAAGGGAAAGAAAATGGCCCACATATATCCACCAGGATAGAAATTGCAAAGTATCAACAGGAGAGCAGTAATTCATAAAAGAACATATCCAAGAACTGATTCAGCAATACAGCTTAAGTCTTCAGATGCCTATAAGCAGATGAACAAAGTATAAATAATAAGCAAAATAAATTGGAGATCATATCACAAGGAGACAAATTCAACTTCATCGACATCACTGAGATTTGATGAAATGAGATGTAGTCATATTCCAGTCATACCTCATTTAAAAGAATCAGAACAAAAGGGAAAACCTATGAGAAAGAAAAAGCAAAAAAGTGAAAATAGTATGCTTTGATACACATTCAGACTCCATAGTTCTTTCTCTGGATATAGTTTGCATTTTCCATCTCAAGTCTTTTGGAATTGTCTTGTATCATTACATTGCTGAGCAGAGCTAAGTCTATCATAGTTGATCATCACACAATGTTGCTGTTGCTATGTATAAGATCTCCTGGTTCTGCTCACTTCATTCAGCATAAGTTCATGTAAGTCTTTCCAAGTTTTTCTGAAATTTGCTTGCTCATCATTTCTTATAGCACAGTAGTATTTCATTACATTCATATACCACAACTTGTTTAACCATTCCCCAGTTGATGGGCATCCCCTCAGTTTTCCATTCTTTGCCACCACAAAAAGAGCTGTTATAAATATATTTGTACATGTGAGTCCTTTCCCCTTTTTTATAATCTCTTTAGAATACAGACCTGGTAGTGGTATTGCTGTGTCAAAGGTTAGGTATAGTTTGGTTGCCCCTTGGACATAGCTCCAAATTGCTCTCCAGAATGATTGGATCAGTTCACAACTCCACCAACAGTGCATTAGTGTTCTAATTTTCTCACATCTTCTCCAACATTTATAATTTTCTTTTTTCTGTCATATTAGCCAATTTCATAGGTGTGAGGTGGTATCTCAGAGTTGTTTTAATTTTAAGCAGGGAAGAGTTGAGGGAGAATATTGAAAACCTTTCTCATGAGTACATTATAATTTGTCAGTGCTATTTATCAGTAGAATAATAAATAAACATTTATTATGATTTATAAAATCATAGTTCCAGAGCTAGAAGTGACCGTAGAGGCAATCTGTTGGTCTACTGGTGCTCTCCAATTTTAAAGATGAGGGAAGGGCATCTATATGGTGAAGTGGATAGAACACTAGCCCTGGAGTCAGGAGGATCTGAATTCAAATCCAGTCTCAGATACTTACTAGCTGCGTGACCCTGGGCAAGTCACTTAACCTAGATTGTCTTCAAAAGAAAGGAAAGGAAGGAAGAAACAAAGAAAGAGAGAAAGAAGAGGGAAACAAGTCATAGAGGTAGATGATTTGTTTAACATCACACAGCTAGAAAGTATGTGAGGCAGAATTATGGGCCTTAGAAAAATTACCTAAGTACCTGTGGCTAACTTAACTGGATTTCAGCTGGTAGGTTAACTTTTGGGTGTGAGAAATCCAATAATGTTTTTTTCTCTTTATTTAAATTTAAAAAAAATAAGGTTTTCCCAGGACTGTCCCACAAGCTGAAGCTCTGGACAAAGTCTACCAGATAGATACAGTGATTGATCTGAATGTACCCTTTGAGACTATTAAGCAGCGTCTCACCTCTCGCTGGATTCACCCGAGTTCTGGCCGAGTTTATAACACTGAATTCAATCCTCCTCGAAAAATTGTGAGTGCTTATCTGTGGCAAAGCCATCTCTGTGTATGTGATATTTGATGTTTCTCTTTTAAAGACATTTAACTCCTACTTTCTTTCCTCACACCAATAGGAATGTACCTGATCTCCAGGTTTAACAGTGATAGGTCTGGTTAGTATTTAGATGAGAGACTTCTTAGGAATACTGGATGTTACAGACTTTCTTTTAAAATTTTATTTTAAAGATGCCTGTCATTTTTAAGACCACAAATATTTCCCACTATTTCTTACCCTTCCTCCCCAATATAGAACCCTTCCTTGTCACAAAGAAAAACAGTTCATCAAAATCAACTTATAGAGAGAATGATCTGTCAGTGTACATAGCATTCAGGACCTACAGTCTGCCACCTCTCTACCCATGGAAGGCAAGTGTATTTCATCATCTGTCCCTTGGAACCATTATTGGCCTTTAATCTGAGTTCATTTGCTTTGATTTCATTTATATAATTTCACTCATCATGCATTTTAGGTGGCACATCACATAGAGAGCTGGATCAAGAAGACCTGAGTTCAAATCCTATCTTGGGTACTTCAAAACACTAAAGTCTGACCAAAGCTCTTTCTGAGTTTCTGAGCTTGTTCTGAGCGTACTTGGTGTCAGTCGACAAGCATATATTCAATACTTGTTATGTGCCAGGTATTGTGATAAGTACTGGAGATACAAAAAAAGGTCAAAAGATTGCCTTACCTCAAGGAATGTACATTCTATTTTTTTTCTTTTTGAAGGGGGATGGGCAGGGCAGTTGGGGTTAAGTGACTTGCCCAAGGTCACACAGCTAGCAAGTGTTCCGTGTCTGAGGTCAGATTTGAACTCAGGGCCTCCTGACTCCAGGGCCAGTGCTCTATTCACTGTACTACCTAGCTGCCCCAGGAATGTACATTCTAAAGGGAAAAAACAATTTGTAAATAAGTAGAAACATACAGGATATCTGTAGAGAAGATGGAAGGCAGTCTGAAAGGGAAAGACATCAGCAACTGGGAGGGACCAGGAAAAGCTTCCTGTGAAGGGTGGGATTTGAGCTAAGTCTTGAAGAAAGCCAGGGAAAATAAGACCTGGAGGTAAAAGGGCGAAGTCTTTGAGGCATGGGAGAGAACCAATGCAAAGGCCCAGAATGAAATAGGGCACATCATATGTGAGGAAGCAAGTAGATCAGGGTAGCAGGAACATAGAGTGTGTAGAGGAGAGGAGTCTACAAAGGTGTGAAGAGGCCGTATCATAAAGAGGTTTAAATGCCAACAGACCATTTTATAATTGATCCTGGAGGTAATAGGGAGTCATTGGAGCTCTCTGAGTGGGTTTGGATGCATGGATTTGATCATATCTATGCTTTCGAAAAATTATGTTGACAGCTGGGTGGAGGATGGCTTGGTGTGAGAAGAAACTTGAGGAAAGGAATCCAGATGCATGGCTATGTATGATCTAGGTGAGAGGCGATGAAGGCCTAAACTGGGGTGATCCCTGGGTGAATACAAAAAGGGGTAATTGGTTCACCCATGACTGTACTTCCTGAAGTTCCCTCTGGGGGCCAAGGGGTTGGATGAATAGAGATTGTATAGTTTTAGTAGCAAAGGAGAGGGGTAATGTGCTCAGAGTCTGGAAGGCAAGGCCCCAACCTTTAACTGAAACTGTCACAACATGAAGTCAAATGTGTAGATTAGTTACTTACAGAACAGTGTCACTCTGAGACAAAGGTTTTCCACCAGAACTACAGTCTGTAATACTCTCGAGTGATGCTGACAGTTTATGTTACAATCACTTTGGGCTTCATAGCACCCCGATCCTCTGGTGTTAGTCAATTCCATTGTGAAAGATATGGGGTGGTGGTGAATTTTTCTTTGTTTTGCATATACTTTGGAACTAATGGCATATTTGGTAGGTAAGAGGTTTATGTTTCAGATTGGTGGATAATGGTCGGCTTTTTAAAAAGGCTACTGATTATTTTCTTTCATGATCTCCTTTTAGGGCATTGATGATATTACTGGAGAGCCTCTTATACAGCGTGAGGATGATAAACCAGAAACTGTTACCAAAAGACTAAAGGCTTATGAGGCCCAAACAAAACCTGTTCTGGAGTATTACAGGTAAATTATTTATTCATTTGTCCTTTTCTTTAATTCATGGATTTTCACAGTGAGCACATGTATTCAGTTCTCATCTGTATTCACAGATGAGAAGGGTGGCACAGAAAATGCAAAATGCACCATTCAAACCCCGTTCATATGGTTCTAGAATTAATTTTTTTTTTAAAGAGAAAGCTCCAATAAACTAATTTACTTTTGAATATAGGTGTATTTTGAATATAGGTTTTCCCTTTTGTTCTGATTCTTTTGAATGAGGTATGACTGGAATATGACTACATCTCATTTCATCAAATCTCAGTGATGTCGATGAAGTTGAATTTGTCTCCTTGTGCTATGATCTCCAGTTTACTTTGTTATTATTATTATTATTTATACTTTGTTCATCTGCTTATAGGCATCTGAAGACTTAAGTTGTATTGCTGAATCAGTTCTTGGATATGTTCTTTTATGAATACACCTCAATACTTCATACAAACACAAAATGAAGCAACACAACTAATGTTTTATTTGGAAGGCTAGAAAGTTCTAGAACTTTTCCATCTAATCTCCTTGTTCAGCTTTTGTTTACTTCTCTTTGTAGGGTATAGATAGCATCACATCTCAATATGATACTGAGGACCAACCTCACAGACTTTCTGTGTCCTTTAGATTCTCCTCAGGTTTTTTGTCTTTGGGTTTTAAGGCCTTTAAGAGGGGAGATAATTAAGCATTTTGATTTTTAAGAAGTTTTATGGGTGCCTTCTGTCTGTTAAAAATAACATTGTAACAAACAGTACACATAACATTTTAATATTCTAATCTTGTCCTGCCCTTTCTCTTGCATTGAATCAGTCCTTTCCTTGTGACAAAGAGAAAGTTAAGCAAAACAAATAGATATAACAACTGTGTCAGATAGCATATGCAACATTCTGCTTTGGTAATATCCCTCCTCTTAAGTGAAAGGAGGAAAATGTGTTAGAAGTGATAAGGAGCCAGTAGAGTTTGAGTCTGGGAGTGACATGGTCTGTTCTCCAGTCCTCAGAATGAAGGCTGTCATCATATTACTCTAGGCTCAGAGTTCTTTTGATGTTATCCTCATTTACATGATTGTGATCATTATGTATCTTGTTCTCTTGGTTCTGCTTTCTTCAGTCTTCTTTTTTTTTTGCTTTTTTTTTTGGAGTGGGCAATGCAGGGCAATTGGGGTTAAGTGACTTGCCCAAGATCATCACATGGCTATTAAGTGTTAAGTGTCTGAGGCTGGATTTGACCTCAGGTCCTCCTGACTCCAAGGCCAGCGCTCTATTCACTGAGCCACCTTGCCGCCCCCTGCTTTCTTCACTCTATCAATTCCTACAAGTTTTCCTATGTTTTCCTCACTTTGACATTTGGTATCCTGCAATAATTCCATTATGTTCCTATATCACAACTTATTTAGCCATTCCCCAGTTGATTCATGTCCACTTTGTTTCTAATTCTTTGCTACCACGAAAATGCTGCTATGAGTATTTAGGCATACATAAATTTTTCCTTTTGACTTTGACCTCATTGAGATATGAAGTCTTTACTTCCTGATCTTTGAAGAAAAACAGAGATTCTATGAGGCAGAAGTGTGGAAGGAATGAATTCTAGGGCTAGAGACGACCAGTATAAAGACATGGAGATGGGGAAATGTAGTGTCTTAGGTGAGGAGAAGGCTAGTTTGACTATACTATAGAATAGTGGTATTAATAGAAACAGATCGGCACAGGTCACAGATCGGCTTAGAAAATCACAAATTAACATTACCTAAGTTGTATTGTGTTTTTATTTATTTTGTTAAACATTTGCCAGTTCCATTTGAATGTGATTCTCGGGACTCAGGGTTTCACGCCTTTGCACAGAGTGCATAGAGGGGAGCAAAGTTTAATAAAGCTAGAGAGGTAAGTTGGTTGTGAGGTGTTTTAAATACTAAACAAAGGAGTTGTTAGAGCCAACAAGAAACCAGTGGAGTTTGAGTATGGAAGTGACATGGTCAGGCCTAAGTTTTATGAAAAATCTCTCCTCACCAGAGCACAGGGAACCACATCTACTTTTAAAACCAAGTTAGTATTCTGGAAAGTAATTTGGAATTATATTAGCAAAGTCATGGAACTGTCCATACCTTTTGACCCAGCCTTACCACTACTAGGTATGTACCCCAAGGAGATCAAAGACAGAAGGCAAAGTTTATACAAAAATATTTGTAGAAGTGCTTTTTGTGGTGGCAAAGAAGTGGAGGGAAAGTAGATGGATACTTCTTGCTTGGAGACTAGCCGATTAATTTCTGGTATGTGAATTTAGGGCAGCTATGTGGTACGATGGATAGAGTACCAGGCCTGGAGTCAGGAAGACTCATCTTCCTGAGTTCAAATATGACCTCAGACATTTACTAGCTGTATGACCTTGGGAAAGTCACTTAACCCTGTTTACCTAAGTTTATAATCTATAAAATGAGCTGGAGAAGGAAATGGCATACCACTCCAGTATCTTTGGTTTTCTTGACATGAAGAATCAGGCACAAGTGCAAAACAACTGGATGTGAATTTAATGCAGTGTTACTGAACCCTAAAAAACAATAAATATGAAGAATTCAGGGAAAATGGAAAGTCTAATATGACATGATACAAAGTGAGTAGAGGCAGGAGAACAATTTGCACATTGACCACAATAATGTAAAGGAAATCACTGAAAGAAATAACTCTGATCAATGGTGACTACCAAGACTGGTGGTGAAGCATGTTCTCACCTTTCAGCAGAGAGATGGCCCATAAAGTAGCACAGTAGATAGAGTGTGAGACTCAGAGTCTTCTATACCTCCATGGGATCAAAGTCAAAAGGAAAGATTTATATATGCTTAAATATTCATAGCAGCATTTTTGTGGTAGCAAAGAATTAGAAACAAAGTGGAGATGCATAAACTGGGGAATAGCTGAATAAGTTGTGATATAAGAACATAATGCTATTATTGCAGGATACCAAATGTCAAAGACAGATCTGAGTTCAAATCCAGATTCAGACCCTTACTTTCTGTGGGACTTTGGGCAAATCACTTAACATCTTCTTGGCCTGTTTCCTCATCTATAAAATGAAGATGATAATAGCACCTTCTTCAGAGAGTTATTTTGAGGATCAAATGAGATAGTATTTGTAACATGTTTTTCAAACCTGAAAAGCTATGTGAGTGCTAGTTGGTATTATTATATTACCATAGATGAGGAATAAGGCATACATTGTAAGATGTAGTTAATATGCTGATTTACTTTGCTTGACAATATTCGTTTGTTGTAAGGGAAAGTTCCATTGGGTGGGACATCATTTGTAAGTGATGGGGAAATTTTTAAAAAAACTAACAAAACATTTATTTTAAAAATAAAATGTAATAAAATCAAGTTATAATAGTTGAATAGGAAAAATCAAACATGTTTTTTGTTGTCTTCTTTTTTCCTTTTAGGAATAAAGGTGTGTTGGAAACTTTCTCTGGAACAGAAACCAACATTATCTGGCCCCAAGTATATGCTTTTCTCCAAACAAAACTGCCAGATATAAGTCAGAAAGAAGCAGTGACTCCCTGAAGAATAACAAATCTCTGTAAGAGGAGCAGAAAACTGGTTTGCTTTGTCAAGGAGCTTCTGAATGATGGGATTCTGATATATATGAATTCTTCTAAGATCATGATCTACTCTCATTTTTGCTGATTTTTCTGGAAACTAAGTGATGAGTCAATCATGAAGACTTTAGTTTCTTAAATCTTTATTGCAGTGACCTGCTTCTTATCTCTTGGTGGTTTGTGTAGTTTAAAAAAAATCCTATTTATGTATCTAACCATACTTTAATTTGTAAAATGGCAAAGCCAAAAGGAAGACTGGTCATTTTAAAATGATACAATGTGTCCTTTTTTGTAAGTCAGCAGCTTCTAGTATTTCCCTCTTTTTTAGGAAAAGAATCAATGTTTACATAGTGCTAAGTTCAAATACACTATCCAGAGCCATTTTCTTCCACCTTGTCCTTTTAGATTAAAGCCGTGGCAAAAAGAATTCTTCTGACTTTAACTCAGAAATGTCCAGCACTGTGTTTTTTGTTTTTTTGTTTTTAATATCTGGAAGATCTGCCTTAGAGAATCACTGATACAGAATGTCAATTTCTATATGCCTCAAATAACGCACATATGTGTCAGCTTTCTCTGATAACTAGAATAAGTGCTTATTTTTCTGGTAAGGATCCTCTCCTTTGAGGACAGCTAAGCCCACACAGGGGACAGGGCACAGGGCTTGAAATCAGGAAGACTCATCTTTCTAGGTTCAAATTCTGCCTCAGACACTTACTAGATGTGTGACCCTGGGCAAGTCACTTAACTCCGTATGCCCCAGTTTCTCATCTGTAAAATGAGCTAGAGAAGGAAATGGCAAACCACTCCAGTATCTTTGCCAAGGAAACCCCAAAATGGGGCCACAAAGAGTCAATCATGACTGAAACCACTCAACAACAACAATAAAACTATCGTCTCTTTTAATTTTGCTTGTTTCAAGAGTAATTATAGAGCAGAATGCTGAATTCAGAGCCAGGGAACTTGAGTATAAATACTGGCTCCTGCTACTTGTAAACTGTGGAATCTTGGGAAAAAATCACTTAACCTTTCTAGGCTTCAGAGCCCTCATTCGTTAAAATGACTAGGTTGGACTAGATGATCCAGTGAGGTGTCGTCCCCTTCTAAGTCCATTATGATGCAATGAACTTTTAGAAACTGTGCAATGCTGATTAAGAAAACATTCTTTCATTTGTAAAGTGTTGTAGTGTTTAGAAAGTACCATAGCATACATAATCTCATTTGACTGTGATAACACACCTGTAAGAGAGGTACTAAAGGAATGATCATCCTCATCTTGTCTTCAAGTAGTTCAGTCTTGACACCAAATCTTCCTATCCTCCACCATCCTGAAGTCTGTCCAGCCAAGTTCACGTGCCTTGTTTCCATGACACTATCTATCCATCTTGGCCTCTACCATCCCCTTCTTCTTTTGCCTTCAATCTTTCCCAACATCAGGGTCTTTTCCAATGAGTTCTGTCTTCTCATTTTATGTGGCCAAAGTATTTAAGCTTCAACTTATATATTTGCCCTTCTAACGAATAGTCTGTCTGTTCTACAGGATTAGGAAAATGAGGCTCAGGAGTTATCTCATTCCAGATTACAAAACCATATAGTGCCACTGCCTAGAGATAACTGGTCATTATGTCTGTTGGCCTTTTTTCTTTTGAAAATATTTCCTTGTACTGAGGGATATGACACACAAGAGTTTGATATATGGCAATTTCCTTGATGAGCAATGAAGGGGTATAATATTTATCCCAAATGGAAAGTTCTTAATTAGGAGATTGTAATCTTATTCTTTATTCTGGTTGAGAAATACAGACTTTAGTATATAATTTCTGGTTTTTCTTCCTTGTTTTCACCTATCTTTTGCTATCACTAATCTGTCCTTATGGATTTTATGCTAGCATACTGAGAAAGAAACAGTAGGTTATCCATGGTATTCTGCAGACCAAAAGGTCCCTGAAGTAAGCATGGGACCTTTTATGTAACAGACTTATAATAAATGATAATGGTGGTTGTTAGCTTTCTACTTCCCAATTCTTGGGCATCCCTGCACGTCTTGATATCAATAGCTTCTCTGAAGAAGCAGCAGATGGAGTAAAGTTCTGGAAGGATTGCTGTTCCATATATGAAGTAACAGACTTAGTAGGAGCAAGAATATAGTATAGTTTGGGGAGGAATATTATTATTATTATTTTTTAAATTTCTGAAAAAAAAACCACCCATGATGCTTTCTACCCTATCTTAATTTTGGGAAAGGAAAACTTCCACAAGGTATGGGGTGGTTCTTAAATCATTTAAAGTCTCTGGGACTCAGTTTCTTCATCACCAAGGATGGGAAAAATAGCACCTCTAAGGGTTGGTGTGAGGATCAAAGAAGGTAATGTATGTAGCAAACTTTAATGTGCTTTACAAATATTAATCATTGTTACTGTTTTTAGTAGAGGAGTAGGGTAGCAGTAGCAGTAACCAAAGCTTATATTTCAACTGTGTTTTCCTCACAGTAACCTTATGAGAATTTGTGGATCGTGTGAGTATTATTCTTACCCCCACCCCAATCTGATAGATGAAATTGGCTCACCCAGGGTCATAATCTTGTGTCAGAGATAGGACTCAAACTCTGATTTCCTGATTCTTGGGCCTTGCTGCCTCACTTACTGTGGCTGGTTGAGAATAGTGGTATGGTGATACCATATATCCAAACTTCACAGAACAAATGCCTTTAATAAAGAGATTTATTTTTTAAAACTTGGGACTCAGAAGGCCACACCGTAGGACTTAGGTTACATGTGGCTTCAAGGCCACAGGTTCCCCGCCTCTGGACTGTAGATAAAATGCCAGGCTCAATGTCAGGAACACCTGAGTTTAAATCCTGCTTCAGACAATTATTAATTGTGTGATCCTAGGCAAGTCACTTTCCCCCTCTCAAGCCTCAGTTTCCTCATCTGAAAAAATGACAGACGTTGGACTTAATGATCTCTAAGGTCCCTTCCAGCTGGAAATCTATGTTTCTAAGTTGTGGTATCACAGTGGAACATGAAACTGTCATGGTTTGAATGACTTGCCTGACTTTCCTTCTCCAAAGACTATATTTTGATAAGTCATAATTCAAGTAGTGTGTCAAGTTTGCCAATGCTTCCCCCCTTTTTCTGAGATTTTCCTCCAGGCAATTAAAATGTAAAGGTCATTTTAAAAAAAAATGTGTTTTCCTAATTAGCATTTCTCATTCACACGCTGTCAGTCTTTTTCAAGATGGATGGAATGAGGCATCTTGAAAGGATTACCACTACTACTCTTTTTTGATATATTTTTCTTTTACCTTGTACACGATTTTCTATAATGCCTTGTGTGAGTATCACAGTATACCCATTTCTAACAAAATAATTGTGGAATATTAAAGTGATACAAAATGATATCAGATTATAAAGCATGCTTTATAATAAAATCAATCAAATAAAAACCAATGGTCCTTTCTCCTTGGCACACAAAACCGTATGTACTCCATCGACACTGTTTTTAATACAGCTTTCAAAATCACATCTTATACTTACTATATCAATTATGTTGATGCTTTGTTTTCCTGGTACTTACAAAGGCTCTGTGATTTGAAATCCAGATTCTCACTTTCATAGTGTTTTATAGTTTACAAAATGCTTTTACTTGTATTGTTTCACCTGATCTTCCTTAGAATCAACTGTAAGAAGAATGAAGTGGAAGGGCATTGTTGCTATTTAACAAATGAAGCTGATCTCCCAGTTGGCATCCTTTTTCTCTTGAAATGATTTTGTATTATTTTTTTATGTAACTTATATTTACTTGTATGCTTATTGTATTCCATCCCTCTCCCAGTAAGTAGCTTTTTTGGCTTAGTAAGATGTGGTAACATCCAACAAAATTCTAATATTGAGTATTTTGGCAAGCTCTTTAAAGCAGTGGTTCTCAACCTGTGGGTTATGTTCAATTTGTAACAGTGAAAATACATCCTGCATATCAGATATTTACATTACAATTCATAACAGTCGCAAAATTACAGTTATGAAGTAGCAACGAAAATAATTTTATGGTTAGGGGTCACCACAACATGAGGAACTGTATTAAAGGGTTGCGGCGTTATCGGACGGTTGAGAACCACTTACTAAGACTTTTTTGGTCTTAGTATTCTCCTGTGTCTATGGTAGTGCTTGGCACATAGTAAGTATTTGTTAAATTTAGTTCAGAGAGGTTGCCAAAGGTTACATAGCTAGGAAACTAGCAGGTAGAGATAAGATGTTGGATGATTCACTCAGGATCCAACAACACATCCTAGAATGATGGGCTGAATCTAATAAGAATTGAAGTTGGAGAGGTCCAGGGGATATCAGAGTCATATGATCCAACCTACTCACTGATCCACCCCAATTGCTCCAAAAGAGAACTCATTATATCCTCAAGTATCCCATTTCCACTTTGGGGTAACTCCAATGATTGTTTTTTCTTCTGTGCAAGTACCTTCCTACTACTGCTCTCTGGTGCAAAGTAGAATACATTTAAATCCCTTTTCCTTATGATAGCCCTTCAAATACATGGAGACAACTACTATATCCACTCCTATCTTGCATTCATGTTAAACAATCCCCTCAGTTCATTTAATCAATTCTTGTATGGCACGGTTTCCAGTCCCCTCATCATCTTGGTCAAAAATCCTTTGGATACACTTTCATTTGTTAATGTCATTCTTCAAAAATGGGGATACAACGTTCCAGATGTATCTGGCCAGAATAAAGTACATCGGACTCTTTCTAATATATCGACCTAATATCATGTCACCTGTTTTGGCTGCCATGTTACACTGATTTGTATCCTAACTCCCCTGAAATCCCTTTATCCTCTTGATAACTATTTTCTGACCATGTATCTCCTGTCCTTTATCCATTCTGCTTTTTTGGGGGCCTGACTACAGGACCTGATACTTATTATCATTAAATTTCATCTCAATGGATTTGGTTCATTCCTTACATGCCAAGAACTTTTTAAGTTCTGGGTCTGTCTTACATTTTATTAGTTATTCCTTTTATCATTATGTTATGTGTCATGTTATATGACTTTTCCAAGGTCACACAATAAGTAGAAGAGCTGGGATTTGAACCCAGGTTCTGATTCCAAATACTCACTCTTCAATACTAGTGTATTGCCTCATGATGAGATACTAGAAATTAGGCCCCTGTTTCATGATACAGGTTCAAACAAAAACATTTCAAGCCTCAACCCCTGACCCATATTTTCAGGTAACATCCAACAAAATTCTAATATTGAGTATTTTGGCAATCTCTTTAAAGCAGTGGTTCTCAACCTGCGGGTTATGTTCAATTTGTAACAATGAAAATACATCCTGCATATCAGATATTTACATTACGATTCATAACAGTCGCATAATTACAGTTATGAAGTAGCAACGAAAATAAATTTATGGTTAGGGGTCACCACAACATGAGGAACTGTATTAAAGGGTTGCGGCATTATCGGACGGTTGAGAACCACTGCTTTAAAGTTTGCAGTGACAGAAACTGACCTGTATCAATTTGAAAATTTAAAAAAAAAAGTATGAGAT
This sequence comes from Pseudochirops corinnae, assembly GCA_028646515.1. Lineage (NCBI taxonomy): Eukaryota > Metazoa > Chordata > Mammalia > Diprotodontia > Pseudocheiridae > Pseudochirops > Pseudochirops corinnae. The sequence goes on from CM053590.1 coordinate 95,646,194, forward strand.
GGTCCTCTGTTAAAATGACAGTTCATGTTTGCAGCTGATTGAAAGAATAGATTTATTGCTTTTATTCTAAAATATACTGAGGGTAGCAGAGGGGATGGAGTGCTGGTCTTGGAGTCAGATGCTATCTCTGTCCCTGGGTTGAGTAATTTTTCTTCTCTCAGCCTGTTTTCTCATCTACAAAATCTACAAAATAAGTTGTGAAACTTAAAAGTGCTTATATAATTGTCATTTTTAGACTCATCAAGACTCGAAGAAAATATGCTCAGATACTTTGACAAATGGCAGCATTACTTATGTTCAGTCTATAATTTTCCTGTGGCTACCATATTAAACACTAAAAGTTAAAGAAGACCTAAGTGCTGGACTGGCTAGACTTATAATAATTGATATTTATATGTGACACTGTGCTAGGCACTGCACTTAGCACTTCACAATCAAATAGAGGTTAAGTGACTTGCCCAGGGTTATATAGCTAGATTTGAATGCAGGTCTTCTTGACTCCAGACTCATTACAGGTATATGTGGGTGTGCGCGCGCGCGCACACACACACACACACACACACACACACACACACACACACACACACACACACACACCCCTCTTGTAGATTTCAGTACTTTTTCTTTTCCTCCCTGACATGTATATGTCAAAATTTGTAGAGTAAACATCGAAAGTACCTGCCACATCTCATCTCATCACATTAACTTGGATTTCAGAAGGCCTGTGTTCCTGTTTGTAACACTTTGGATTCATCTTCCAAAGAACTCATCTCCTACTCTGATATCTCATCAAGGTAAGCACATAACCCTAGGTTCTTGAAAAGTTATGCCAATAGAGAATTAGCGCTGGCAGGCACTACTAAGCTGGAAAGTTTCTAATTATAGGCTAAAATAGTATTTGTTGGAGGACCAGCCTAGGTAAATTCTTAGAGGCTTGTCACCAGGATAACTATAAAGTGATGAATTTTATGACAATTCTGAAATCATCTACTAAAATACAGAGGGGTTGTAATCTGTCTTGTTCCAGGGAGTACGTATTGATAAAATATCTGGACTATTGAGTAAAGAACTCAAGAGAACATTTAAATATGAAGCATATCAACTAGAATACTTGACTTTTCTTTTGGCAACCAGATAATTCACCTTTTGCATGTCAATTTAAATACTGATCAGAAAAGGGATGGTGACTAACTTTAATCAACACAAGGCATAATTTAGGAAATGGTTTATTGGTCAGATTTTCTCATCTAGGCAAAGCTCCACAAAGTTTGCATTAGGATGAATATTCACTTTCATACTTAGCATCCATGAAAAAAATCTCAAAGACATCATTTGAGAGGTAAAAGTTTATAGGCAGTATCATTTCAAGTGCTTTTGGCAATAAAAGATGTGAGAGAATGATAGCAATTTTTTTTTTTACTATTTTAAAATATTTTACTTGGAGATATAATTTAGGGACCTAACATAATTGTTCTGCCTAGTTGGCCAACATGTTTCAAGGGGATTGTTGGTAACTTCAACTGTCTGGTCTAGTTGGTTGAAAATATTTCAAATAGCTGTTAACCCAATTTCTCTGCTGGCATCCCACTATTTTTTTGGTTATGTCCATTTATTGCTTTGTCATTTAAAAAATATAGCAAGAAAAGAGAAGCCCTGCTATTGTCTAAGTATTACTGATATCCTAGTGAAAGTTCCAGAAGTTTGCACAAGGGCTACCAGTTTAACTACCTCAGCACTTTTTTTTTTTTTTACTTTTTTTTCGTTTTTTGTTTATTTCCTTTTTTAAAATTTGATTTATTTGCTTTTAGTTTACAAGATTCAGTTCCATAATCTCTTGAGTTTCAAATTTTCTCCCCTCTCCACCCCCCAACCCCCATAGCGGCATGCAATCAAGTATTGGATCTGCAAATATTTTCAGATTGTACACTAGTCTGGTTGTATAGAAGGGTTGTAACCAATGGAGTGAACAATGGGAAAAAAGAAAGCGAACCAAATGTGAAAAAGAACAATAGCATGTAGATTGCTTCAGTCTCCATTTAAACTCTGTTCTTTCTAGATCTTTCTCTGAATGTAGATATGTCCTTCTATCCTGAGACTTGTAGAGTTGTCTTATAACTATGTGTTGCTGAGAAGAGTCCAGTTCATCAAAGTTGGTCATCACAGGTACGATGTGTCTGTCATTGTGTACAAATTTCTCCTGGTTCTGCTCTTCTCACTTAGCATCAGTTTGTATAAGGCTCTCCAGGTGAATATGAAGACTGTGTCCTCCCCATTTCTTACAGCACAATAGTATTCCATTACATTCATATACCGCAACTTGTTTAGCCATTCCCCAATTGATGGGCCTCCCCTTAATTTCGTTTGTTGCCACCACAAAAACAGCTGCAATAAATATTTTTGTGCATATGGATCTTCCTCCCACTTCTATGATCTCATTGGGGTACAACCCCAGAAGTGGTATTACTGGGTCAAAGGGTATGCAATTATTTACAGCCCTTTGGGCATAGTTCCAGATTGCTCTCCAGAATGGTTGTATCAGTTCGCAGCTCCACCAACAATGCATTAGTGTTCCAATTTTTCCACATCCTCTCCAGCATTTGTCATTTCCTGTTTTGTCATCTTAGCCAATCTGAGTGGTGAGATGTGGTACCTCAGAGTTGTTTTGATTTGCATTTCTCAAATCAATAGTGATTTAGAGCATTTTTTCATATGCTTATAAGTATCTTTAATTTCTGCCTCTGAAAATTGCCTGTTCATATCCTTTGCCAATT
>CM053590.1:95649464-95677931 GCA_028646515.1 Pseudochirops corinnae
GCACAGCTAAAGACAACTCTACAAGCCTCAAGAAGGAAGGAGATACCTAAACTCAGAGAAAGATATAGAAAGACTATAGTTTAAATGGAGACTGAAGCAAAACTCGTTATCGTTCTCTTTTATGTCTGGTTTTGCTTTTTTTTTTTTTTCTTTTCCCAGTGATCACTCATTGGTTACAGCCCTTCTATATGACCAAACTCTTGTACAATGTGAAAGTATTTGCAGATCCTATACATGACTGCACGCCACCATGGGGGGGGGAAGGGAGGGGAGAAAATCTGAAACTCAAGTGATTGTGGAACTGAATCTTGTAAATTAAAAGTAAATGAGTAAATAAATTAAAAAAAAAATTTTTAGTGGCTCACCATTTTTTGAGTAAGGTAAAAACTATTTATTCTACTCCACTGGCCATATTCTTAATATCTATCTTTGTGGCTGCAACCAGAAACCATGATCAAAAGCTTTAATCCTTTTATCTCCTGAACTCCAACTCTGGGGCGCTATTGTCTCACTGGGAGCACCTCCCAAGGACCCAGGCAGTCCTCTATTTAAAAATGTTGAATGATTCACCAGTTCCTACTAAATAAATTAAAAACTCTTTATTCTATTCCTTAGCCATCTTCTTATCAGCTACCTTGCTACGCTTAAGTATCTCTATCCCCATCTCTACATTTTCCAGTTTTGGAACTAAAATCAAATTAATAGTCTACTGGTTGGCTTCCCTCTCTAAAGTCTCTCCCACTACAGCTTACCCTCTACTCAGCCACCAAGCTGATCTTAAAAGTGCAGGTCTGATCTTGTCACTTTCCTATTCAATAAACTCCTGTGTCTCCCTATTATCTCCAGGATAAAATATAAAATCCTTTGTGCTTAGCTAGCACATAGTAGGATGAAATGTTCGTTGACTTGACCCCTCAGTGCCTCAGGCAGCTAAGACTGAAAATTACAGAGTAGGTGTCAATCTACATTGGTAAAGGCAGTTTCCTCTTTGGGAGTTCCCTATGCCAATGAAATCAATGGTCCAGTCCAAAAAGTGTGTGAGTGTGTGTGTGTGTGTGTGTGTGTGTGTGTGTTTTCCTCTTTCCCTCTCTATTTTAAAGTGCCCTCATAAAACTTATGTGGATCCAGAAAAATCTATTTCTACTAGTTTTGGGGTATGCTAAATCTCTGGTTAAAAGCCAAATGTCCCCCTATTTTAGGTTTAATCCCATTTTCTCATGAGAATTTAATAAAACTATTTTTTCCTTTAAAAATATTATTATTGATAGAGGGATAGTGGATAGTTACTGATAGCAGAGGGAATGGAGAGCTGGCCCACAAGCCAACAGACCTGAAATTAAGTATTCCTTCTGACACATATTGGCTTTGTGACCTTGAGCAAATTACTGAACTTCTCTGTGCCCTAGACAGCTCTCTAAGATTATCAATTGTGAGACAAGAAGGAGCTAACTTACATTAGTAGCCGGAATTTCCTTTTCTGTGAGTTCCCTGCACCAATGAAATCACAGGTCCAGTTCCTACATACACTATTATTGCTATCTTTTGTTTTTACATACCTTCATTTTGGAATATAACTCCCTCTGTACTCTATCACTTGTACCAAAGAATAAAAAAAAAAAAGGAAGTGAAAAAAGCAGCCCAGCAAAACCAACCAACACATCAGCTGAGATCGACAGCATATACAAATATATGAGATGTTCCCTATCCTTAGTTCTGTAGCTCTGCAATGAAGGAAGTTACTTTTCCTAAACACTTTCTAGGACCAAATTTGGTCATTATAATTACATGGGATTCAGTCTTGTTTTCGGGTTTTTTTGGTCCTTTCCCTTTATACTGTTCTAATCAATATGTGTTTGTATATGTATATATACGTGTGAGTGCATATATGTTTTCTAGTTTCAGCTTATTTCACTTTGCTTTAATTCATTTAAGTCTTTCCATATTCTTTCAAAATTCTTCATGTTTGTCCTTTCTTTCATTGAAATATTCTAGTCCAACCAAATTTAGCCATTCCTCAATCAATGGGTATCAATTCTGCTTCTAGTTCTTTCATGCCATGAAAAATACTGCTATGAATAGTTTGATGTATATCTGCTCTGTCTTTGGTCTCCTTGAATGGTATGGATTACAGCAGGATCTCTGGGTCAAAGAGTATGCTTATTTCAGTCCTTTTCTAAAGATAATTCAGAATGTTTAATTTCTTAATTCAGAAAGTTATATAGAAAGGCCAATGCAGAGTTCTTACCCATTATGAATGGGTGTACCTGTCTTTCCTTTCAAAGCCCTTTCAACATGGTTGTTTCTGACTCTGGGAATCTCTGGGGATTTGCTAGGTATGATTTGAATTTCTTTCATTAGTAATTTAAGCAATTTTACTTGTAGTTGTGAATAATTTGCAATTCTCCTTTTAAGAACTGTTTGTTCATATTTTTTGACTACTTAAATTCTGGGGAATGGTTCTTGGGTTTTATATGAAATAATATTTGTAAAGAGCTTTGCAAACCTTAAAGCACTGTACAAATACTATTGTTATCATATATGTCACTCAAGCTTCTGAATCAGCAGTTTATTCTCCAAATTTAAATCTATCTTATATCCGTATAACTGACAGTAGTGATGAAAACACTACATCTTAAGATAGTATCTTTTCCCTCAGACTTTAAAAGTCCATAGCAATGCTTTCTGACATGGTCATTTGTCTCCCCCTATTTCACTTCTGCCCACTCCCCTTGTACAAGTTTTTAAAAACTCTCTATCATATCTTAGATACCCATCCCAAGCAGGCAGCAAACATTTGTACTGGTCCTGTCAGGTTACAAGCAGCTGCTTCAGCAGGAAGTTATTAATCACTAGCACTCAGGCCTTTTTTTTTTTACAAGTATTAGTAGAAGACATCTTTTCTATTGGCACTTGTAGATCTACCAAATCTTCCTTCCTTCAATTCAAGGAGCTGCTTCCTCCTCACAGAATTTAGCTCCACCTTTAAGAAGAATGTCATGCCTGCTCTATAGCTTGCTCAGTGTTCTTTTACTCCATTCTCTGTGTCACATTTATCTATCCTCCAGCTTCTGGACACAAGTTATGCTTTTTTCTTATTTCTCTTTGCTTTCCTTCTTTCTGGGAAAATGTCATTTTCTCCAAAAAGCTGGCAAATAGAAAATGCTTTCACTTTTTTCTCTAGCTGGGAGATCAACTTGTATTTTGTTAGTCTTAGCTGTGATTCAGCGATGATAGAAACAAACATAGTACATTCTCTGCATGTAGCTGTAAAATTCTCCTTTCCCTATATACTTGTTGAAAGTCCCTTAGTTCTCAGCTGCTCTTGTGGCTTGATGACCAGAAGATCTGTTTTGCACTTCTGGAATGCAATTGTCATTTTAATATTGTTAATTACCATTTAATACCCATTTTTCATTAGATCAAGTTCCACAAGGACAAGGACTATGTCTCCTAAGTGAACCTTTACTTAGTTGCTTTTGACTTGCTATGAGTAGATATATTTCAAAGCCTCAACATTCAGTTTTTTTACATTATTCCTACTTTATGACAGAGACCAAGTTACCACATGTTGAATAAGCCAATGATGATGGAAAAACTTGGGATGAACAACAGGTTCTTCCAACACTCACATCAAAAACATGCTCTAACTAGTAATGTTAAAATCAATGACTAGAAGTCTAACAGAGTTTGATTATGTAGACTGGTTCCCTATGTATCTGGTATGAACTGTACTCAGACATAGGAAGGTAAAGGAAGACACACAGAAGCACCTTAAAGTCTATCACCATTAGGGATCCAACTACTTCTATTCTAGAGTAAGATTTCTAACTCCAACACAAAAACCCACCAGACTGCATTTTAAAAGTGAGTGAAACAATATCAGAGAACAATGAGGTCAGTGGTTCAGAAATCAAAGCATACATGCTTTCAGATATTCCACAAGTTAATTTTCTTCTTTCAGTACAGTCTCATATTATGTTTACTTAAATAGTAAGTGAAAAGTTTTACTCAATACTATTAAGGTCTCCTCTTATATTATTAGATATCTGCCCTTTTTATATTATCCTATCCTATTTGGGCCCTAAAATTCAGTCACTGAATTAAACAGCATACATTTCTCATTTCTTTATTTTGTTCCCAATTTAAAAGAAAAAATCAGGCAAAAGCAAATTTAATTTTTTATGGAATTAATAAACTTGGAGGAAATAAATAGCGCTCAAGTCTCACCTACACATAAGAGAAGTATGGTTGAAGTTCTAATCACTGAATACAAGTATTTCTCATAATGAATGATCATAGTGAAAACTTCAGATTTCTAATCAATCAAAAAGTTCAGCAACACAGCAGAAACAAAAATAGTTCTTAACACACACACACACACACACACACACACACACACACACACGGTTCATAAGAATATGTGGAGCCAAATTTACATCTTTAACTCTTATGATGAAAGCAGCAGGGGCTTTTTCCAGGTTCTTTTCTTGCCTCTAAATTCTACAGTAAATACCACCATTGTACTGAAGAAGCAAGCAAGTCAAGGTGCTCCTCTAACATCAATGATTGAATCCATATTCATTATTAAATCAAAATCTTGGGGGGAGAAATCACTGGCATCTCTCAATTCATAATGAAAATCCTTTGGGTACAAATTCTCCTTTAAACAACAAAAACAAAAATATAATCTACATTCTTAGACAAGGACAGTATCATATGGACAATAGAATTCAATGGATTCATTATCTCAGAGCAGGTATTCTTTCACTAGTACACATTACAAACCACTCAGATCTTTTCATTCTATGTGATTTTTTTTTTACTAAGTCTTTCAATAAATCCTCTATTAAGAGAACTACCCAAACATACAAGAAATCTTTTAGTTTTTAGTATTTGGTGGATATCAATGAAGCAACTGGTTTACCATGTGTTATATGTAGATTATTTTCCCTTCCGGTCAGAAATATATCTGATGGGAGGGAGGTAGCATAGTAGCTAGAATGATGGGCCTGTGGAGTCAGGAAGATCTGAGTTCAAATAAGGTCTCAGATACTTATTAGCTATGTGACTCTGTCACTTAAAATCTGTTTCCCTCAGTCTCCTCAACTGTAAAAATGAGAATAACAATAGTATTTTCCTCTCTGAGCTGTTGTGAGGATCAAATAAGATATTTTTAAAGCACTTAGCTCAGTGGCTACCACATAGTGGGCATCTAATAAATGTTTTGTTTTCTTTTTCCCTTGTTTCCTATACTACTACTTGTATGCAAGTCATCTTTGGCATAAGGCAATTCTGAATCTAATCAATTAACAAGCATTTATTAAGTAACTGCTATATACAAGGTACTGGGGGATACAAAGACAAAAAAAATGAATCATTCTCTATCCTCAAAGGAATTACATTCTATCAGGGGAAATGTCACATACATATGTAAATATATAGAGAATGCAAAATAAATACCAGTTAGGGAGGGATGGATCAGGAAAGACTTTGTGAACACTGTGCTTAAGTTGGGTCTTGAAAGACTGGAAGAGGAAGTACATTCCAAACATCAGAGTCAGCCACTGTAAAATCCCAGAGACAAGAGATGGCATGCTGGGTATGAGGAATAGAGAAAAAGAACAGTTGGGTAGAACACAAAGTGGAAGGAATAGAGTGCTACATAATAAAGATGAAAAGTAGGTTTTGAAGGGCTTAACATGCCAAACAGAGTAGTTTCTGTTTGATCCTAGGAGCAATAGGGAGCTACTGACTGGAAAAGTGGCTGGGTCAAATCTCTGATTAAGGGAAATCACTGGCAACTCAGTGTAGGATTGAAGTAGTGATTCTTGAGGCAAGAAGATTAATTAGGGGACTACTGAAACAGTCTAAGCAATAAGGGCTTTATAAAGGCCTATGTGAATGGGGTTACATGGAAGAAATACTGTGGAGGTAGAAATGACAATATTTAATGAGTACACGGGACAAAGGAAATTGAGAAGTTAAGGACAAAGCTGACGTTAAGAACCTGAGAGACTGGAAGAATGGTGTTTGGTAACATTGACAGAAATAATGAAATTCAGTAGAGGGGTGAGACTGGAGAAAGGGAACAAATATTGTTGAATTTAAGAAGTCTCCAGGATACCTAATTTGAAACAGTCAATAGGCAGTTGGTGATGCAGGACTGAAACTCAGGACAACGTCTGGGGTTGGAAGATATCTAGATCTAGGAGTTATCTGCATAAATATAATTATGAAACTCAAAGTAACTGATGAAGTTACCAAAAGAAAGAGTGCAAAGAAAGCAGAAAAGATGGCCTTGGAAAAGCCTTAGGGAACATCCACAATTAAGGCCTTTAAGATGATGAACCAGCAAAAGAAACTGAAAAAGTTTGGTCAGTCAGGTAGACAAGCCAGGAGATAGAAATACTGTCAAACCCTAGAGTGAAGAAAAGATCCAGGAAGAGAGGGCAGTCAACAGTGTCAGATGTAGTAGAGAGGTCAAGAAGGCTAAAGACTGAAAAAAATTATCAGATTTGGCAATTAAGAGACTGATGATCACTATGGAGAGAAGAGTTTCGGTTGAATGAGTTAGAAGCCAGATTACAAACAACTGTGGAGTAGAGAGGAACTTCAAGAAATGGGTGCAAAAAGTTGTTATTGTTGTTTTTAAAGAATTTGGTTGAGAAAGGGAGGAGGGATCTAGCTATAGATGGGATAGTAATGTATAATTATGTGTAATAACGTGCATAATATGTAATAATAATGTATAATGATGGTAATGTATAATAATTTATAATAAATTCAAGATTGAGGGAGACTTGGGCATGAAGGAAGCAGAGAAAGAACTGGTATATAGGGAGTGATTAAAGATTAGGAATAAAAAGGATAAGGTATGCCAAAAATGGAAGGGGAAGGGATCAAGGGTACACACAGAGGGGTTGGTCTAGGCAGGGAGAGTATCATAACAAAGACTAGGGGAAAAGGGAAGAGAAGAATGATGGCAAAGAGATTTGAGATGAAGGGAAGAGGAAAAGAGGAAGATAATGGTGAATGGGCTAAAATTTTCTCAGGTAAATTAGAAGCAAGGTCTTCAGTGAAAAGGGTGGGGGAGAGTGGGGAGTTGGAATCTTGAAGAAAGAAGAGAAAATCTGAGAGTTTCACCGCAGAGTGAGATTAGAGAATCAATTAGAGAAATAAAAAGATTGCCTAGTGGAAGCATAAAAGCTTAGATAATAAATTCAGAGTGTGCCCAGTCAGCAAAATTGGGTAACTTCCTTTACCTCTCTTCAGCACTATGTGAGGAGCTTTAGAAAAGATAGATGGTTGGAATAATCCAGGGAAAACTATGAAGTCATTTTTGAAGGACTTGCTGTACTACTTGGATATGGAGTCTTTAGTATTGCATTCCCATGTCCAGTAAAGAATATTCTTCAATAAATTTTTTTTTTAGACATACAAATCTTATGCATGGGTTTTTTTCCCCCTTTCCAGTACAGATGATGAGTTACTATGTGGTAACCCAGCACCACTCATTTACAGAAGAAATTATAATAAAATGAAAGAATTGAAATGAGAAACTCATTTTTAACTTTCTCAAACTCATAAAGTTCTCATTACAACTGCTCAAGTCAATAGTACTTACTTAATCAACTCTTCTCTTTCCCCGTGATCTTCCGTCTCTCTCAATTTACTAGCTTCTTCCCTGCTGCTTGTGAAGAGGCCTATATCTCTAACCAACTTTAAGGAAAAAAAATACCTTCACATCACCCTACCATTCCCTAAAACTAGTTATCTTACATCTCTCCAACCTTTAGCAGCAGAACTCCTAGAAAAAGCTGTATACACTCATTGTCTTTACTTCCTTTCTTCTTACTTAAAAAGTGCTATACTTTAATGTACCCTTCTCAATCCCAACCCTATCCTGATAACTATTTTTTCTAATAAATAATTACAGTCAAACACAAAAAAGTGATCTTCATTCCACACTTATAGCTTACCTCTACGGTCAAGTGGAATTCTTCACCAAGCCTCTGAAATTACAACTAATCACTATACAGATGAGAGTCCTGTTAAATGTTGTTTTCCTTTAAATTATTATGGACATTGTATAACTGTTCTCCTGGCTCTGTTCACTTTGCTTTTCATCAGTTCATGAGGTTTTCTCAAATTTCTTTTAATTTTTCACATTAGTTATTTCTTACAGCACAGCAATATTCCATTATATTCACATACCACAAATTGTCCAGCCCTTCTACAGTTGGTTAGCACTTACTTGCTTTCCAGTTCTTTGCTACTACAAAGAATATGGCTACGTATTTTTATCTCTAAGGGAACTTTCCTTCTTTTAACCTTCAGGAAGTTAAACACCAAACTGTGCCATTACTGATTCAAAGGGTATATACGGTTCAGTGACTTTTTGGGTATGATTCCCAAAACTCTTTTAGAACTGCTGGACCAATTCACTACTGTGCTTGCCTTCTCACAGCTCTGCCAACATTGACTATGTTTGTCTTTTTCTATATTTTTCAATCTCATCCAATTCCCATTTTGTGGGATTATATGGATTATGTGTGGATTATGACTTTGCTACTCAGTTGAAACAATTCTCTCCAAGGAGGCCAAAGGTCTCAATTACTAAATCAAAATGCCTTTTCTTCCTAATCTCTGCAGCATGACACTCTTGACCAGCACTTCTTCCTAGATACTTTATTCTCAGCATTTTTTGGAAATTGTTCACTCCTTGTTCTCCTAGGCCTGTGTGGCCATCCTTTCTCAGGCTCCTTTACTGGATAATCCATCTCTTGCCCTCTAACTATTGGTATACCTCAAGGTTTTGGCCTTAGACCCTCTTTTCTCTCTCTATACTCTTGGTAAGCTCACCATATCCAGTGGTTTCAATTATTTGTATGGAAATGACTTCCAGATCCATGTATCTGGCTATGTATATCACTCCTGAGCTCAAGTCTCATACCACTAATTGACCATTGGACATTCTACCTAAATATCCCACAGGCATCTCAAACTCAATAAAACCAATAAAGAACTTCACATTCCTTATAGTCCAGCCATAATGAATGTGAGAGGAGAAATGTATGATAAGACTAGAGCTGGACTGTGAAGGGCTTTAAATATCAAACATAGGAGTTTGGTTGTTGTTGTTGTTTTTTGTCCTAGAGGTAACATGGAGCCACCAAAATCTATTGATCAAGGAACAACATGGTCAGACCTATGCTTTAGGAATATCACTTTGCCAGTTTTGTGAAAAAGAGAGACTGGTAGCAGGGTCACAAATTAGGAGGCTGTTGTAGTAATTTCCTGTACAATTGCAGAACTAATCTTCCTAACCCACAGGTATAAGCATGTCATTGCCTTCATCAGTAGATTCCAATGGCTCCCTCCTGCCTCTAAGATAAAAACAATATAAGCTCTTCTGCTTGGCATTTAAAGGCTTTACACAAAATAAGGGCTTCCAACTTATCAATTCAGACAATGCCACACTATTCCACTGCAGACTCTCCAAATTTTAGTCAAACCAGTCTGATCCCCCTATACACAACACTTCATCTCCCATTCTGGTGCCTCTGTAGGCTATTTGCTGGGCCTGGAAAGCACTTCCACCTCACTGATGCCTGCCTCCTTCAGAGCTGAGCTTAAGCACCATTTTACAAGAAGTCTTTCTGGTGCCCTCAAGTAGTCAGTGTCCTTCACACCAAAATGACTTAGTATATATTTCAGTGTTCTGTCTGGTTACTTACTTAAGTAACAAGAATTTGAAAAAAAAATTTAATACCTAGCCAGAAATAATAAGATATTAGTGATCAAGAAGGGTGTAGAAAGGCAGGAAATGTAATTGGAGATTAGCAGGAAATGTCTAAAGTTGTATATAATAAAGAAATGGTTTTATCTTAAAGGTTAGTACTATAAAAATTTTTATTTTTGCTTCTATTAACTGGGTGGTTTTGCCTATCACTGCTCTATCTTTGACAAAAAAAACCAAAAAACCAACAAATACTCTGCAACCACAGCCATATAATTATGTCAGAAATTGCCAGAGAACTAGTGCCTGGTTGGCATTTACCTTCTTTGGTGCTCCATATTCTACATTCACATTTTTAGCACAGATGGTAGCAAGAACTACAAAAGAAGGAAATTAAAGTGAGGTACTTACCAAAATGTCTAATCTTTTGTTCATATTTCTGCATAAATGATTTGGATTTATCTTCATCTTCTATTTCTTTACTTTTATCTTGATTAATAAAACTCTGAGAAAAATAATTTATATAAAGTGATCAGAATATTTATCTACCTCCTTTGAACTAGTATATCTGAGTAGGCCTTTTTTGATATTCTTTCAAAGTTCAGTCATCATACAAGTCTAGATATCCTTCTGTTGGGCAGAGGAAACTCTATCACTATATCAATCCAAGTCCAAGTCTTAATAGACTGCCTTTAAAACCAACTTTTTCCCCCACAGCATATTTTAGTTTAAGAAAAACAAAACAACAAGTTATTATTATCTAAAGTCATACAGAAAAAACAACTAAAATTGAATTTTAAATTGCTGAAGTTTAGAAGTAGATACACTTGAAATAAACCAGCCAATTCAATAAACATTTACTAAACAGGTATACTGTAAGCACTGTGTCAGATACAAAACTTCTATAAGACACGGTCCTAGCCCCACTGGGAATTTTCAGCTTTCTTTTAAATCTATTTTTATAATACAACCTCTCACTCCCAGCTTCTTGATCACTTTAGTTATTGTTTTTTTGCAACTTCTCCTTTTCTATTCTTTCTTTCTAAAGGTATGGTGACTAGAAATGCACAATATTCTAGAGTGGACACATATTCAGAGATAAAATGAGCATATACTTATAACTGGATTAATTTCCTATAAAGATTTCTGACTACAGCCCTAGTTAGTTCCAGTTGAAAGTGATCCCAGAAATCCTGATCAAACTCAGGTAAGATGTATAATTACTTTTAAAAATCTCTGATAATTCATGAACAAGATGGCAAAATTTAGCTGAAACATCTCATAAACTTTATGGGGCAGCTGAAAAAAGTTTTGTTCTTAAAACAGTTTGAAAGCTCTATTAAAGGTCTTTCCATTAAGTAAATACAAAAAAGGACATTAAATCAAGTTCTTATTTGGCTAGGAAAACCATTGAAGAACAATTTTTCAGAACATTCTGTGAATCACAATGATACGCTGAGATCATCACTGCCCTAAATAAAAATCACATTCTACTTTTCTGCCAGCTCTTAGAATTAGCAAGTATTCAAAAAACACACATAAAACATGAGTATTTCCTGCTAATTCTTTTCTCGATAAATTCTGTCATCTAGATCCCATCTCCATGACTTAAATCACCTTACAACAAGTATAAATCTAAACTAGAATAACTCTATACAAAAAGGCCCTATTCATTATAAAGCGTTCCTAATTAATTTCTGACAAATTCAGGTCAGGTAAGAAACTAGGTTTAAAAAGAAACAGTTGATAGAGTTGAATATTATAGCATCTCAGGCCTGCCACTTTCTAGTTGTGTGACCTTGGGCAAGGTACTTCCCCTCTGAGGACCTTAGTTTCTTATCCATAAAGTGAGGGGGTTGGTAGATGGTCTCTAAGGCCTCTTCTACCTCTAAATCAATGATCCTATCATCTTCTCCCTAGACAAAATGCTTGTGACACAACTGATTTTCTAAAGTTAACCTATTTTTAAGGAGAACTTACAGATAACTGACAATAATACAACGAAAGCTCTTCATCAGTTTTAGAACATGCATTCTATATCATTAGTTGGCATTTAGTTAGACATACACCCTTGCCCTTTATCTTGAGACAGGTATTCACTCTAGAATATTCTAATATTTCTGGTCACTGTGAGTCAAGAGATAGAATGGAAATGAAGGAAAAGAGTCAGAGAAGGGCAACTAAAGTGAATGGACATGGACAGCAGTCTAAAAGTTTCAAATGATCAGACGTAAAAAGTAAAGACAATTATATATGAACAAAGGAGACATAATTTTTAGCTTGATTAAGCGAAGGAGAGGGTAACAGGATAAAAGTATTATCTTTGCATCCTGGATATGCAAAGTTCTTTAAAAAGAATTAAATCCATTTTCTCTTCTTCCCACCCACCCTCACCACCGGAAAAACTAAAACAAAACCTTTGTCAGATATATACATAGTCAAACAAAACAAATTCCTACATTGGCCATATCCAAAAAATCTCTCTCCTTCTGCACCTCAAATCCATCACTTCTTTGTCAGGAGGTGGGGCAGCATGGTAAGCTAACTTCTGCACCACTCCTTTTTCCCAAAATTGATGAATCAGGCCAAAAAGAGAAATTCAAAAATGGTTTAAGATTCACTCTTGAATGATTAAACATTTATTAAGCACTTTCTACGTGTCAAACATTGTGCTAAGCTCTGGGGATACAAATAGAAAATCAACAGCCCTTGATCCAAAGGAGCTCATGCACTCTAACTCAAGGGAGCCAATATTTAAAGAGCTCAGTGGAAGGAAGGATGGAAAAGCTGCTAAGTCCTAAGGATGAAGCAGCATGCTAAGTGGATAATATAGTTCAGAGTGGGCCACTAAATGGAACTGGTATATTTATGGTGTGCCTTAACTTTTAGATCAACTGAGAACAATTATGTCTTTCTGTAGGACAATTCATTATTATACATTTTATCACATTCATCTCACACCATGGTGTCAATTCCATTCTGTCCAAGACTGTAACCTAATAAGGAAGTTCTTAAAGTATCTGTTAATGGTGAGAGCAGTAACATTTGCTCTAAAGGTAAGGTTTTTCATTTTACAAAAATCTATTCTCTTTAACTATATGGCATAGTAATCAGAATTATCTTCTATGCTTTGTATTTAATTACTGTGTTTCTGCAAAATAAACATCACTGCTGTAGCTCAATCTGCTAAAAGCAGCATTCATTTGCTATCAGATAGATAATTATACTATGTCACTACTACACAGAGAATGATAACTTCAACAATACCCTGGCCTTATTATTCAAGATTTTTTTGTTAATAGATATTACTTAGCAGGTAAAAAGTAATAAAAGGCTTCCTATGTAATTAAATACCTCAACTTCTTTTCATGATAAGAGAATTTGGCTCCCTGGATCCCCAATTCCTTAACTACTACTCTGAGAGTTTCAATATAATGACAACTGATTGTTATACCAATGTTTCTTAAAATCGTATTTGTGAAGGGCTGAAATTATAGACTCACATATTATTATGAGTGTGTTCAAAAATGATCTTAGATGAAATCCAACAACTATTTCAATAGATTTATATAACAAATGTCCAATTTTGGAAATACTCAAATCATAGGGAAAACAGACTTTCAAGGTCATCTAGTCATAGGACTTAAGAGTTCAAAGAAAATTTAAATCTAGTTAAACCCTCTCTCATTTAACATGAGTAAATGGGCCTGAAGATGTTATAAATTACTTGTCCAAGGTCACACAAGTAGTAAGTAGCAGGCCTGGATCTGAATCTAGATATTTTGACTTCAAAGCTACTTCTTTCATAATGCTTGTTTATTACCTCTCTATCCTTCAACTTTGTAATTTTCCATAAAAACTGATATCTATTTCATTATCAATGATATTTAGGGAAAGATATTCAACTACTTTCCTGGACTGACAAAGTTTCTTTTGGCTTCCAGGGTCAGGAAATTTCCCCTTATCTTTAACTCACTAACAAGAATTGCAAACTTCGGTACTTTATTTACCCTTTCTTTCTCAGTTGCTTCATCAGTAAAATAGAGGGGCTGGACTAGACCTCTAGGTCACTATCTCACCTAGAAGTTCTATGTCTCTAGGACTAGAATGTAAGCTCTTTTCTTCTTGAGTGAAGAACATAGTCATAAAGGTTTGATCATGTGCCTTGGTTGATACAGTCAGTCAGTCAATGGCACAGTCAGGAAAAGAATTGCTGCTTTAAGTAATTACTGACCCCCTAGCTTATACTCTAGTCTTGATTTTTGTATAGTCTTAGGTACAGTATTTTTTTAAGAGAAAGAATAAAGGACTAGATTATTTGAAATATCCCTTCCAATACTAGTGATTCCACTAGTTAGTTATGTTATTTAATGTTAATAAATGTTATTTAACTAAGGGTTTATTGCATGTATGTTGGTAAATTAAATGGAAAAGGCTATTAGCTATTAAACAAATTTAGTAGCTACAAATTAGTCTTATACAATCAACACTGTAACTGGCCACATCGAATACAGTATTGGGGGTTATTTGTTACTGGTAACAATTTCTATAAATCTTTATTGAAATTTGGGGGAAAATTGGTAGATAATGACTATTTTGTTAATATAGATATTCTAATGCTAGGATAATGAAAGTCCACAAAGATATCTAAGTGTAGTGATGGTTTTTGCTTTGTTTATATTTCCCAATAAAAGCTTGTACCTTATTAAAAACATCCTTGCTAATCGCATCCATGTTCCACAAACACATTCTCTCTCGCTGTACCAGGGCCTCTTCTTTTTGTCTCCACTCTTCTTCCCTTTGCCTCAGTTCTGACACTGCTGTTTGTGCTTTGGCATGTTCCTGATCCAGGGACTCAGAGTTATGCAGTGCTAAACTACCAAGTTTCTGCTGAGCTTCAGCTAGATTCCATTTGCACGCTACAGAGCTTTTCACAAACTCTTTCTGCTTTTGGCAAGCCAGTTCAATCCCTTGGCTATACATCTGGATGGAGAACAAAATGTTATTTGTAACAATTGAAGGAAACAAAGCATATTTGTGCAATACAATTTCACTTTAGATTGTATTTCACAGTCGTCAAACATTTCCAATTTTCATTACTAGAGATTACCCAAATTTTCCAAGTCAGTTAAACTTTTTTAAAGTTTGTCAGAGAATAACTAGGGAAAAAAAACTCCAAGTACTGCATCTTTATTACATGTACAACTTGCTTACCATTTAATATATATGCCCTTGTAGTGTTGTCTTGTATTCCCAGCTACAATATAAAACTTTTAAGGGGTAGGGATTTTTGGTAACCTACACAGCAATACAGTGCCTCATGCAGTTTGGCCTCAAACATCTGCTTATTATCTTGCAATAATTAAAGCAATAGAAACAGAAGCCTATATTCTCTCTCCTTCTTAATACAATGAAAACAATCTCTGGAGTTCTCTTCTGTAGAGAAGATCCTTATACCAAGGAATATCAAGAATTGATCTCTTTCTTCTATACGTATGCATATTTGGAATCCTAGTCCTTAGTGACTGAAGTCTTACTCTAAAATACAACAGTATTTATGTTTGTATTTTTATTTGACCACTTAAGAAGTTGTTCATTAGGGGTAGCTAGGTGTCATAGTGAATAGAGAGTACTGGCCCTGGAGTCAGGAGGACCTGAGTTCAAATCTGACCTCAGACACGGAACACTTACTAGCTGTGTGACCTTGGGCAAGTCACTTGACTCCAACTGCCCTGCCTTCCTCCTCCAAAAAAAAAGCTGTTCATTAATTGTAAATTACCTAGCCAAATATGCTCCCTCAGCTATAGATTGCCTATATTTTAAATACTATATGCCTCTGAAAGGCAAGGGAATCCTTAAGCAAAGCCCAGCTTTGGGCAAACTTAGAAGATAGGGCAAATGTGCATACTCTTAAACTCAGATGTAGCACCCACTCAGCACTTCAGAATTTTGTAAATGTTCACCCCATGCTTATATCCTAATCTGCAATACTTTATATGTATACCACACTTTGCAAACTAAAGCACTTTGTTCAAAGCACTCTTATGCGTAGGTAGCACAAATACTAACATTTTAAAAAGAGGTTAATGCCTTGCCAACAGTTATATACCTAATAAATGTCAAGACCAGACTATAATTTAAGTTTCTAAGCATTTTACACTGAGAAAAAAAAAATCTTTGCTGATATTGTTTCCATACTTTATACAGAACTACTAATTATTTGTAAAATCTAAAGAAGATAGCTACTAGCATCAGTCTTATTTAAGTCAACTGTTTTCAGTCTGACTAAATTTCTACTTCTTCACATAACTGGAATCTAAGGACTCATACTCCCCTAGATACCCTGTCTCTTCCTTGCTGGCAAAAACTGAACCAGAAATTTAAGACTTGAAAAATGTTTATGAAGCGTGATAAACATTTTATTCTTGCTGGTTCTAATTTAGAAACTTGAAAGTTTTAAAGCCAGAAAGAAAAACAAGCATCTTAAGTGTGCTTAAAGCAAACAAATGACCAAAACTAGCATTAATCAAGCTACTACTTTGCAAACTGAAATATCATTGATAGAGCATTTCATCCAAATAAGGTTCAGTTGTGCCTCACAATTCCAATCAAAGTATACAACTCCCCTCCCCACCCTACACCCAAAAGAAAAAAAAACTTCACCCACTCAAAATAGATTTTCTTTTGGGAGGACTTTTGTGAAGCAATCTCTTTGAACTGAAATCCTCTGAGAAATTTAAAAGATCTATTCTTTCTTGTGCCTGCAAAACTGATTACAGAAATTGCTGTACAATCTTTCTTCAATA
Source organism: Pseudochirops corinnae (assembly GCA_028646515.1). NCBI lineage: Eukaryota > Metazoa > Chordata > Mammalia > Diprotodontia > Pseudocheiridae > Pseudochirops > Pseudochirops corinnae. The sequence goes on from CM053590.1 coordinate 95,666,010, forward strand.
TATATTATCTTCCATATATAAAGATGACATTACTGGTTCACAATTAGTAGGGTGCCACGGACTCATCAATTCTTTCATATTGTCTTCATTTCTCAGGTGGTGTCTGTGGTTGTAAAACTTAATTCTGGTCTATCAGCTGGGAATGGATCAGTGATTGGTTTCTTTGTAAGCACCATACTTTTAAATAATAAATTTTTATTATCATATACAAAAATGAGTTTAGGGGAAAAATGCTAACTTTCTGTAAAGCAACTTTAAGGATCTATTCATTTTGCAAGAATGATGGAAGGTAGAACACTTTCATTTCACTGGAAATAATTACAACATTGCCTACTCTTTGGCCTGGAGAACTCTTCCCAAAACACTTCTAGGTAAGGATAAAAACAGAATAAGGTAAACTGGGATACTGAAAAGTACTTCTTAAGACAGGATTCAAGAATCTTGCAGGGTCTAGTTAGGTAGTGACTTAAAGGGAATGAGAGCCTGACATTCCAGACCTGCTGATATTTTATGTTTTACACATACATGTAAAATATATGACTTTATATAGTTTTGTCTTATTTGATCCTTTCGACAATTCGATATAGTTGGTACTAGAAAGGATTCAGCACCCCCTTTTACAGGTGTGGAAGTTGAGTCTTAGAGGGGGAAAAGAAGGCTTTGGCCAAACATGTTTTTTATATAATATAATGTAAAGTATAGTCAAAAATGTTATGTAAACAAAAGGGCAATGACCATTTGAATAATGGTGGGATGCAGTCTAATACAAAAATCAAAGCCAGGATCACAAAAACAGTTAGATGTCAAAGAAGATTCCTGAAATTTCATTAGAATTTTGCTCAGGGAACAAGCAGACTGTTACTTCTTCCTCCATTAGTATTAGTTTCACCAAACAAAGTGATCAGAGAACTACACAAAAAGGACAAGGCAAGTTTATTTAAAATTTACACAAGGCTAAGAAGAAAAAAAAGATAGTAATCTGCTAAAAGTTTATATGGCATTATGAGGAAGGGTGCTGCTTCAGCTTCTTTCAGAATGTGGCTCACAGAATTTAGAAGTGGAAGGGATGTCAGCAATTACCATCAATCTCCTTTTAAAAAAACAAGCAGATTTCTTTGCAATTTTAATCATATATAATTTTATTATATTTATATAATTTATATTTATATAATTATAAATATGATTTTAACCAAATCATATATTCAAATCCAAGTTTTCTGACTTCAAATTCAGAGCTGTTTCCATTAGAGCTAGTAACAAACTGGCAAACTGAACCTGAATTGGCTGGTACACCTCATTGTAGAATCCCCCAATCTTTATTTCTGAAAGCAAAGCTACCAAATTCTTTCCTCCTGGTTTTCAGGGAAAGAACAGCCAAAGTGAAAAGGCATGTATACCTGTGCCTAAGGGAGTGGCAGGCGGGGAGACTGTCATAAGCAAACTATGGAGCTGGTAGGGGCATTAGAGATCATTTAGTATTCCAGGGACCTCTAGATGTCTATGGATTTCATTAGGTCTGTGAAGTTGGTTGGGGGGAAAGCTACATTTAATATAATTGGTTCCCTTTGAAATTCTATGTCTTTTATTTTATTCACTGCAAAACATTACCCTTAGCAGAGGTCCACAAGCCAAACCAGATTGCCAAAGGGGTCCACAACACAAGATTAAGAACCTCTCCACTAGTCTTACCCTCCACATTTTAGAGTCGAACAAATTAAGATTCAGATATTAGGTGATTTTCAGCTGAGGTGATAAATAACAGTCTACATTCGAACCCAAGGCGGGGGCAAACCGACTATTCTTTTCATTACAGGGCACTACTTAAAAAAGAAGGAAAGAAAGCATGTTTGATGTTAGGAACCCAAAACACTGGTGCATTTTTATTTTTATTTCACCATATTTCACTTTCGATCTCTCAGGTTAAGAGAGGCAATTCTGCCAATTCTCACCTCTCTTCCAGAGGGGAAAGAGCAGCCAAAGTGAAAAGATGCTTATGTGGGCATGGAAGTAGACAACGGTAGGGGCGATCAGGTTTGTAGAATTTGGAGTTGAAAAGGTATCTACTGAAATTCTTTCATTGTATACAAGAGGAAACTGAGTTCAAGGGAAGGAAAGAGATTAAAAGATTTAGGAGTGGAAAAGGGGACCTTAGCGATTGCTCCGTACAACTCCCCTAAAGCCACTCACCACCCTCCCCCCCAGTCCCACAATCAGGACGCCTCTCAGCTGATCTACCTCCTCCATTAGGCACCCACGCCCTCCCCCACTCCCACGGGGGTGGGGGTGTAGAATGAGCAGAAACCTGATGCAGCGAAGAGCTAGCGGGCGAAGACCGTGACCGAGGGGAACAAGACTAGGGGCCGGGGCAGGAGCAGGGGCCGGTCCGGAGGTTGGTGACCCTCCCGTCCCCCCAACCCCTGGGGGAACGGGGGTCTGTCAGACCGTCTCCCTCCCACCCAAGTTCGCTCCTTTACCTGGGGGCTGTCGCCAGGCGGCTGCGGGAAGCGGGAGGAGCCGGGAGACACATCCAGCTCCGTCTCCTCGTCAGCCACCCCGCCGTCCCGGGGGAGGTTCCAGGGTCCAGGCGGCGGCCACGGCCGCTCCATAGCCCCGCTCCCCCCGTCCCGGCAAACCGCCACCTTCAACGGCCTCCCGGCAGACCGGAACCGGCTGCCCCGCAGCCGCCGCCCCCGGTGGGGGGGCCGTTACCCAGAATCCCTGCGCGCGCGCGGAGACTCAGCACACGCCAAGCGCCTGCCTGGCCCCGACCCCTCAGCGGAAAGAGACGACCAGAGTTTTAATAGCGTCACTTCCGGAAGTTTACTTGGAACGGTGGGGAACGCTAGGGGAAAGGGGAGAAGGGCAAGGGGAAGGGGCGGGCGTGTAGGCGGGTCTCGGCTTGGGCCGTGGTTGGCAAGAGGAAGGAAATGGGGGTGTGGAGAGAGAGCCTGACTTTTTCTCCAGCTGCGTGCCGTAGTATATAGTATCTTTGTAACTATTTTTTGGTTTACATTTCTTGGGTTTCTGCAGACTTTTTCAACTGCAATCTTAAGACGGGGCGACTCTTCGTGATCGTTGTTTTTATTACTAATAATTTTGGCCGCAGGGACCCCACATGTCTATAATAATTATTATTATAGTTTCATAATCATTTGTTTCTATAGCCCTTTAAAGTTTACAAAGCTCTCTACTAGCAATACTGTGAGGTACGGTATTTCTTCCTCCCCTTTGCAAGTAACGTCCCTGTTTTACAAATACGGAAACATGCCCGGAAGTTAAACGTTAACGATAATGATTTTATGCAGTAATAAAATGAAAATAGATGACCTTTATGTAGGACTTTGAGGTTTACAAGGAGCTGGGCATTTGACCCATGGTAACCTTGTGAAGTAGAGCTAGTAAAACGGAACATAAGGTTCTCAAGGAACTGCTGTATCACCCTTTCTAAAAAGTTGTACAAAAGGAGCAACTTTTCCGATGCAGGGATTAGTGACTTCCTAGGCTTTGAGTGCCACCAACTGGGGAAACAGGAGTACTTCAAGAAGGGAGGCTTGAGAGAGTAAAAGGAAGAAAGCGAATAGGATAATAAAATAAGTTGCTGATTTTTTGGGAGGAAAGTCTGCAACAAATTCAATTCAATAAACATTTAATAAACACATACTATGTGCAACATACTGTGCTAAGGGCTGGGGATACAAAAAAAAAAAGAGGCAAAAGACAGTCTGTCTTTAAGAAACTTACAATTTTAATGGAACGACAAATGTCTCTTAAGAATTAACATCAAGATATATACGAAATTATCGCATAAAACCAAGAGCTATTCCCCAATGACTTTTCAAAGACTCTAAATAAAAAATTTTCAAAAGAATTTCAAACTATTCACAACCATATGAAAGATGACTCCAAATCACTAATAATAAGAAAAATTCAAATTCAAATTCTTCATGTGTCAAAGATGACAAAAGATGGAAATAGTTAATATTGGAGGGGCTTTGAAAAGAGAAGCACAATAACAGGATTGGTGTAGCTCTGAATTGGTTCCACGATTTTGGAAAGCAATTTGTAGTTATGCTAAGAAAATGATTTGACATATTTATACCTTTGACCCATAGATGTCATTGATAGGCATATACCCCAAAGAAGTCAAAGGTAAAAAAGAAAAGTTATGTACATCAAAATATTGTTAACAACACTTTTTGTGGCAGCAAAGAAATGGAAACAATGTACATACTCATCAATTGGAGGATGGCTAGACAAATTTTCTGAAGCAAATTTAATAAACTTTCACTGTGCTCTAAGAAATAAGGAGCCTAATGAATTCAGAGATACAGGGGAAGATATGAAATGATTTCGAGTAAAGTGAACAAAACTGGGAAGATGGTATACAACGACTACAAAAATAAAATTGTAAAGATTAAAAAAAATTAAATTGAATGTTGCAAATTTATAATAACCAAGACTGAGTCTGGAGGAAATGTGAGAAAATGCACTTCTCTCACTTTGCAGAGATGGAACAATGTGGGTGTGGAATGTTGTGTGTATTGTCAGATGAAATGTGTGTGTGTGTGTGTGTGTGTGTGTATGTGTTAGTTTTGCTGAACTGCTCCTTGCCCCTACTTTTTCAGTCTGTCACAAGGGAACACATTGGTTGCTAAATAGCAGTGAAGAAAGGGATGTATTCAGAAATAAAGGTGATGTAAAAACAAAATATAAAATAAATAAATAAAATAAAATAAAATAAAAATCATTTAAAAGAAAGTGAATGGGAGAGTAAGAAAATGAGAATGGTAGAAGAAAAAAGGAGATGGTAAGAAATAAAAAGTACATTTTGTGAGGAAAGCAGGGAGGAGAATGTAAGAATTCACCAATAATTAGTGGCACCATAATTATCTAATTCCACCCAAAACTGAAGTCAAATACTCAAGTTCAAAATCTCCACTGGCATTTTTTTCAGAAGCCATGGTATTTAATTATGAGTTATGAAAAAATATGGTTGTTGGAGGTTTCTTCTACTTTGCTGTGTTTAATTAATTTCTCATAAACAGTTTTGGGAGCAAAAACAGTCTGTCAAAAGCAAGTTCTATAGATCTCTGAGGCATTCTTTACCTATGTTGCCTGCATCATTGAACATATCTGTCTGTCTGTCTGTCTGACTGTCTCTCTTTCTCTCTATCTTCTTCAATATTTCGAGGTCCTGTGATTTTATCAGTGTAAGTACTCCTTCCACTGACACTGACTGGAGTTCTCTACAACTTTGTTAGATGATCTTCAAGAATTGTAATAATAAAAAAAAAATCATACTGTAGCTAGCTTGTTCACATCCATTGTGTTGCCAAGATCCGCCAATTTCACCTTTTCAACATTTCTTGAGTATACCCCCTTCCCTCCTCTGATACTGTTACCACCCTAGTGAAAGCCCTCATCTCCTGGAAGCCTGGCACTTTTATAACAGCCTGCTGGTTGGTCTTCAGCTCTCAAGTCTCTCTCCTCTAGTCCATCCTCCATTCAGCCACTAAAGCATGATGACTGAATGTCATCCCCATTTTCAATAACGTATTTATTGTAAATTGTATTTATATAATATTCAATAATAATACAGCGATTCCTCATTACCTCGAGGATCAAATACAAAATCCTCTGGTGTTCAAGGCCATTCATAACATAGCCAGGGGTGGAGAAGGTTGCACTTGAGGATCTAGAGCAGTGGTTTTCAAACTTCCTAATGCCACAACCCTTTAATACAGTTCCTCATGTTGTGGTGACCCCCAATCATAAAATTATTTTCGTTGCTACTTCATAACTGTAATTTTGCTACTGTTATGAATTGTAATGTAAATATCTGATATGCAGGATGTATTTCCATTGTTACAACTTGAACATAACCCACAGGTGGACAACCGCTGACCTAGAGGGTCACATGTGGCCTGGAGGCCTCAGGTTCCCTACCTCTTGATAGGTCCTCTCTCCCTTTTCCAATTTTCTTACACTTTATATACCACAACCTACTCTTCAATCTAATGTTACTGGTTTCCTTGTTCCATAAAAAAGACAACCTCTCAGTTCCTGGTATTTTTCTCGAAGTACCTCATTTTTTGGAATGCTCTCCTTCCTAATGTCAGCTTAATGGCTTCCTTCAAAGTTTCCAACTAAAAGTTCACCTTCTACAGAAAGTGTTTCTCAATGCCTTTTAATTCCAGTGCTTTCCCTCTGTTTATTTCCCAATTTTTCTGCTTACGACTGGTTTGTACATATTTGTTTGCTTCTTGTTGTCTCTGTTGGATTGTGATCAATTTGAGGGAAGAGACTATCTTTTGCCTCTCTCTGTTATCACTAGGGCTTCTCTCAGTGCCTGACATAGTAGGCACTCAATAAAAGCCTATTTTGGCTATATATAAATGCCTATATAGAAATTACACATATAAACATATAAAAATTAAATTAAACATACATTCACATTTATATAAATTAAATATACATAAATTATATATGTGTATGTACAAATATATGCCTGAGCTTCATGTCTTTATGAAGATTTTAGATACTATGTTACATATCGGCATAATAATAGCTGACCTTTATATAGCACTTTATGGTTTACAAAGCATTTTCATGATAATCCAGTAAGGTAGAGCATAATTAACTTGCCCTATGTATATGGGTTTGTATATGCCATATGTACAGTTTACATGTCTGTAAATAGTTCCATAATTGGAAGATCAAAGGAATTCTTTTTTCTAGTGAGTTGTTGATTTATTTTTTGTTTTTATTCATTCATTCATTCATTCATTCATTCATTCATTTATTTTGGACTAGATCTTTCTGTCTTGCTAAAAGTGTAGTAGCCTCTACTGGGTCCCATCCCTGTGCTTATTGGTATGGAAGCTTCGACTTGGAAGCACTGTGATCAGGGGGTTCATCACATTGATGATGGACTTAGTTTGGAAATTCAATAGCCAAGATTATGGTGGCAAATGAGTTGAAAATGAGAGAAAGTGAAGCATTCAAATTTGGAATAGTATTTTATAAATCCAGAAGGGTATCCAGTATGCTCATGTATATATCAGTTTAGCATGTAAGCATGGAGCCTTGATCTGCCAGTGAGTTTAAGGACATAGTAAAAAGTGTCATATGAGACTATTGTGAGAGCTGTATGAATAAAGAACTATCAAATATTTCCAATTTGTGAGTTCAGATTAGTTTGGAGCCAGCTAAAAAGTATTCAGGGGCAGTTAGGTGACCCAGTGGATAGAGGACGGTGCCTGGAGTCAGGAAGACCTAAATTCCAGTCCAGCCTGAGTGACTAGTTTTGTGACCTCAAGTCATTAAACTCTGTTTGCCTCAGTTTCCTCATCTGTAAATGATCTGGAGAAAGAAATGGAGAACTACTCCAGTATCTTTGCCAAGGAAACCCCAAATGAGGCCACAAAGAGTCAGACATGACTGAAAACATTGAACAACAACAATAAAAAGCGTTCACCTGAAACTTAATTCCTATCTTGGGAATAAGTCCTAATACTTATTAAGGATACTTCAGAAGTTGGTCTTGCTAAATAAAGTCAGATTACTTCTTTTCAGTAGTCTAAGAATAGTAGAAGTCTGCTATTTTTTGTAACAGTAGGCTTCTCTTTTCCTTCTACCTTTGAATGACTCGTAAGGTACTATGTAACACAGCAGTTTGTCTTTTCACCTCTTCTTGGGCTTAGCAGATATTCTATAACTACTTTTGCATATTCAAAGCTTTTCTTTGGAGCTTTCTCGCTCAGCTTTCATGAGAGCTTTTCTTTGAAGCTTTCACAGGGAATCTACTAAGAATCCCCCTTTCAGATTTTCACAGTGGGTAGAAACTGGGTTGTCCTAAGTATGTGTGTGTGTGTGTATGTATGTATTATGTATATGCATGTGTGTATATGTACATGCATATATACATGTGTATGTATTTATATACACACACACACACATATATATATGAGATATTATTTTGCATAGCCATATTTTACCACAGGAATTTCATACAAACTTTGATGTAATCTACTTTCTGGAATCATAGGATTTAGAGCTGGCAGGGACCTTGAAGATAATCTAGTATAACTTTTTACATTTACAGATAAGGAAACAGATACATTGAGAGTAGATGAAAAAAAGCATATGGGTACAATCCAATGAGCTCTTTGATGTATCCAATTATTTGCTAAACTTCAGTATCCAACTTTGTTCCATTCCTTTTTCTTGATGCTACAATTAATTGTCGTGGAAAATATTTCAGGAACACTAGTTGTAATTATCACTGAAGCTTTGAACCAAGGACTAAACTAAAGAAAATCAATTCAAGTCACACAAAAGTGAACTAACTTATCTCAAATAATGATGGTGGAGGCGGTAGTGGTGGTGATGGTAGCGAGAAAGAGGTTCCAGTTATGCTAATGCTAGTGAATGTTGGAAACAAAATCATGTAGTATTATTCATATTAAAATAGAATGGAATGAAAAAACATTATGAGATCTTAAGCAATAATTTCAGGAACCCAGACATAACTGTGGGTAGAAATTGCAAAGTAGCAAATTGTTGTTGTTTGTCCTTTATTCTAGAAGAGGACCAGTGACATCACAAGAGTGATATCTTGACTTTCCAGTGAATTGGATTTAAGTGAGTCAGAGCTGCAAAAGATCATCAGCCTTATTCTCTCCTCCAGAGTCATCAGAGTCCAATGGTAAGACATAAGTCAAGATGACTAGTGATGGTTCAGCAGCAAATATGGGCTTGATGAAATGAAAAACTTCCTAATAATTATAGTTTTCCAAAAGGATAGCTTTTAGAATAGGCTATTGCAGGAGGAAGTAGGCTTCTTCTCACTGAAGGTCTTCCATAAAAAGCTAGATGACAACAGGGGCCATCTCCAGTCATTCTGATCTCTATCTTGCCACTGGACCCATATGGCTCTGGAGGAGAAAGTGAGACTGGTGACTGCACAGCCCTCCCTCACTTAAATCCAATTCACTTACAAGTCATGGCATCACCTTCCTGATGTCATGGTCGTCTTTGAGAACTAAGAACAAAAAACAAAAATAGTAAAAAAAAAAAAGATGATCATATATTGGATATGCTTCTTTTTCAGTCTGAGTTTGGACTAGATACTTTCCAAATTCCTGTTCAGTTCTGCACTTCTGGGATACTGGTCTAGAACAGAACTTCGGTGCTGTTTTAACCACTGTTACCCCCACAGAATTAACTTAGTATAGAAACCAAGATCTGATAAGTGAAAGCAGTAGAGTAAATGAAAAAGAGAGGGTCCATTTTTATATTGCCCACCAAATAACACAGGGGGGCTTTTTATTTCCTATAATTCATGTAGTATTGCTGGTATTCCCTAGAGTAGCTGGGATATTTTTATGGATTTATTATGACATGGTAGATAGGGTGATAGAAGATAGGGAGATAGGGGTTGACATGAGGAAATTCCCTACACCAATGCAAGTTGTTACTTTTTCTACAACCAGGGTCTTGAAGGTTAAATGATTTGATTGGGATCATACAACTCTTTACACACACACACACACACCCCACACTCTCAAAGCACCAAACATTTGACAGTGAAGCTGGGATGAATTTGTCTTTGTTTATTTTTTGTATTTGACTTGTTTTTCCTGTTTTGGTTGTTGTTATTTCTGTTTTCATCCCTATATGTCCTTGTAGTATTATTTGGAAAAAAAATCATATGAATTCTTCTGAGAAAGGTGCTATGTTAACTTAAAATGATGATTCCTATGAAGGCCAAGGTTCCAATCCTGTCTTTAATACATACTGGGTGTGTGACCATGAGCAAGTCACTTAATTTGTCAGTAAGCTAAGTAACTTTCTGAGACTATAACTTGGAGAGAAGGTGCTGACCTGTACTGGCAGAAGGTGTTTCTTCACCTGGGAGTATTCTAACCTAATGCAATTAGAGATCTGGTCCCCATCCCTATGGTATTTATACTCACTGAATAGCTATTTGAGAAATTTCCCTCTTTTAAAGTTGACTCTTTTTTATTAATTTCCTAAAAATAAGACTCATAGATAAGCCTCACTTTTTAGATGAAGAGGTAGGATATATGAGTAGGAAACATGTATTGTTTGTTGTTGTTGTCTACAATGAGGGAGTTTATTCAGTGCTGCAAAAGGAATGGGATATTAAGGGTTAAGCCATCCCAGAGGTGGCAAGAAGCCAAACATTTGGGCTGCTTCTGCATTCATTCACATGATGGCGGCAGCTACTATGGTGCTTTGATTGCTTTGTGAACTAGACAGAAAGCAGAGTGGCTCTACCCCTTTATGTTAGTAGTTTGTCTTTGTTCAGATCTTTGATTTCATTGATACAGAGAATTCCCAATGGAGAAAAAAAAAAACTCTGTACCATATCACAACTGGTTCTATGAATTATAGCCTTAAAAGAGTTGCCTTGTGAGACATGCCCAGGAATAGCCAGTATGTGTCAGAGGCAGGATTTGAGACCAGGTCTTCTTGATTCCAAGGTTAGCTCTCTTTCTCTATCCACTACCCTAGGCTGCTTTATTAAATGAAGCCAAGACAGTTTAAGTGATTTGTTGGAGGTCACAAAGGTAATTACTGAGTCAAGATTTGAATTCAGGTCCTATCGACTTTCCAAGGTATTATGCTGCCTTAGCAGAAACTGAGAAGCAAAGATAAAAAACAAAACAAAATGACTGTGATGAAGGAAGCTTGTAACTTGTGCAGAGTCACAGAGCTAGTTAAGTGTCTGAGGCAGAATTTGAATCTTCTTGTCTCCAAGTCCAACCCTTTACCACTATCCAATACCACTTTTCTCCTATATTATAATAGATAGGGTACTGTACCTGTAGCAAATCCTACCTCCGACACTTACTAGTGTGACCTTGGACAAGTTACTTGGGCCCTGTTTTTTCTGTTAAATGGTTATGATAATAACAGTATCTATCTCAGATCCTTTGATAAGGATCAAATGAGATAATGCATATAAAGTAGCCATATATCTACCAGTGAACTGGATGGCATAAGGACCATCATCCCCAAACTTCATTATAACCATAGTGGTTCTGTAGTTAGTTTACATTGTTGTGGGTGAGAGGTCAGGACGTGGAAACTCTTTAATAGACTATCACCTGGGTTACCTCAAGTATTTGGCCTCTCCTAATCCTGTGAAATTAGCTTGAGAATGTTGGGTCACCTTTTCCCAAAGCTGAATTGGCTTCTGCAGTATGACTTAACTCTGTCTCCAAACAGCCCCTGGTGCAGCTATAGTTTTCGTTATGTCTGCATTGTAAGCAGTTCACCAGTCAAGATTTTGCATTTGTGCCTTTTTCTCCCTCCCCCGCCTCCCAAGTCTTAGTTGTTTTGAGCTGCTTCTAGCTCTCTCTCCCTTTAGACTTTGGTCACGTATTTTATCTCCTGCTCTGGACATAGGATGTCCTCTGTTTCACAAAAGTTTTGGGCTACCTTTAGAATTAGTGCTCATTACTAACCATTATCTATAATGGTTAATAATAATCTTAGGGGGTGGCTAGGTGGTGCCAACTAGAGCACTGACCCTAGAGTCAGGAGGATCTGAGTTCAAATGTGACCTCAGGCACTTAACACTGACTAGGCGTGTGACCTTGGGCAAGTCACTTAACCCCAATTGCCCTGCCTTTCCTCCCTCCAAAAATAAATTCAATAAATAAATATTAAAAAAAATTAGTAATCTTAGAGCCCTCTAGTGTTGATGAATGCTTGCTTTTGATCATTGCATTGTCTCTGCAGCCTGAATTTTCAGCAAGTAACAAGGTGTCCCAACAATCTTAGTGTAGTTTTAAGCTTTTTTTTTTTACTGTTTTTTTAAATTTTATTTTAGTTTGCATCATTCATTTCCACAAGATTTTGAGTTGCATATTTTCTCCCCCTCTTTCCCCC
>CM053590.1:95678431-95700857 GCA_028646515.1 Pseudochirops corinnae
TCTTTACCCCAAAGAAGGAATCTAGGGTTTGGAAGCTGTTCTTACTTTGCTTCTTATGCTTATTCTTACTCATGGTTGTTCAGTCCGTGATTTTTTAAAATCTCTGTGGGGCTCTGCTTCCAGAAGGGAAAGCTCTGTCCCAAATCGCTGGGGTCCTCCTGGCTGCCGTAGCTCTCAGGAAGATGCTGGGACTCTTCCTATTTACTTCCTGCTGACTGGATAATGAAGACTCCAGGACCGAGGCCCAAGACCGCGATCTAGATCCAGGCCGCTCAACACGAGAGTTCTTGGCCTCAGAACAATCGCTTAGTCCCCCTGCTGTCTGCAGGCTGGGAGCGGGAAGCTGCAACGTGGAGGCGGGTGCAAAACCTCTACCTTTCGCTTTTCCGCTCTGGAGGCCTTTCTGGCAGACACTTTTCTCCCCGCAGTTTCCACTGACCTAGTTCTGAACGCTGCTCACAGCTGCTGCTAATCCGCTCCTCTGCTCCTCCCATCCAGCTGCCCCTGGGGCACACCCGCGGCTTCAGGCCAGGCTGGCTTCGTAGCCGAGCTGACTTTAGTGGGAAGTATCTTTGTGTACGTTTTGGAGTTCTAGGATTGGTTTAGAGTCCTATTTTATGGGTATTTTGGGGTGGCTATGTGAGAGCTGCGATATGTTGCTGCTGCTACATCGCCATCTTGGCTCCGCCCCAGTTTTAAGCTTTTCAAGTAGCTGATCTATATTGGTAGAAGGTTTCTTTTTTAAGTGTTTAGTAGCTTAAAACTGCACTACGATTGCTGGAATACCCAGGGGCTCTGATTCTATAGCTGTCCTTAAGATCTACAATACAGATGCATGGATAAGCAGATAGAAAGAATACCATGACATCTTGGAACAAAAGATCCTCCTCACTAGTCTTACTTCTGTTTGCTTCTCCCTGTTGTGGAACTACCCTTATGTCACTTTCATGAATCCAGGACCCTTCTTTCTTACACTTTTATCTGACAAATAGTCACTGTCAGGAAGATAGTTATCTATGTAGGATCAAGAGCAATGGCCCAAGAGTCAGGTGGTCTAGCTTCTAATTCTGGCTCTGTTGCTAGGTAGTGGTGTGACCATGACCAAATCATTTTACTTTTTTGGGCCTCAATTTCCTTTTCTGTAAAACGAGATGGCTGGGCTAGATGATCTATGATGTATCTTCCTTCTGCAAACATCATTGGTTTCAAGTATTTTCTCATTCCTAATGACCCTCCAAATGGATGATTAGTAATGGCATTTATGATTATTCATGTTTCCAATCCAAATACTCATAACATTTTGGGATTTATTTCAGTGTCATTGACCCTTTTCAGGTGCTATTACTTGCTGTTCTGCCACTTTCCCAGCCCTCTTTTACTATACTCATCAGCTGCAGTGAATGGAAAAATGCTATTTACCTACCTTTAAAAAAACTAGAACCTAGCTTCTTCTTCTTAGGGCTGGAATCTCGGCACTGCCTGTTTTAAAAGTGTAACTATGGCATTGGAGAATATATTAACTACTGTGAGATAAAAAGAAATCTTGCAAGCTAATTTTGTTTGCTTTGGACTGTGAAAGCCTTCAAGAAATAAAAGATTAGGAAGTACTTTTAATGCTTTTGTGTATAACTTATATGCCTAATATTTAACCACTTTTGCAGTCACCCCAGTATTATGTGTATCATTCATATAAACAATCTTTCTTGGTCCTTTGGAACAGCAGTAAAAGAACACTGGATCTGGAGCCGGTCAGTTAAGTCAACGAATGTTTGTTAAGTCAGGGAATATAAAGAAAGACGAAAAACAGTCCTTGTGCTTAAGGAATTTACAGAAGACCTAGGCTTCAGTCAGGGCAGAGTTGACAGAACACAGAAAGGACCTGGAATCATGAAGATCTGGGCCTTGTTTTTAAAACAGATTTTTTTAAAGCAGACTTTTATATTTTTCTACAGTTCCAAATTCTTCCTTTCTTCCTCACTCATCCAATGAGAAAGCAAGAAAACCAAAACCTATTACACACATGTGTAGTCATACAAAACAAATTTCTGCATTAGGGATGTTCTAATTTTTAAGAGAAGAAAAAGTATGGTTCAGTTGTTACTCTGAGGCCATCATTTCTCTCTCTGGAGGCAGAGACCATGTTTCATCATGAGTCCTTCGTGGGACTGTGGTGGGATGTCATGTTGATTAGAGTTACTAATTCTTTCAAAGTTGATTATCTTTACAATATTGATGCTATTGTGTAGATTGTTCTGATTATGCTCACTTCACTTTGCATCAGTTCATACGGGTCTTCTCCAGGTTATACTGAAACCATCTCCTTCATGTCTTACAATAATATTCCAGTACATTCATATACTACTTGTTCAACCATTCCCCAGATGATGGGTATCCCCTGTTTCCAATTCTTTGCAACCACAAAAAGACCCCACCAACTGTTATAAATATTTTAAAGTTTTTTTGTTGATGCTTCTCTTTCTCCTCCAGCTCCGACTCCAGCTCCGTCACTTCCCAATGACTGACTTCCTGCCTCCAACCCTCCTTTGTACAAATAAATTAAGCAAAACCAACCAACTCATTGGCCATGTATGCAAATGTATGCCTAATTCTACACCTGTAGGTTCTATACCACCTCTCTCCTTTGAAGTTCAAGGCAAACACCAAAACCACTTCTAACACTAGCTCCGAGACTATACACTCTCTGTGCCTCAGACCTCACCTCGATAAAGTGCAGATAGTAAAACGTATGGTGCCTACCTCAGGGTATCTTTGTGAATATTAATTAAGCAGCTATGTTAGTCGTTACAGATACGGCTACGACTATTAACCCTCACTACTGCCAGTGTCAGTTCGAACAGATCACTTTCCTATTCTGCACCTCCGTTTCCCCATATATAAAATCGCGTATCACCTCCAAAAATGTATTCCGCTCTAAATCCTGTGATCCTCACCCTTTCTTTTATACACATCCTGAAAAGTGGACACTAGTGAAGAAGTGGTGCAGAAAGGACAGCAAGCCAAAGCAGCGGGAGACGAACTGAGGACTTTAAGCGTGCTTACTCCGAACTCGAACCCGAGCCGAACCCAGGCCAAGTCTTTCCGTGAGTAGCGCGGGCCAAAGGGCATGCGCACGCAGGGGGCGTCTCCGGCCTCCCACGTTCCAGCCTTGGAAGTTTGGAAGCTTCGGTTTCCGTGGCAACGAGACGCTTTTCCCTTGTGGGAAACAGCGGCAGTAGTAGCTCCAGCTCACCACGGGAGAGGGGTCGGGGCGGGAGGGCAGGGGAAGAAACCCCGCTCCTCTGCCCGGCGTAGCGGGTCCCTTTCCAACCTTTCCCGCTCCAGCTGGGAAAGATGCCCCTGGAAGTGGTAGTGGAGCTGCACATTCGAGCGGTAAGGAAAACCAACCCATCTTTGTCGCATTCTGCTAACGACCCTTAAGTTCACGTCTTAGGTCCTGCTCTCAACCCCGGTTGATTTTCATTTAGCTTCTAGCCAGATTCCTGATCCTCACCCTCACCAGAGTTCTCTCAAGAGTTAAAAAATGCCAGTTTCCAAGTTTATCCCTCATACAGTTAGTTCTTCATCGATATGGGAACCTTTTCACCCTCTTCGCTAGCACACTACCTTCCGCTTGGTTTCTGCTCTTTCTCTGTCCTATTCTTCGGAAACCACTTGTTTCCCCTGTGCCTCTTCCCCCAACTCTTTCTGCTCATCCATTTAAAATAATCCTAGACTCAGTTTGGGTAGTGTCTGTATTCTTTGAGTCCTAATATAAACAGTATGCTAATATAATTAGCATAATCACCAAGTGAAAAATTGCCAATGCATTATAGACTAGCTGATTTTTTTTTCTGACCTAGTTCCCTCTGGCTTGCTTTGGCCCACGAAAATCAATCAACAAGTATTTACGAGGCATTGCACTGAGTGCTCCACACAGAGTTGCTGTGCTTTTTCTCTCTGGTCACCTATTGACTCCTCTCTCTAATCTTGGACTCAAACTCTCAGAATGTTAGTTAAACGACTTTAGAGTTGGTATGTCTTCAACAAAATTACCCTGCTTTAAAGCCCCTAGGAGTTAATTTGGGGGCTATGAATAGGAATCTCATAACTTTAAACATCTGGCTTTAAAAGTAAAACAGAACAAAATAATTTAGAACTTCACAGATTGAGGACAGTTCACTGTGTTGCCTCTGAAAGTGGAGAGGTAGTCAGTGTTGGGTTTAAGTGAAATGAAAATGATTCCATTTATCCCCAAGGAGTAGTTCCAATTTCTAAGTGCCAGCTACCATTAAAATTACTCTTCTATCCAACTAGAATCAGCTATATTTGCCATAGCTGATTCCAGATACAAAATACATCTCTGCAAAAGGGTACTATCAATAACAGTCTTTTCTATTTATGAATGCTGATAACATTCTTACATTAAATTTTATAATGATTGACTCCTTGTCTAACTTAAGGGTTCTTTGTGGTTACAGCATCATTTAAATAATTTAACCAGCCTTCCTTCTCCCTCTCCTGATTGAAGAATGATAAACATTTTGGATTAGGTGGTCTTTGGTAATATGATTAGTGGAGGCACCCTGGATGAAATTCTTTGAATGAAACAAGTCAACATGAAAAAAATTCAGTAATTATATATTGTGCCTGGTACAACAGTGATGAATGCTGATGTTTGAGAATCTGATTGTTTTAACTTCCATCACCCTTAAAATCATTACAGGAAAAAACACCAATCAAATACAATGTAAGAAATTAGAAAATACCCAGGTCCTTTTTGTTGTACATGGGAAAGATTGCATTGTTACCTTTAAAAGACTGGTCCCATTCCCCACCCTTTAGCAGAGTTTTATCTTTTACTGAGTAGAAATGATGGGCAGCAAAGCACATCTCTTACCACAATGGTCCATGTAATATATGGCCTAACTCACAGTTACCCTCTACTAGATAAAATGTTTTCTCATAAGCAACTTTCTAATTGATCTTTCCCAACAAGTGATTTTTTAATGAGCTCTTTAGAAAGAGATTTATTTTTACTGTCTTCTATCACAGTTTGGGGGAATCTGACCTATATTCAAGTCACCATAAATATCCAGCAAAACTGCCATAGAACTGAAAGACAGCCCCAGTCCCACCTTTCTAAGTGACACCTCTCAGGCTTTTTTTCTTTTCTATTTATATTGTGTGCTGCTCCACTTAAGTCTTCTGGTACTTCACCATGGTGTGGATGGAACCTTGAGTTCTCAAAGGCTATGTCAAAGAAATGCAAACTCTGCAACATAGATCCCACTACACTGGAAAGGCTTCACATACAGGCCTGGTGACATCTTTGGTCCAAGAACCTTTCTGGCTAAGTTGGAGACTTTTATTAACTATAGGACTAGCCACCAGGTGATGAACTTTCTTTCATCCACAGAAAGTCATGAAACCATCTAGTAAGGCATGGAGGGCTTGCAGTCTGCATTGGTGGAAGGTGCACTCACTCTGATGAAATAGCAGGTCCTTGAAGTATTAATGTATATTCTGTTTTTGGAGTGTCTCTCAGCCATTAGGTTCTCTTTCATAGGCTAACAGGTAATATTAGATAGGAATGGAAAAAATTAGTATTCATCTTTTTTTTTAACGGGGTGGGGGAAGAATGCAGTTCTTGTATCTCTTCTGTGTCCTAATTTTGCTGCATCAGCAAAGATCAAAATGTGCCCTCTCCCCAACCTACCAAAAAAAAAAAAACCAAACCCAAACCAACCAAAAAACGTGTGGGTTCTTAAAAGTGAATAAATTAAAGTTTTAAGAACCTACATACCTGTAGCACCAGACTTTCAGAGATAAAAGTTACTACTTTATTTATGTTTTATATTTTTTAAATCGTGTTTGAAATCTACTCTGGGACAACACAGCAAACTACTGAGTTGTTCACCTTAATGAATGTTAATAATGGAAAATGATTCTAGTTAACACTTCTTTTCCATTTCCCTTTTAAAAAGAAGTGTCATGTATGAGAGATATGTGGAATTATATTATCCATTGATGTAAACTTTCAATAAAAAATTATTCCTCAACAGCAAGAAAAACTGCTTGGTTCCTTTGCTATTGTTCTGCTGACAGAGTTGTTAATGAAGATCTCTCTATATATCTAATTCTCCCTATATAAATTTTTTTTAACCTAATATGGCTGTGTTCACCTTATGGCTGGCACATGCTCCAGGCTAGCAACCATCAAGATGGCATTTTTCCATTTTTAGACTCAAAATTCCAAGGAAGTCCAAAAGAGCTAAGCAAGATGGGTGCTGGTGTATCTTTGGTCCTTTTTATTCTGGAAGCCTTCAGGTCTTCTGGTCCATACAATCAAATTATTTACTGGTGACTCCACAGAGCAAAAACAGCAGGGACATTGAAAGGAGACAGCCAAAAATAGTCCACTATACTGTACTGTATGTAACCTAAGAAAAATCCAAAAGCTACGTCTGTGACATTGTGCCTTCCCAGCATGACCCTGGAGAGGCCCAAGATGAAGGCCCACAGCACTATCAACACCCTCAAAGGAATGGCCAACACCAGGTGGTGCAAGATGAACCGCGACACCAGGGCGGCCCTAGTGGCATGGCCAGAGGGGAAGGAATACTTGTCCACCGAGAACGTGAAAAACATGTCCATTTGGTTGTGAGAGGGTCTTCGCCGCCTTACGAGCCCTTTGAGCAGCGCCACCAAGACCAAGTCCAAGAGCAGAGCGAAGAGCAGGTTGACTAGGACTTCTCGGCCGGCCCAGCTGTCACTCTGGTAGAGACAGTAAGTGGTACCAGCCAGCCACGGGATGCCGTGGCCCGAGATCTCGAGCAGCTTCATGAGGGGCCTGGCGCTGCCCCAGGACGACTTCTCCCCGGCGCACACGCCCAGCCTCTTGGACATCCACAAATCAATGGCCAACAAGGAACGGAGAGCAATGCCCAGAAAGGAAGGGTTCAGCTTCATGCAGTCCTCCTCGGGCAGAGTGGGCGGGGGCGGCTGCGGTGCGGCAGCTGGGGCCAAGGGGAAGGAGCCGCGACGGTGCACCGGACTCTCGGAGACCCGGAGCCGCGCCGTGCTCGGCTCGGCGCCGGGGCTGCGGCTGCTGAGCAGAGACTGGAACTCGAACCTGCCTCCGCTGCCGCTGCCGGCGCCATGGCTCCCGTGAGCGGGGCTGCCGGGGTGGCTGCCGCTGCCGCTGGCGCCCGCCCCCGAGACTGCTGGGCGGCCATCGGAGCTTCTTCGGGGGCTGGACATGTCCGCAGCCTATGACTGCGACCTGGGCCGCAGACCCCGGACAGTAACTGTGACAGGGGCGGCGGCGTGCCGGGACCTTAGATCTCTTCCGCTTCCGAGTAGGAGGAGCTGTAGGGCGGGAGGGGCAGGGTGGGGCGGAGCGATCCCTAGATCGCTAGAGGGAAGGAGGCCGAAGTGGTGATAGAGCTGAAGGGGCTCGGCCGAAGGAGAGGACAGGAGCAGTTATCGAGATGCGGCCTTTTCAGTCTTGTCAGACTCTTCGTGGCTCCAATCGGGGTTTCAAAGAGCCTAGATGGTTGGCTATTTCCTTCTCCAGCTCATTTTACAGATGAGGAAAATGAAGCAAACAGGATTAAGTGCCTTGCCCAGGATTGCATAGCTAGTAAGGATCTGAAAATGGATTTGAACTCAGGTCTTGCCCACTGCATGGGGCGCTCTGTCTGCTGTGCCACCTTGCTGCCCCTGCTAGGGAGATAGGCTAGTTCTGAAAAAGAAAAAAATGTATGTATGTATGTATGTATATATGTATGTGTGTATACCAAATACAAACGATAGCAAGTGTTTAAGCTATCCAAACATTCATATCTTCTTTTCTAGCAGTCGTTAAGGGGAAGCCTACTGTTGGTTAAACAAATGAATTCAACTATTTACAGTTGAATAAATGTATTTACTCTTATGGTAGGTGCCACAGTGGATTGAGTTCCAGGCCTGGAGTCAAGAAGACTCATCTTTCTGAGTTCAAATGTGACCTCAAATCCTTCTAGCTGTATGACCCTGGGCAAGTCACTTAACCCTGTTTGCCTCAGTTTCCTCATTTATAAAATGATCCTGAGAAGGAAATGGCAAGCCATTCCAGTTTCCTTGCTAAGAAAACCCCAAATGAGGTCAGGAGAGTGGACAGGACTGAACTACAACAAATTTACCTTGATAAAATGGCTTTACCAACTTATCAGTTACTCCCCTTGAGTCTCCCTTTAACTTTCCTTTTATCTGTTCATCTTTTATTACTTTTGTCTGTGGTTTTCCTTTTCTGTAGTTTTAGTGGAGAGGCTTCTGAACCAAACTGGCCGTGTGAGCATGGATGGGCAAGTCACTTAACCTTTCTCAGTGTCCTAGACAACCCCACAACGGTAGAGCAGTTGGCGATCTACCTACTTTTGATGAAGGAAGTTCCTTCATGGGGATTTTCCTTTACTATGAAACCATAGGTCCTGACAAAACAGTCATTGTTAGTGCATACTCTGTTCTTCTGGTTAGACTTTCTTTTCTTAGAAATATTCTAATATATGTTTCCATATTTTTTTCACTTTCTACATATTTAATAATATTAATTATCTTACAGTATTCCATAGCATCATTATATTATAATTTAGGAAGTCATTCCTCAACTATTGAACTTTATATGGTTTTTACTTTTCCACCCTCAAAATATACAATGCTGACAACAGATGGCTTTAAACCAATTACTCTTCTCCCTCCCCCTCCCTTTTTGACAATCTTCTCAGGATATATTTCTAAGTAATAGTATTATTGAGTAACCAGCATAGGGTAATTTTTAAATGATATTTGCCTGTGCTGATAGGTTCTGTGTAAAAAAAAAAATTCTTGTATCATATTGCAATTCCATCAGCGTTATATATTTCCAATTTTCCATGACTTAGCTAGCATCGTTTTGTCATGTTAAGTTTTATTTTGTTTTGTTTTTCCATTTTAATGGGTCTGATATAGATTTTATATGCATTTCTTTGAGTATACAAAGAAATTAAGATCCTTTGGGGAGCAGGAACTATTTTAATTTCTAACACCTAGAACTGAGCCTTACAAATATACTTAGTATATATTGGTTGAATTGAATGTGTTAATTATTATTGAAATTGCCAGCTTTTTCAAGTGAATATGTGTCAACAGGTATAGAGGGAAGAACACTGGATTTGAAGTCAAAAGATTTTGATATGAATCCTTACTCTGTTGTGATATTCTCACCTTAGAACACTAGGAAAGTTACTTATTTTAGCATCCATTTCTTCTCCTGTAAAAGGAGGGGGTGAAACTAGAGCTTGGATCATAGATTTAGAGCTGGAAGAACTTTAGAAGCCCCCTAGAGCACCTCCTCACCAGATAAATCATTTCTAAACTTCCTTCTAGTTCACAATGCTATAACAATTTGTTTTTCCTCTTATATAAACTTTCTATTTATATTCTTTGACCATTTGGTAGTCCTTTTTGAGTAAGATATTAAGAAAAATGAATTTTCTCTCAGGCAAGTGAATCTCTGGTAAGAGAAAGAGGAGGTTCTTTGATCTTTATGATTGTTTTCTTTCCTTTTAAGATCACCTGCCCAGGTGTGTTTCTTCCAGAGAAGAAAGGACTTGTACTCAGTGTCTGCATCCTTGATCAATATAGGGAGACAAAATGCTTTCCTGCTTTGTTCCCCCTTATGATTCACGAGGTTATGAGATTTGACAAGGTAAAACTTTTTTCTCAGCTTGGCATCTCTTTGAGATATCACTTAAATTGATTCTTTTGATTGTACATGTAAAACCTATATTAATTTGCTTACTGTTTTGGGGAGGGGGGAGGGGAAGATAGAATTTGGAACTCAAAACTTTTTTAAAATGTTAAAAAATGTTTAACATGTAATTGGGGGAAAATAAAATATAATTAAAAAATATATAGTTACTGTCACATGGTTGGGGGAGGGGTAGAGGGGCTGGTTTTGCATCCGAAGTAATCTTATTCAGTTATTGCCACAAGTTACTATTTTCGGTTTCTGGAACTTCTATTATATTTTCTGACTAGAACATGCTTTGTTTTTCTGAATGCACATTGAAATGCTATAAGTAATTAAATGAATTTATAAAAGCAATTATCCTTAAATGACCTTTTTTTAAGTCTAGACAAATTTTTATAGGGTGGTGAGGGTAAGGATATTAACAAATCAGTTATCAAATATCTTGCGGAAAATTGAGAGCCTGGACTGTGAATATTTTACATAATATATTTCTGAACTCTAGCTAATAATCTACTGATTCCTAATAGCAGTTGGCAGACTCTTCTAATAAACTTTTACTCCATTGGTTCATCCTGGTGTGGAGGTGATCCAATGTTCTCAAAGACTATGCCAGTCTTAAGTGCAAGCTCTGGTTTGAATAGTTTGAACCTTGGGCCTCCCTGCACCAGGACCAGCCCAGAGAGGCCCTCCTTGGAGGGGCAACTGGTCATCAGGCGATAGCTTTGTGGCCATAGTAACTGCTAAAGGGTTGTGATCCACTTCCATGGAAAAAATATTGAAATCACTAACCTCTGAGGTATTGAAACATTATTTCACAGAATAAACCTTCTGGTACAATAACAAAAGAATGCATAGTCTCCTACAATTAGTTTTAATGGATTTGAAGATATACTGAACTTTGGCTTTTGCAAAATCTTTAATTTTTGTCTCATACAATATACTTTTTTGGAGAAGGAAAGGATCTATGTTTCTTAAATGGATATGAACTTAAATATCACAGAAAAGTGATAATCAATGAAACTTTTTTGCTCTGAGCCAAAAAAAAAATATGATTTTCTGCAAGAGAATGATATCAAAATGTTATTCATTTTAAATTAATTATTCATTTTTATATTATTAATTTATTTTAATTTATTTAAATTAATTAATAAAAAATTATATCAAAATATCAAAATATTTTCACAGTGACTTTGATAAATTGAAGAAATGGCCAGAAACAAATGGAATGAAAGGGCAAGTGTAGTCTGTGTGGGACTCAAAATCCTGAGGAAAGGACTTGTTTTGTGCAAGCACAGTAAGAAATGATAGACTCAGGAACATCAAATTTAAGTGGACTGGAAATTATAAATGTCTTTGGAAAGTACTGAAGTTCAAATCGATACATTACGTCAAAGCAGCTTCATGACCAAAGACCTCCTATGGGGGAATAATTCTGGGACTTCTCTGTTACAATGAATTCCATTCTGTTGGGTTTTGGGGCTGCTGGATTTTATCCCCTGTCTCAGACTCTGTATTTGTATATATTTCATTTTCTTTATTGCTTTTTGTCCTTTGTTTAATTTAAAATTTTTTAAAGGCTGTATTTCTCTTAGTCTTTTTGTTAGTTTGTGCTTCCTTTCTGCCTTTTTTCTTATTTGTATGTATATTTTAGTATGTTTTTATTCCATCTCTTATTTTGATCATTCTTTCACCATCTGCTTGAGCACTGGATTTGGAAGGGGAAAAAAAAGAATGGTTACATTTAAAAAAAAAAAAAGGCAGCTAATGGCACAGTGGATAGAGTACCAGCCCTGGAGTCAGAAGGTCCTAATTTCAAATCCAATCTCAGACACTTACTTGCTGTGTGACCCTGGGCAAGTCACTTAACCCTGATTGCCTCCTACCCCCAACCTCCTAAAAAAGAATGATTGCTTTGTGAAAAAAAAAAGAGAAAAGGGAACAGGGATCAAGTTCTGTCTCTACTTTTTATTGGCCATGTGACCTTGGACAAATTACTTTATTCCCAGAGCCTCATTTTCCTCATCTGTAAAATGGGGATGACATCCCTTGAACTGTGCACCTCATAGAGTTGTTGTGTGGTTTAGAAAATAATAATATATTTAAAGTAGTTTATAAAACTTAAAGCACCACATAAATATTACCTATTACTCTTTTATTTTCCACAATAATTTTTTGTTTACCTACTCCACAATCAAAAGATGTGCTTCTATTTATTTTCCTCTCTCCGTTGGGTAGATGATTGCTTTTCTGTTGAAATAATTAATCAGAAGTAAACTCCAATTTCTGAAAGAGGGTTATATTTCCAGGGCCCTACAAATGTATAGACACTTGCAAAAAGTGTTCATGACATTCCTGGACTAAAAGAACCTCAGCCTAGAGATTCTATGACTATAATTTAAACTAAAAAAGTAGTTATGTTTACAACAGAAGCAAAAACTCCTTAATGTATTTTTAAGGAGAAGAGTCAGTAACATTTAGGATACATCTTTCAGTCTTTGAGACTTCTCCAAAATGTAAATTATCATTGGTACCATTATCAGAGATTCTGACCCATTATGATGTCTCTTATTTTGAACTGGTTTATATTTGGGCTTTATATTTGGGTTTCTATTTTATATTTCTTAAGATATGGTGAGTGAAATACTGTATTGGTATTTTTTACATACTAATTTCCCCCGTTAAAACTGAGTGTGAAATTTGAATGTAACTTACAATTGTTGTTATTTGTCAGAATATATCAGTATTTTTGCATTTCTGAGAGATTTTATTTTAATATTTTAACCAATACTTAGTGATAAACTATATTCATACCAATAGTGTTCTGAGATAAAGGCATTTAAGTAGATCTGTGAGTAGATACTTTTAGAATATTCAGTTGCCACTTAATAAATTAAGCTTTTCTACAGTAGAACAACTTACATAATTTGGGTGGGAAATAATAATCAACTAATTAATCTCTTCTCAGCACAGTTATGCAAAATAATCCTTATTGTGAAAATAAAAACAGCTAAGGATAGGCTTACAGGATGTTATCTTGGACCTTTAGATACATTTTTTTCTGTTTATTTGGATGTTAATCCTGTTGCTTGTGTAGTCAAGCTTCTGAAAGATAGATTTAAAGAACAAATTGTGTTTGATTAAATCAATGAATAAAGAACAAGGAGTGGTGGGAGGAGTTGAAGTTGTGATGGTCATAGTGAGTAATAACTTTTCATTTAAACACAGTTCATAGCACCACACTACAAAGCCAAATATTTAATTTTGAAATTCTTCCCAGTTTTGGGTTAATTTGTTACATAACAATAATTGGTGGCCCAATAGTGAAAGGAATTTTCTCAAACATCATTTAACTAGGGCTTATGAAATGTAGATGATATGTGTATGTAATTACTTTTCAAGATTCCCCCCCCCCCATTCGATATTTTTTAACAGAAAACTTTATAGTCCTTTTATAAGAATTCTAAAGACATGAACAGTCAGCAGGGGAACTCAATATATAGTGAATGCAAAATATCTTTTAAATTTTAATTAAAAATATGTTGATGACTTTATTTCAAAATTTTGAAAAAGTTCTCTTTGAAATAAAAGTCTATGAGACAGCTATATCTCAGCTTTCTTTCAAGGCCTTCAATTTGCTTTTCTATTTACAATTCAGGTTCTTTTGATCAATTATCTCATAAAATAGTTTCTCAATTTTTTTTTCTAAATAAGACAGAAGGAACTCTTCTGTAGCTTTGGATCTTTTATTAAAAAAATGAGGAGGTGAATCTCTGTCTTGGGCAAGACAGGGTAATGACATGATCTTGGGAACATTCATAGAGAACATTTGGGCTGTATCTGTAGTTGTAAAGAAACAGCATGCAATTTCCCAGGTTGTTCAGATTAAAAAACCCATCACCCACATTTACTTAAATTATTCAGATCATTAAGGCAGAGGTAAATTTGGGGATTTGAATAATAAATTCTTATTTTAAGTCTGTACCTCAGTTTGCAATTATAGCAATATTATAATGATAGCATTAAATCACGTTATTTGACTAGATTCTCTTTGTTCAATAGTTGATAAAGTTAAGGGATGAGATATACACCAACCAAACACTACGCCTTTCCCATTGGGTAGATTGGGCAATGTAGCCAGATTATTCCTAAATAAATTTTGAATTGCTTCATGGACAAATATGTATTTTTTCTTTCCTGGAAGTAGATATTGTACTACATGGGAACGATTTCAGAGGGTTATTGTGGTGATCAAATGAAATAATATCTGTATAGTACTTTGTAAACTTGAAATGTCAGCAGTTTTTATTACTGTCATTGCTAACATGATTTTGTGACTGTATGGATACTAGTAGTGGGCATAGGTAAAACTTTTTTTTGGAGGGGGGAAGGCAAGGCAATTGGGGTTAAGTGACTTGCCCAAGGTCACACAGCTAGTTAAGTGTCAAGTATCTGAAGCTGGATTTGACCTCAGCTCCTCCTAACTCCAGGGCCAGTGCTCTATTTGCTGCACCACCTATCTGCCCAATAAGACTTTAAAAAAATTCTTTTCCTTTGTTTTTAAGTTTACTGAGTTGCATGGAAAAGAAAACAAACCAATCAGGAATCAAGAATATTTATTGAATACCTACTACAAACAGAATACTGTTTTAGATCCTGTTATGAGACTCTTGATTGGGTATGCTTATATAATTTTATCTGGTCCTGAGCTGGATATTTTTGTCCATCAAAAAGTAAGATTAGGCCAAGTTGAATTTTTAAAAATGCATGTTAGACTTAATTATCTAATTCAGGCTTTCTTGACTGGGACCAATGCAGTGATCCTTATAATAAAGTGAAGATTTCAAAATTAGACACAACTTTAAAAGCTAGTTGTACTCACAACTTTTATTATTGGTCTACTATTGCTTTTTGAATAATAAAATCTAAATTCTCTACCATAGCTTTTGCTTATTTGGAAGATTGCAATCTAATTTTTATGAGTACTTGACTATGAATACTTTATGTTTTTCTTTCTAGATATTTTTAAATGCACTTGATCCAGCTGCTGTAGCAGAGCTTCTAGAAAGTACGTACTACTAAAAATTATCAAGAAAATGTGTGTAAAGTTATGAATGTGAAATTTTTCTAATGGATGAATAACTACCTAAAAGGAGATTTATCTTACATTTATATTCAAAACTGTGGGTGTAAAATCTGGCTCTCATTTTTGGGTTTCTTTTACTTGTGTAAAAGATGAAATATTAATTCACTGAAATAAGAAGATTCTCCATCATATTCTTAGACTATTTTTGCCTCAATTTTTTGGAGGTAGAGTTACTAATTGGTCCTTTTCCTATGTCTAGGGATGCAATCTGGGATTTGCAGGTGACCCATTTGATAGATGCTTTCTGCTTTAGGACAATGGGTGGCAGGAAAATATAGACATAGGGCTGAAACAGGACAAGGAAGGCTAAAACCAGGTGAGAGGGATGCAGAGTAAAAGAGGAGGCATGGGACTAGTCTAGGCCCTTAGAAATACTTAGGAATTTGTGAATAAAGTGGAGTTGAAGGTCCAGAGTCAAATGAGAAGTATGGAGGAGGGGCATATACAGATGATATAGGTTAGAAACAAGCTATAGAATCAAACCATGTAAGCAATTAAGAAACAGAAATTCAGATGATGAAAGGCAAGACAAGACATTACACCAAAGGCCATCCAATCAGGCAGGCAGACAGACAAGAAATGGAAAGTCCAGAGAAGTCAGAGAAGAGAAGAAATTATGTTCAGATACCTGGAGAGTCCAAGTAATAGCACCAGAACCCAGATGACAAGCAAAGAACAGTAAGAGCAAGGAGACTGATTCTGAGAAATTTCTTATGAATTTCCTGATGGCTCAGAAACCCTTCCTAGAGCTTAGTCAAGATGAGATCTGCTATTAAAAAAGTTGCATTTGACTGGAAGGCAATATGGGACTTAAAAATAAGGGCTGATTCTAATAGCTATTGTAGAGACAACTGAAAATAATGGGCCAATATTAATGTATCAAGTTTGTCTTCTAAACATTGCTTAAAAGACAAGTATATACTCTGATCCATCCCCTCCTCTTCCTCAAATTAATTATTGTCCTCTTTTGTGGCTTTCTGGAAGTCTTTAAACTTGGGACAAGTATTCATTAAGTCTTTTGCAGCTTTATGTTTTGAAAAAACATAATAGACTGTATGTTTTGAAAAATATGATTATCTTCCCTTACCCACAAAGTCTGACCACCAAAAGGCATGGCCTTGGAACCTCTCTGAATTAAGGTGAGAAAGAAGGAGATTAAGTTGGTTCCTGGAAGCAGTAGTTAAGGAAGGATTGGGAAAAATCATCAGTACTGTAATGGAGTTCTTCCTCATTCTCCCATTTTCCAAAAGAAAGAGAGGCTGATTGGAAATATGGAACTTAGATTCTGTCTGGATTTATGTTGGGCTCAGCTCTGAGGTACATTAGGTCAATGACAATTCAATAAATGCTTAATAATTTTTTGTTGAGTTGAATTAAAGAGACTAAATAACCCCACTATACTTAGGGATTTTAGAGTCATAAAACCTGAGAGTCAGAATGGATCTCAAAGGCCATCTAGTCCAATTCATGCCTTGTTATGCACCTGACAGGTTGTTATCCAGCTATACATGAAGACCTCTAGTAATGGGGGCAATAATAGAATGTGCAGGGTTGGAAAAGTCTTCAAAGATCTCTCTACCAACTCCCAGGATTTATGGAGTGTTCAAGGAAGACTAGCACCTCTGGTGTGAGGGCTTGCCAAGCCCTTTTCAGGGCTGTTCATCTACCTTTGGTGTCCTCCTGATTCACCCAACTCCCACCTGTGACTCTAAGAAGCTGTAACTTGTGCAGCAGTTATATCAGCAGACAGACCAGTTCAGGCTGAGTATAACAGACAGGCCTCAAACCAGTTGGTGGGTAGGGGGATATCTGCCCTACCCATATGAAGACTTCCTCTGGCAGAATGGTTGGACGGGAATGATTTGTTTCAATGGCTATGAAGGTGGCTGAAGCAGGTATGGTGGAGTGCTTTAGAGCTTGGTCAGGGTCATCCACTGCATCCTGTGCTATCACCAGTTATTTTCACTTTTGTTTTGTCACTGGATTTAGATGACTCTGGAAGAAAGATTGAGGCTGACGACTTTGTGCAACTCTGCTTCACCTAAATCCAATTCATGCATTGTCAAGACATCATCTTGTGATGTCATTGCTCCTCTTCAAAAATGAAGGACAAATTACGGCCACCACAACAGCCCAATTCATTCTACATTCTCCGACCTATCTTACCAGTTTTATTTTGCATCACTTCACTTTGTATATTTTAAATTCCTGTTAAATTAGATGGTTATCTATTCCTTGACCTTATGTTGTTCTCTTCCAGGGAATTAGCATGGTATACTAAATTTGGAGAGCTAAATTTAGATCACTGGATCTGAGTTTGAATTCCAGCTCTGCTACTTACTACCTATGTGACCTTCAACATATTGACTTAAACATTCTGGGCCTCAGTTTCTTCATTTGTAAAATAAAGAGTTTGGACTAGATGACCTATGAGAATCTTTCTAACTCTAGATCTATAATCAAGCCTCTGTATATTTTCAGAGACTATCCCACATTTCTGGAACTTAGATCCTTCTCATTTCTAGATGTTGGAGTCTTTTATTTTTCAAGGTATGCTTCAGGCCACCTACTGCATGAAGCTTCTCCTTATTCTACCAGCTGGCATCCTTAGTTTTATAGATCCGATGTTTCTCCTGTTAGAGTGTAAGCTTCTTGAAGGCAGGGAGAGATGTGGTAGTGGTGATGATGATGAACAGGGATAGTTCCAATTGTTTCTTCTTCAGTATATCCCTAAGGACTTGAAAAGTACACTGCACAAAATAGTAATCTAATAAATGTTTTTTTTAAATTGAAGTAGGTTGTTAGTTGACTTGCCAAAATTCATGTAGCTAGTTAATAGCAGAGTCAGGGCTAAAATTCAGCTCTCTGGGTTCTAAACCTTCATTCTGTACTTATTCAAACCATTTCTGATTTGTTACATCAACAGCTTGAGCTGGAAAAGTCCCTTTCTTTAAAAGTAGTCACAAAAGATCTGTTGAAAGCCATTTAGGCAGCAAATCAACAAAAACTTGTTGAACACTTTGCTCTGGGCTAGGTGCCCTGGAAGATACAGGGAAGAGAAGACAGGATATCTTCCCTTGAGGACTCCACAGTTTTGTTAGGGGAGATAATAGCTATGCTCTTAAGCTCATAGGATTTAGAGTTGAAGAGACCTTGGCGACCACTTAGTGAACCAGAGATTTTTAACCTAGATTCCATGAACTTTTTTAAAAAAACCCTACATTTTAATAGAAATGGTTTTCTGCAGATCATATATGTTTTATTTTATTTTTGTTATTTTGAGAAGGGACCCATAGCCTTCATTAGACTTCTAAAGGGGCTTATGACACACAAACAAGATGAAGAACTCTTCATATTAACAACAATAGCTAGCACTTTACATGTGGTATCTCACAGTAACCCTGCGAGGCAAGTGCTGTTATTATGTTCATCTTACAGATGAGGAAACAGAGGCACAGGAATGACTTGCTCAGGGTCACACAGCAAGTAAGTATCTGAGGCAAAAGTTGAAGTCAAATCCTCCTGAGTCTAAGGCCAACACTCTCTACTGCACCACTCAGCCACCTCCAAACCCTTCGTTTTTCATCTAAGGAAACTGAGGTCCAAAAAGGTAAAGAACTTGTCTGAGGTTGCCAACTAGTTCAGATGTCAGGATAAAGTCTAGATTCAAACCAAGATATTATGGCTCCACATGCAGTGCCCTTAATGTTTCATTCTGCTGCCTCTTGTAGGATAAGTGCCAATGGGGCATCTAGCTAGGAAGGACTGAGTTCTGATAAGGAAGAGATCACTTCCATTGCATAGAGAGAAGTCTTCATGGAAAAGGTGGTAATGAATTGAACCTTGAAGGATAGGAACCTTAGATTTTGTCCCTCAAGTATCTCCCTTGTCTTTTGTCGATATTGTGTAACCATTACTGCAAGAGAGTGTAGTGTGGCAGAAAGAGTCCAGGACTTGGATTCAGAATTGCACTGCGGCTCTACTACTACTTACTCTTGAGCTCTTGGACAAATTATTTAGCCTCTGTGGGCTTCAGTTTCCTCATCTGTAAAACAAGAATGTTGGTATAAATCATGGGTTCTTAATCCGGTGTCTGTGAACTTTCTTTTTAAAATATTTTGAAAATTGTATCTCATTTGTACTCTTTGTACTCTGATGATATTTATAAACTTTATTCTGAGAAGTGGCACATGGGCTTCACCAGCCTGTCAAAGGGGTCCAGGACACAAAAGCATCTGAGAATCCCTAGTTTAGATGATCTCTGTATTCCCCTCTAGTTCTAAATATATGATCAAGTGATTTAAAAATATGTACTTGTATAATCTGCTTTTATTGACTTGTAATGGGACAATTTCTCTTTATCCTGTCCATTTTTAGAAATACTTTGCTAATAGTCTTTGTCAAAAACCCGTTGTTTGCAAATACAGTTCTAATTTTGTATCTTGTTTGTGTATTTAGACAAATAGCAATACTTTCAGAAAGCTGGTATTATCCTGTGGTAATGGGAAAAAAAAGGTTGTGCATTAAAATTTTAAAAGGAATTTGGTTAAATAAACATTTATTAAGTATCTGCTCCATGCAAGGCCAACCTAGTTAACAGAGGACTGGAAGCCAGGAAGACCTGCATTTAAGTCTGTTTCTGACACATACTGGCTATGTCACCTGGGCAGATCACTTAAACTTTCCATAACCTAGGCAATACCCTAAAACTAAAAGTTACAGAAAATTACTAGCATCAGTTGTATATGTTTCCACTTTTGATAGATGGATGAACTTTTTCTTTCTTGAGGCTCAGTTTCCTCATCTGTAAAATGAGGTGCTGGGACTAAATCCTGTGAACTCCTATAAGTAACATGAAATAAGAAAGGAAATCAGAAAGAGCCTTAAATATCAGGCTGAGAAGTTTGTAGTTGACCTAAAAGGCAAAGAAATTTTCAATGAGGGTGTGAAATATCTGTATCTTAGAATGATTATTTTGGTGCCTTTACGAATTATGGATTGGGGAGGAGAGAGATTACAGACAAGCAGACTGGTTAGGAGGATATTTTTACAGACCAAAGGGAGATGAAGTCTGCTGGTGGAAATGGAGAGTGAGAGAAGGTAGTGAGGTGCAGTATTGGGATGCAAATGAGAGAGATGTGATGGAAAAGGATGATATTTAAATGTCATATAATGATGGTTTTAAGAGGTAAAGTTTTCTTGCATTATATCAGTTAGTACTTTTATCTTTGAATGTCTAAACCACCATTCTCTAATATTTTATTGATTTTTGTCCCTTGATTTATTGAGTTCTGCAAGTCCCTAAGTTTACAAAGGATGTCATTATTTCAAAACAATGTCTGGTCCAATGATGTGGGTTTGCTGGTGTTGGTGAACGGGGAGAAGGAAGTTTTTTGTTATTGTTATAGTTTTAAATATTTAAAGTATGATAAATTATGTCATATTTGAACTTATCAATTACTGAAATTTCCCAGTTCTGTCTCTGATAGCAACTTTCTAAAGTATTGTGATTTTTTTTCCTTACAGCTTATATGATCAGGTTTGAACTAATACAACTAATACCTCCAGGTAATGTGATAATAAATATTTTTCTAAATATGATTATTTTATCTTCAAAAAGATTTTGCTTGATTTGATTTTGAATCATTATTTTAAAATTATGAGTAGCCATATATATATGTATCCAGGTTCATATATATTTTTTACAACCTTGCCAAATTATCATAATCCTTCCTAGTCTTATAATTATGGGAATGATTGCATAAGCACATGTTTAATGTTTAGTTTTAATTTTTGATTATTTGTATTTTTAATGAAATTTTATCTACCCACTTTCCAGTTATTTATTTTTTTTTTAGCCTGGCTTAATTTCTTTCAGGTCCTCCTCAGACTCTAAGCTTGAGGATTGTTTGATTTTTGAATTTCTGATGCCTAGCAGAATACCTTACATACAGAAGGTACTTAATGTTTGTTGTATTGAATTCTTTAGCTGTAGTTAATGCTCTTACTTATATTCCCATGCATGGGTTTGCCTGCATGTGCTTATCTTGAAAAGAGACAAAAAAAAATAACCGAACCTATCTCTTTGGTCAGACACTTAGAATGGTAGAATTTTTGAGTTAGAAGGGACCTCAGAAGTTACCTTTTCCAGCTCTCTGATTTTACAATTGTGAAAATTGAAGCCCAAATTAGTAAAGAGACTGGTTCAAGGTCATGCAGCAAATAAAGTCGCAGAGCCAGATTTATGTACTCTAGATTTGGAGTCCATAATCACTAAGCCTATTCACTTCATTTCTCTTCATTGGGAAGTGATGAAGTTCCATTAGTCAAGTCCCCAGAAAGCATTTATTAAGTAATTATGATGTTCCAGGCACTGAACTAGGTGATGGCTGCACAGAGATTAAAAACAAAACAGTTCCTGTCCTTTATTTTTTCCCTAAAAAATAATTATACTTTAACATTTATTTTAAAAAATTTTTGGGTCCCAAATTCTCTCCCTCTCTCCTACTCCACCTCCATCCCAACTCTTTCAAAAGGCAAGCTAGGGAGCCAAGATAGTGGCATAGAAGCAGCAAGGTTGAGCAGCTTCTATATAGCCACCTCAAATACCCATAAAATATGACTCTAAACAAATTTTAGGGCTCCAAAACTCACATAAAAATACAGAAAAACACATCTCGGCTGAAGGCAGCTTGGCATGAAAGGCTCAGCACAGCACGCTGGGGGCCGAAACCAGCCCACCCTGAAACCGGGGCTTGGCCTTAGGGTGGCCAGGACTAGATGCAGCTGGAGCTTCAGGAGAGTGGATCAGCGGCAGCTGTGGCAGTTTCCAGAATTATCAAGCCATAAGAAACAAGGACTAAGTGAAAGGTCAGTGGATCTCAGCTAAATTCAGGGGAGAAGAGCCATCTGGCCAAACTGCCTCCAGGGCAAGGAAGCAGCAGAAGGAGTGGCCCTGCAGCTGCCTCCACATGGCTGCTTCAGAGCTCCCAGCCTGCAGACTGCAGGGGGGCCAAGCGATTGTTCTGAGGCTAAGTGCTCTTGCATTGAGCAGCCTGGATCCGGATTGTGGTCTTGGGTGGTGGTCCTGGGGTGTGTTTTCAGTGAGCCAAAGCTGGTAGGGGCTGCAGCAGCCTGGCAATAACTCTGGAAGCTGCGAAAACTCCCTAGAAGCAGAGTTCCACAGAGCTAAAAAATCAAATAATTCACTGGCAACATGAGCAGGCAAAGGAAGAAATGTAAGAACAGCAACTGAACTCTAGAATCCTTTTTTGGGGACAAAAAGGATCAAAGCATGAAATGGGAGGAAGATAACACAGTCAGAACTGCTGCACCAAAAGCTTCCAAGAAACATGAAGACTGCCTAAAAGCCATAGATCAACTTAAGAAGGATTTTGAAAACCAAATAAGAGAAGTGGAGGAAAAATTGGGAAGATAAATGAGAATGATGCAAGAAAATCATGAAAAGAGAGTCAACAACCTGACTGAAGAAAATAATACCTTAAAAAATA
>CM053590.1:95701357-95719037 GCA_028646515.1 Pseudochirops corinnae
TCTCCCATGATCTTTCTTTTCCCCAAAGAAGGAATCTAGGGTTTGGGAGCTGTTCTTACTTTGCTTCTTATGCTTATTCTTACTCATGGTTGTTCAGTCCGTGATTTTTTTTAAATTTTTTTTAAATCTCTGTGGGGCTCTGCTTCCAGAAGGGAAAGCTCTGTCCCAAATCACTGGAGTCCTCCCGGCTGCCGTAGCTCTCAGGAAGATGCTGGGACTCTTCCTATTTACTTCTGGCTGACTGGATAACGAAGACTCCAGGACCGAGGCCCAAGACCGCAATCCAGATCCAGGCCGCTCAACATGAGAGCTCTTGGCGTCAGAACAATCGTTTAGTCCCCCTGCTGTCTGCAGGCTGCGAGCGGGAAGCTGCAACATGGCAGCGGGTGCAAAACCTCTGCCTTTCGCTTTCTGCTCTGGAGGCCTTTCAGGCGGACGCTTTTCTCCCCACAGTTCCCACTGACCTAGTTCTGAACGCTGCTTGCAGCTGCCGCTAATCCACTCCTCTGCTCCTCCCTTCCAGCCACCTCCAGGGCACAGCCACGGCTTCAGGCCAGGCGGTTTGCAGTGCTAATATGGTTCCTCGTAGCCGAGCTGACTTTAGTGGGAAGTATCTTTGTGTGCGTTTTGGAGTTCTAGGATTGGTTTAGAGTCCTATTTTATGGGTATTTTGTGGTGGCTACGTGAGAGCTGCGATATGTTGCTGCTGCTATGCCGCCATCTTGGCTCCACCCCCCCCCCCTCGTTTTCCTTATCAAAAAAAATGAAGGGGTTAAACTAGAAGATTTCAAACATCTTTCTAGGAAGTAACAATTATACTAGTCATCAACTTGGAATTGGATTTTTACCTTAGTGTTGACTTTATCACAGGGAGAAAGAACCACTGGGAAGAACAAATGGCATTACTCCATTAAAATATACTTAATTTCTCTTTGGAGAGGAATTAATGGGATGACAACAAAGGATATAATAGTTGTAGTATCTTAGGATTTAAAATGCTCTCCTCCTAGCAGCTCTGTGGAGTAGGGAATACAAGTATCATTACCCCCCATTTTACAGATTATTGAGGCAAAGAATGGATTTGCTCAGGGTGCTATGTCAGAAGCAGGATTTGAACTTGGGTTACTCAAATCTCAAACAAGTCCCTTTTTTGGCAGCGAGAGGCAATTGGGGTTAAGCAATTTACTCAGGGTCATGCAAGTAGTAAGTGTTTGAGCCCTTTTTTGAACTCGGGCCTTCCTGATTCCAGGGCTAGTACTCTATCCACTGTGCTACCTAGCTGCCCCCAAATCAGCATTCTTAATACCACACTGCCTCTCGTGAAATCTGAAATCTGACATTAAAGTTAAATCCTCTTGTATTTATTACATTATTATCCCAGCCTTGGGGTCTTATATAGGTCTGATGTGCAATCTGAAGAGTAAAGAAGACACAAGAGATCAGATTTGATTGATGGTTTTACTTTTTTGGGAGACCAGTCTTACATTCTCGTCTGATTCTTGTAGCAACCCATCATTCTGAAGGCAAAATAAAACACAGTCTTAGTGTCAGAAGACCTGGATTCATTTCTTGGCCCTGACATTTACTAGGTATGTGACCTAGGAAAGGCCAACCACTTCCTTTCTCTGAACTTCATATTCTTCATCTTGCAAAGTGAGGGGATTAAATTAGCTGATTGCTAAGGTGCTCTTTAGCTCTACCTCCTGATGATGTATCTTTGAAGCTGGGATAGCCTGGTTTTAAGTCCTACTTCCCCAAGTTTTAGGGGAATTTTAGAAGTTTGGCCTTCTCTGAATATATACCTTTAAGACTTGGTTGGATAGCACCCTTGTTGAAATCCAAGGTTCTTCCTTAAATGCTAAACATTTGACAGTAATGGTTTTGAGTTTATCTGGGTCATTGGTTTAAATTAAATTTTGACTTGGGGCTTTGTCCAAAGTCTTTCAAAATTATTTCTGTCATTGTGCCAGGGAACATTAAAATGTAGTAGCCAACAGTATGATAGGACAGTCCTAAAAGCCATTGGAATCTTGTGTTGCATTACTAAAGGCAGATTAAGGCGGACTTGTACCCTTGTGTCCTCTTTCCTGGTCAGACCTCATCTAGATTATTGTGTCCAGTTAAGGGTATCGTATTTGATACCCAACACACTGACCAAGTGTATTGAGAGTAGCCAAAATAGTGAGGGGATTCAAAACTATGCCATGTAAGAATCAGTTAAAAGAACTAGTCTTGGTGAGTCTGAAGAAGAGAAGACTTAGGTGGGGGTAGGAGAACAGGGTGACTGTATTCAAGTATTTGAAGGACTCTCATGCAAAAGAGGAATTGGTCTCACTCTAGTTGGTTCTGTGAGACAAAACTAGGCAGTATGGCAAGAGGTTGTGGAGAGGCAGATTTTAGCTTGATATGAGAAGACATTGACCAGTTCCTAGATAGAGTTAGCCACTAACAACGAGACAGACAAAATTTCCCAGAAACTCTTAGCTAGAAAATATTTGCTCTCCTTGGAAGAGACATGACAACCAAAGGTGATATTGATTTAAAGTACAGCTGTGTGATAGCATGATCTTTATATAGCATATAGTGTATATATGAAAAAAGTTGAACTACCCAGTATATGTGAAGCTGAGTGAAATACACACACACAGGTATAGTTTTAAAATAGATCTGTCCAGGAAAGGCACTTGAACAGCCAACCCAAGTTAGAAACAAATTGTTACAGCGAGCAATCATTTTGGTATCTTAAGCAGAGAAAAAGATTGAGCCCACCTTAGGCAGGAGAACAAATTGGAAAAAAAAATTGGGGAAATGGGAGAAGAGAAACTGTTTGCCCATATGACAATTTCATATCTGATGACCCAGGAGCTAAATTATGTGGAAAATATAAAAAAAATTTTTAAAGACCGTTAAACAATGTCGAACTAAATGGAAAGCCTATGTAACTCGGGCTTCATAAAAAAGCATGTATTGGTAGAAAAGGATTGTTAACTCATTTCAAGAAAGATGTACATCCTTGTAAGAAGCAGAAACAGTGGGAAAATGAAAAAAAAGGAAAGGAAACAATAGCACAATTATTAGGTAAAAATTATTGGGAGGTTATTTCAATAAAGATGAAGAGGCTATCTAACAACAGAGTTAGAAACAATAGATTTTGATTTGGAAGGTGAAAATAAAGTGGAGAAATTATGAGAAGTGGACCCAACAAGAAAATGAGTTGCTAAATCAATATTAATTTGCAACAGAGGCAGTTTGAGTTATATGTGATATATATCAGTTAGAAAAATGGAATGGAAAAATCCAAGACAGCATGGATTGGACTTGAAACTTAAGAATTAAAGAGAAAGATAAGGCCTTATGTTATACATTAGAATGTAGAATAAAATGTAAGACAGAAATAGAGGTCCTTCCAGCTCTAGTGCTTATGAACCCAGGACTTGTGTGTGAGAACTGAATACTTCTAAAGGCACTTTTGACAGCATGCTATCCATAGTGAGAGCAAGGACAAACAGAGAACTATGTCCACAAAATAACTCAGAACCCTGAGCAAGGCCCTTGGTGCATTTGGTAGATCTTCTATGAAGGATTTTTGGAAAACATTATGAAAAAGAGATGCACAGGATAAGAAAATATGGCTAGGTGTGATCTACATGAGTGGAATGCCAATGAGGTGATATATATTTTACATATTAAAATGATGTTTATTACTTTGTATTTATATTTTTATATTTTGGGGGTTTTGGCTATAGGTTTCCTAAGGTTCAAAAGAAACAGAAAATAGGGGTGACTAGGTGGTGCAGTGAATAGAGCACTGGCCCTGGAGTCAGGAGGACCTGAGTTCAAATCTCTCCTCAGACACTTAACACAAAACTAGCTGTGTGACCTTGGGCAAGTCACTTAACCCTAATTGCTCTCCCTCCCTCCCTCCAAAAAAAAGCAAAAAAAAAAAAACCAAACAAAATATTGTGTCTTTATTAAAAGGCAGTAACTAGAGTTATTTTGGGACTAAGGCATTTTAATCCCCAAGCATAATTTTTGAGGGCCTAAACTATTGATGACTCCTATTTACATACTTCTTTAAGGATTAAAAAACTCTCCCTTTGGAGCAGTGAATTGATTTGCCCAGAATCACACAGCTAGTAAATGTAAGAGTCAGGAGTCAAACTTAGTTCCTCTGACTTCAGTGTTCTTTCTATGACAATGTGTTATCTCTAAATATAGTAAGTTCTTTTATCTAGCCTTGAACTCTCTTATCTGGCATTGTTCAGGAGTAAAGGACTTAATGAGGAAAAGCAGTATTTTAGTTAACAGAGGTTGAATGGTATGTTGGAAACAGTACTGTAATATAGTTGTGTGACTTCATAAGACAGCTAACACTTTTGAATCTCAGGTTCCTCATTTGTAGAATGGGGAGCATGATATCTATACCATCTGCCATACAGGGCTGTTGTGAGAAAACCTTAAAGCACTAAAAAAACCCCTGTGATCTTTTAGTAGATTTAGTGCGTATTTATCACTAATTCTTAAAGCATTAAACCTTTTATTGAACACTGTTTAATCTTTTTTGTTGTTGTTGATTCAGAAGATATTGCAGTGTCTGAGAGAAGTTGTTAAGAACATTCGTTATCATTGTACATTGAAGTATGCTATCTCAGCTTGAGTGTTCCAGCTGATATAGTGCTAGATGAGGTAGTTTTTATTGAATTAAAATGTAATCAGGATAACATAGCACTTTGTAAAATGGCTATAGCTGAGAGGTTTGACATCTTATTTATTCAGAGATATGTACGTACATATTTATTTTACATACGCTATATGAATATGGACTTTATTGATTTTGTTGATGACTTTTGGTTTTATGTTGCATTCATTTTTGGAAGTACCACTTCCTTGTCACATCCCTCAAATCAAAGTTTCTTGTAACAAAGAAAAGTAATTGAATAAAAACACTCAATACTATGACCATGTCTGACAATGTGTGCAAGATTCAATTGGCAATATTTTAAAACTGATTCCCTCCCCCATGAAAAGCATGTGCAATTCTATCTAAGATCATTGAACTTAGAGCAGGAAGGGGACCTTAGAGATCATTTAATCTAGACTCATTTTACTAAAGAGGAAACGGAGGCTCAGAGAGGTGCAGTAACTTACTTGCTCAAGGTTTCTAGGCAGTAGGTGACTGAGGGAAGATCTGAAGACCCAGGTCTTCATTATTCATTATCGTTCAACTTTAGTATGGGGTGACTGGAGCTTGGCTGAAGGATGCTAATGCTGAGTGGACACTTCCTTCTCTAGAGGGCAGACTTTTGCAGTCCTTTTTCTAGACCCTGTTCCCCAGAGCCAATCACAAACACCCTCCCTTTTTTTTAATCCGGGATGCGGATGCCCTTGTGGCACTTGATGTCAGATGAACCTTCTCCTAGAGACTCTCTGTAGGTGTATGACTGTCTTTGCTACTACACACATCCCTCCCCTCTTGGATTTTTTTTTGTGTCAATACCAGTTTTGGCTCTTTACGACTCTCCCCACAACATAATCCCTACCAAGGAATTCAGTTCTGATTGCTGCCATGCTCTTTCTATGGCATCTTGAATAGCTCATCTCAGAGATGTTATCAAAAAGTTGGGTTGTCAGAAAAGCACATTAGGATCTTGTGTTTGAAAGCTTTGGGAGAAGAACAAAGTGATCATTTTTAAAAAAAAAATCTAATGATTTGTGGTGCTCTTGAAATATCATCTTATGGGGCGGCTAGGTGGCACAGTGAGTAAAGCACTAGCTGAGGAGTCAGGAGGACTTGAGTTCAAATGCGACCTCAGACACTTAAACATTTACTAGCTGTGTTGTCACCTTGGGCAAGTCACTTAATCCCAATTGCTCCATCCTCCCCCCTCCAAAAAAAAAAAGAAATATCATCTTAGTGATAAAATTGCATTTAATTTTAGTGTTGCTATGTTAAATAAGCCTTTAATGACACATTGTTCAACAATTCAATTAAATTCAACAGGTATTTTTAAGTATCTCCTATGTACAAGACCTTGTCTTGGGTGCTGGGGATAAAAAGATCATAAAATTGTAGACTCAGATTTGGAAGAGACCTTACAGACCATAGAGTCCATTCAGTCTATTTTATAAGTGAGAAAACTGAGGTACAGTAAGGTTAAGTGATTTGTGCAGGGGGCACACAGCCAGTGAATACTTTGAGGTAAGATTTGAATCCTAGTCTTACTGATTCTAAGTTCAGAGCCCCGTCCCACTATGCCACAGTGAAAAATAGCAACACATTCTTTGATATCAGGGAGTTTGCAGTGGAAAGCGGTGGGATGTAGTATAAATACTTGTCTTACATTTAGAAGACCTGAATTTGAATTATAGCTTAACTGCATAATATTTATGTTACCCAGGGCAAGTTATCTTAACTTTTTCTGAATTTTAGCTTCCTCATCTATAAAATGAGGATTATTAATACTTGTACATCTCTTCTTATGAAGAATGCCTTCTGCAAACCTAAAAAGCTCTGTATAAATGTGAGTTATTATTATGCTTTAGAAGTGGTTATGAAGCAATACACACAAGTATGATGCAAATGAGAATAATGGGGCAAAGGAGGGATCCAGTTTCCAATTTTTTAGGAAAATGTGAGGAGGGAGTGGTCAGTATCAGGGAGGCTCCGAAAAGGAATGGGCATCTGAAGATGAAACTTGAAAAGAGAGAATTTCAAGAGTCAGAAATGAGAAGGGAGTGTTTCTCTTCCTGAGGGATAGGTCTTACTATTATACAGAGATGGGAGATGGTAAGATAATGTGAAACAAGGATGGAAGGTATAAATTAAGAATACATCATTGGGGTCTCTCCTCTCTCTGCCACTTTACTCATTTAACTCTTGAAATAAAGACATTTATCAGAATTAGAGAACGAAGAGGAAAGAAAATGAGATCCACATGTCATTTAATTTAAAACTATTTATTTTCTTAGCTCACTGTGCTGAAAATATGCTCTTTCTAGAGTTCTCATAAATAAATAAAAACTCAATCAGTCCTTCCTCCCCCTTCATTGGCTATAGAGTTTTTTGTTTGTCTTGTTTTTCACCAAAGCTGCTATAAGCCTGAATTCCTTTCTCCCCCCATGTTCAATAACTGCAGTACATACACATGAGCATGGCTTGTCTGGTGGCTCAACGTTAATGTCTTCATTCACTAGATTTCATACTGATGTTTCAGAATGATGATACCTCTGTATCCCAAACCAACACATCTGGTAGTCAAGACACTCCGGTTCTATATTTGGTTCACAGATATGCCACGAATTAGCTGTGTGACCAGGGACAAATTTGTTTTTCTGACTGTGATGTGCCTTTTCTATAGAATGAGGAGGTTTAAAAAGATGAGCTCAGGTATTTTCCATCTTGAAAATTCTGTGATTTTGTGATTTTTTTTCTCTTCTCTGGTCTGGAATATCTTTTGGCTGACTTCTCAGTGCAGATTGATTCCTTGTTCAAGAGAGTTTATAATATTCACTCATTTATATAATGTGTGAAGGAGGGAGCACTTTTTATCGCAGTAAAACCCCGTGACGAACTCTGTATTCCAACCTAACTGACCTTCTTGCTGTTCCCTGAACTCCACATTCAGTCTCCTCCTGACTCCTTGTCTGTCTATGGGCTGTTGTCTCTCAAAACACCTTGCTTCTTAGAATCCTTAGCTTGATTCAAGGTATATCTCACATACCACTTCCTGCAAGAAGTCTCTCCTAATCCCTCTCATCAATGTTCTTTCTCTCCTCAAATTATCATAGGTATACTTATTAATTCCCATATGGAATGTTAGTTCCTTGAAAGGAGGGACTATTTTTGGTTTTCTCTTAGCATATGCCCAGTGCCTAGTACAGTCCTTGCACATAGTAATCTACATAGTAAGGCTTATTGGATTGGACTAGATTGGAGATATAGCTTGCAAGTATTATTATCCCCAATTTACAGATGCAGAAGCTAAGGCACAGAGTGGTTAAATGACTTGTCCAGGCTAACACAGTTCAGAATTTGAAACCAGGTCTCCTGACTACTATTTCTTCTAAACCACACCATTGTGCCTAAGCATATATATTATAGTATATAAAATTATATATGTATGTATATATGCATGTATGTATGTGTATATAATATATATTATTTATATATACATACATAGATGTGTGTATGTGTATATATACATATATACACATACATATATAGATGTGTGTATGCATATATGTATATATATGTACACACATATACATATACACACATACACATATTTAAATAATTCCATGGAGTAGGAGGATTAGGGAGGATTATGATTTTAATGATAGAAGGAATTATATTAACTAATAAGTTTGCACAATCAGTTTGGGAATTTCCTTTATTTTAAATATGTCATTATAGAAGGTGCTGGGCTCTAAATCCAACACTTGGAATGTGTAAAATAGGACACTTGAATCATTCTTTGAGTCACTGGTGCCTTGATCTGAATTGGGTATGATTTCCATCCATTCTGAGAGCCATCACTGCCTATGTACCTTCATGATTCCAGGGGCAAGGCCTGATTTATATAATTTTTCAGCCATAGATCCTTTATTTTGTACATTTTTTGGTCTTCTTTCTTCCTTTATTTTTAGAGGGGACATTGCTGGCCTACTATGA
The DNA here is from genome assembly GCA_028646515.1 of Pseudochirops corinnae. Classification (NCBI taxonomy): domain Eukaryota; kingdom Metazoa; phylum Chordata; class Mammalia; order Diprotodontia; family Pseudocheiridae; genus Pseudochirops; species Pseudochirops corinnae. Next base: position 95,710,029 of record CM053590.1, read on the forward strand.
AGAAAACACTCGGGATTTTTTGTTCCCTGAACCCAGGCTGACTCCTCTATACCCTGGGGTAGACCGAGAAGTGCTGATGAAGACACCTCTAGGCTTCCCAGTAAGTTATCTGTGCCCACTCACCTCTTGCTGTGTAAGTAAAACTCAGAATCTATCCATTTTCATCTCTGTTCTGATAATGCTTTGCTGCAGGACCTTTGGCAGGTCACTTCATATTGAGGAGCAGAATCCATTTCTTTTTAGGGGTATAGCTAAGCAGAGTTGGTTAACTCAGTGAATAGTAGGCATTTGGGAGATCAACAGCACCCATACCCACTGCTGAACTGAGACATGAAACTCTTTTCTACCTATGGTAAACCATATCCATAGCCACGTTTCCCTTGGAATGGGTATAAAGTTTTGTTTTTTCATTTCCCTCAGTAGATTTTAAAAAGAGCTTGGGAAGAGCCTCAAGCCATCAGCAGAAGACAATTGATTTAACGTGAGCAAATGCCACTTCACATTTTGTTGTATTTTTAGCTTTTCAAAGTGCCTTCATGTTTATGATCTCTTTTCAACCTGATGGTAACTTTCTGAGGTAGGAAGGGGAGATATTTATTATCCCATTTTATAGGTAGGGAAAACTAAGGAGAATTTCCTCCTCCAAGAAACTTTGGGTATGTAGCTTTTTGCTACGTAGTATATCAACTCCTATAAGCTCATTGAGGGCAAGGACCACATAATTTATCATCTCTGTGTCTCTAATACTTTGCATAGGACCTTTCATGTAGAAAGTGCTTAATAAATATTTGTTGAATAGAATGGCATTGAAAACGCATGAAGTGTTGCTTTAATGCCTTAGGTTGAGGCAAGAATGTAAAGTTTTGGGTATTATATGAACCACATCTGTAGTCTGATTTTTATCAACTGTTGTGATGGTTCTATAATCATTGTGATGTCTGTGTCAACTTCTTATAGTTAATAAATTTTTACTACAGTTAGCTCCTTTAAAGGACTTCTCCATTGTCTTGTTGTAGTATGGTGGGGACCCCGAGCCATGGAGAGCCAGTGAAAAAGAAGTTTTGGCAGTCTCTACCAAGCTGGAAAGGCTTTAACTGTCATCACAGTAATAGATTATGCCCTACTGTCCAAGGAAAACAACTAAACATGGAGAGACTTATTTCCAACAGAGTGACCTAGTTTAGGAGATAACTTCTTTGACCACAGCAACCCAGAAAAAAAAAATATGAAATGTTCTGCAATTCCATGGGGTTTCCTTCAATTTCCACAGTAATGGCTGCTAAATAGTGGGCAAGTGGGCAGAGGGCTGCCTAATAGATATTAATTTAAGCATTGGTGCTTTAAATGTGAAATCTGTGTTTGATGACTAGCAAGTAAGTTGGTGTCCTACTGGGGAAACTGAACTACATCAGTTTTGACCTTCTCACTATAAATTAAACCAGATGACATAAAAAAGGCACAGCAAAATAAAAAGGATGGATTACGGTTTGTCCTCAAAAGACTGGTAAAGGAACTGGCAGGGTTTATGTTTCATTGCATGTGTAAAAAAAGCAGCTATTTCTCCTTGCAATAGTCCTGATAAGCATAAATGAAAAGACCACCATGAAGCCAATGCAGTTTTTCATTCTAATATCTGTGACAGAGGATAAGAAAGAGAAATTCTACTAAGAATTTGGCAAGATCTTCCCAAACAAATCATCATATACCATGTTACTTGACAACTTTAGTGTAAAGGCAGGCAAAGGGAAGAATAACAAAAGACATGTTGGGAAATAGAGTTTGGAATTTTAAAAAAATCAAGAGAAAGAAGCTTGTAGAACACTTAGAAACTGTCAGGGTATCATAAATACTTTCAGGGAAGTTGGAAAGCACTAGACAGTATGAGCACCAAACATTGTAATTAGAAATGAAATTCACTATCTTAATAGAAAATGGTTGTTTATAGGATGGAAATCATTTCCAAATCAACCATCTGGGTGCATTTGGACCAATTAATTAAGACAGATTTCAAAGTCAAAACCAAATTAAAAGATGAAATAAGTATCAGAAAAAAAGTGCCCAATCAGCAGCTACGAACTTGACCTATTTAAGCAGGCTGCTGATTTTGAAAAGTAGGAAAAGGGATGAAGGTCACGCATTAAGTCAATAAACATTTATGGTGGCACAGTGGATAAGACTGCTGCGTCTGGAGTCAGAAAGATTCATCTTCCTGAGTTCAAATCTGGCCTCAGACAATTGCTAGCTATGTGACCTTGGGCAAGTCACTTAACCCTGTTTGCCACAGTTTTCTCATCTATAAAATGAGCTAGAGAAGGAAATGGCAAATCATGCCAGTACTTTCTCTGCAGTTGGATAACATTTTTCTTTGCGAGTCTTTTGGAATTGTATTAAATCATTATATTGCTGAGAAGAGCTAAGTCTAATCAAAGTTGGTCATTGCACAATGTTGCTATTACTGTGCACAGTGTTATTTTAGTTGTGTTCATTTAGCATCAGTTTCCATAAATCTTTCCAGGTGAAATCTGTCTATCATTTCTTATAGCACAATAGTATTCTATTACATTCAAGTACCACAACTTGTTCAGCCATTCAGCAACTGATAGGTCTTCCCTCATTTTCCAATTCTTTGTCACCACAAAAAGAGCTACTAGAAATATTTTTGTACACGTGGGTCCTTTTTACTTTTTTTTTTTTTAAAGATTTCTTTGGGCTATAGATCTAGTAGTAGTATTGCTGAATCAAAGGGTGTGCACAGTTTTATAGCCCTTTGGGCATAGTTCTAAATTGCTCTCCAGAATGGTTGGATCAGTTCACATCTCCACCAACAATGCATTAGTGTCCCAATTTTCCCACATCTCCAATATTTATCATTTTCCTCTTTTGTGTGTTAGCCAATCTGATGGGTGTGATGTGGTACCTCAGAGTTGTTTTAATTTGCATTTCTCCAATCAAGAGTGATTTAGAGCATTTTTATATGACTATAGATAGCTTTAATTTCTTTATCTGAAAACTGCCTGTTTGTATCCTTTGACCATTTATCAATTGGAGAACAACTTGTATTCTTATAAATTTGACTTGCTTCTCTATGTTTTAGAAATGAGGTCTTTCTCAGAGACAATGGCTGTAAAAATTGTTTCCCAGCTCTCTCTTTCCCTTCTAGTCTTGGTTGCATTGGCTTGGTTTGTGCAAAACCTTTTTTAATATAATGTAATCAAATCATCTATTTGTGATGTTAATGGGATGTAAAATCTTCCAGCCCATTAATAGACCTAACATGGAGCCCATTAAGGGAAGCTTGCTTAGGGGAGGCTTGCTGGTAGGAAGGCTTTCACACCTTCTGTTAAGGGAGGCTTGCTGGTAGGAAGGCTTTCATACCTTCTGTTAATTTCTAATTATGCACTGAGGTCATGAGGGTTGTGATGCCCTCTGGCTCTAAATATATATATATATATATATATATATATATATATATATATATATATATATATATATACACATACACTCTAGGTTAGCATTTTGCTTTGGGGCTTACTCATTGGAAGAATGTTCTTGTGATTTGACCAGATGAGACTCTGGGTAGCCGTTAATGAGCCCCCTGGCTTTGAAAAACCCTAATATTGGTGCTTCCCTCTCTGGTAACTATGTATGTCAGACAGTTGGATCTGTCTGTTGATCTGTGCTAATTTCTCAGACAGTTAGAAGCCCTGTCTGTTGGTCTTTATTTCTCTGCTTATATTTTCTCTATTTTCTTTGTTTGGATTTTCTCTGAAGTTCAGGGTGCTGATTTGCCCCCTGAACTAATGAATGTAATTAAAAAAAGATTGTTGACCCCTTGAACAGCTATCTTTCCTAGTAAAGCAGATCTAAGAACCTGTGCTAGCAGCTATCCTGGGTATGCCAGTGTGCTTGCCACTATACCATTTTGCATTTCATAATGTTCTTTATCTTTTCTTTGGTCATAAATTCTTCCCTTCTTCATATATTTGACAGATAAACCATTCCCCTGCTCTCCTAATTTGCTTTTGGTATCACACTTTACGTCTATATCATGTACTCATTTTGACTTTATCTTGATATATGGTGTAAGATGTTGGTCTATACCTAGTTTCTGCCATACTATTTTTCCAATTTTCCTGGCAGTTTTTGTCCAGTAGTGAAATCCCAGAAATTGGAGTCTTTGGCTTTAACAAACAATAAATTACTATAGTCATTGACTATTGTGTCTTATGTACTTAACCTATTCCATTGATCTACCACTCTGTTTCTTAGCTTATACCAAATAGTTTTGATGGTTGCTGCTTTATAATACAGTTTTAGATCTGGTATGGCTAGTCCACCTTCCCTAACATTTTTTTTTATTAATTCCCTTGATATTCTTGACCTTTGGTTCTTCCAGATGAATTTTGTTATTATTTTTCTAGCTCTATAAAATAATTTTTGGTAGTTTGATTGGTATGAATAAGTAAATTAGTTTAGGTAGAATTGTCATTTTTATTATATTAGCTCAGCCTACCCATGAGCAACTGGTATTTTCTCAGTTATTTAGATCTGATTTTATTTGTGTGAAAAGTGTTTTGGAATTGTGTCCATATGGTTCTTGGGCTTGTCTTGGCAGGTAGACTCCTAATTATTTTATATTTTTGCCCCCATAAAACCAGTTCTTAGTTTTATTGGTTCAATCATTTTCTTAATTTCAATTTTATTAAAACCTCTCCTTTGATTTTCAGAATTTCTACTTTGATATTTAATTGGATTTTTGTTCCTTTCTATCTAGCTTTTTTCTTTATCTAGCTTTTTTAGTTGCATGCCCAGTTCATTGATCTCTTCTTTCTCTGTTTTGTTCATGTAAACATTTAGAGATATAAAATTTCCCCTAAGGTCTGCTCTGGCTGTGTCCCATAAGTTTTGGTATGTTGTCTCATTATTGTCATTCACTTGGAGGAAATTATTGATTGTTTCAATGATTTGTTTAATATATTAAATGCATGCTTTTCAGATCATGATGCAATAAAAATTACACGCAATAAATAGGAATGACAAAATTACATTTTGTCAAAAGTGTTTTTGTCTAGATATGAGAAAGTTGTAAATCTCAATATTGTTTAGATATGATAAAATGTAAACATGTGGTCTTAAAGTTCTATTTCAACATTTAATGGCAGTTAGTGGGGTTTGCCATTAATGTGCTAAAAAGAGTACGAGATTTAGTTAGGGAACCTGGCTTTGAGCCCCTGATGAGCTATCAATCAATCTATGAGCATTCATTAGAGCAACTACTATGTTCCAGGCCCTGCGCAAGGCATCAGAGGCACAAAGACAAAACATGAAGCACTTCCTTCCCTTAAGAAGCATCTATTCAGCAAAGTGGTCCAACGGAGAGGGCTAGACATTGAGTCCGGAGACTCGAATTCAAATCCATCCTCAGACATTTGCTCATTTGTGACCCTGGACAAATTGTTTTACTTCCGTTTGCCTCATATTCCTCATCTATAAAGTGAAATTAATAATAGTACTTCCCTCCCTGTATCGTTGTGAGGATAAAGTGTAATATCATTTGTAAAGGTCTTTGCAAACCTTAAAGCACTATGTAGATAAATATCCATAGGTAAAGCACTATATACATGTTAATTGTCTATTTATAAAATGTGTACAAGGTGCTTTATTTTGCTAGGGGGAGGCACTCAGAGTTGGAGGTATGGGAAAAGATCTCATGTGGAAGGTAGTATTTGAGCTGAGCTTTGAACTGAACTAAGTATTCTAAGTGGCAGAAGTGAGAAGGAGCCAGCATTTTGGGTATGGAGGGGCAACCTATGCAAAGGGATAGAGACAGGATGTCGATGTTTTGTGTATGAGAAACAGTAAGAAGGCCAGTTTGACTGGGCAGAAGAGTGTGGGGAGTGGGGCAGGGAGGGAATGTAAAATAATGCTAAAAAGGTAGGTTGGAATCAGGTTGTAAAGTGCTTTAAATACCAAACAGAGGGATTTATATTTGATTCCAGAAGTAATAGGGAGCAGTGGAGTGTATTGAGCAGGGCAGTAATATGGTCAGTCTGTGCTTTGGGAATATCATTTGGTAGCTCTGAGGAGAATGGATTGAAATCAGGAAAGACTTGAGGCAGGTAGATCACTTAGGGGGCTAGTGCAGTAGTTCAGGCAAGAGGACATGAGGATCTAAGCTGCAGTAGCTATGTGAATAGAGACAAGGGGATGGATGGGAGAATGGTTGTGGAGGTAGAATTGACAATATTTAGGAAATGATTTTTTTTTTTCCTACCCATAGGTAGACATAATTTAAGGGATCCTTGCTCATCCTCCGTAGCTTCTGATCACTCAGGATCCAAGAATAAGAATCTTTCTTAGGACAGTCCCACAGGAAGCAACCTAAAGGGAAACAAGCAAGGGCCATTTGAGGAAGGGATTTTAGACACTAGAAAGGCAGAATTTCTTTTGATAGGAGGTCTTATTTGATAACATACTGGTTAAGGAGGAGCTTTATATTCCTGCTTTGTAATAAATTCCCTTAAAAACCCAAGAAAGGTAGTGAACAAGATCCTAGCATCAGAGAAGTCCATGGTGCTGGCTTATATAACCTTTGTACGCTTGTAGCAGGAAGCCATAGTTGATGAGAATACGGCCCCAGCACTGGTGCTTATGCTCTTGGTCACTTTGTGGTTCTTCACTGTGATGACTGGCCCTATTTGACTATAGTTTCCTGGAAGGCGTGGCTATAGCAAAGTGTGTGTGTTTTTGTTTAACTCCTCCTACAGGGTTCCAGGGCATTTCCCTGTTGGTGGTTGCAATGAATCTGAATCCCTGAGGTTGATTCCATAAAGAGGGGCTAAAGACAATAATTGGACCTAGCTTTGGAAAATGAAAACAGGGAAGATTAGCTGGAATTGTAATCCCATGAAAGTAATGGAGAGGCCTTCAGATATAGGGGAATGATGGCAAGGTGTACCTGAAAGGAACACAGACTTGTACTTACTATAACTACATAAACAGTAATGCATCTATATAGATCAATATATATATATATATATATATATATATGACATTATTCAGTATTCAGAAGATATGTCTTGTAATTATACTGAGTTTTTTTTTCTTTTCTTTCTTTCTTTCTTTCTTTCTTTCTTTCTTTCTTTCTTTCTTTCTTTTTTTTTAAAGGAGATGGACCACTTCTAGTTATACTGCAACAGGGTTTTTTGGCAGGCAGGTTGACCACTTCATTAAAAAATTTGTCATTGTCTCTTCCAGCCCTATATTTTGAAAGAGAGAGAGAGAGAGAGAGAGAGAGAGAGAGAGAGAGAGAGAGAGAGAACACAGGGGAATCTTCCTCCCTTATCTCATAGGTGTTTCTGTTCGGTGGAAGAGCTGTTCTCAGTACTGGCATACAAATCAAGCCTATTCTCTCAGACATAATCTTTGAGTTACTGTAATAATTGTCAAGTTGTTGGGTGTTCTATGTGAAGCAAAAGCACTTATGTTTGCTTTTCATCTGAGGCATTCGAGCAGCAAAGTACCTGTTACTTCATTTACATTGCCCTGGGAGGTCAGTAAAGAATAGTTGCAGTGTGATAAAAAATATGGATATAAGATGCATTTGTTAAGCACCTGCTGTGTGTACAGCACTGTAAAAGGTGTAGGAGGAGATACAAAGCTAAGTCACATTTTCTAGCTTCAAGGAGTTTATAATCTATTAAGAGGAAGACACACACAGCAGATGGCTATAGTACATAACATTACAGAATAAGGCATTAGAGTTAAAAAAAAAATCCCCAACAAGTTTCTTTGTGAGATCTGAAGACAAAGGTTGTTATTAATGGGGCAAAGGGGGAAGAAGGGAAGACTTCATGAGGGTAATGACATTTGAGCTAAACTTTAAAGGATGAGTAGGAATTCCGTAAGGGAGGGTGGAAATTTCGGGCACAGGGATAACATGAGCAAAGGCAGATGTAGGAGAGTGTAAGCCATGTTCAGGGAATAGAATTAGGTTGGAGTTCCAGTTAGGTTAGAGTGTAGAAAACACATTTTGAGATTGAATGTGGGATTTTAGATAGCAATAATGGAATTCATGGATTATGCCGAGACAGAATGGAACTTCTCTTATTTTACCATTTTAGGATAAGAGATAGTAGATATAGAGCACTTATTTCCAGTGGTTTCATTTGTTCCTTTTATCTGTTTTAAGGGTATCTCTCCAAAAATAGAGTTTTCTACGAGGACAGCCATCAAAGAACTCACTTGTCCATTAAAAAAATTTTTTGTAAGTATAATTAAGAAAATCAGCACAACAAAAATGCTATTTCTCTTAGCGACTAGTATTTGTTTGACTTAGAATGAAGTTGAAAGTATTTTAGTCAGATTTCATTTTTGAATCAACAAAGGGCTCCTGTGAAGTTTAAATCCTTATTCAAACTATTTGTCCAACCTCAATATCAAAACAATAATGAGTCCTCCTTCAGAAGCATTCTGTATTTTTAGTTAAGTTCACTTGACTAAAACAAGGTGTCAAAGAGGTCAAAGTTATTTGATCCTTGAATATATAGCTGCTTGCACTTTATTCCTGCCCACAAGTGCTGATGAGCTAGCTTATAAATCTTTACCAGTGGTTGTAACGCAAACTGTGTGAAGAGTGGGTGGAGGAACACAGATTTATCACCATCCTGGCCAACCAAAGTAGTTTACGTCATCTTATAGTTGTAGTAACTAGTCATCCATGCAGGCACAAGAAAACCAGTGAATAATTTTAAGGTATTACTTAAACCTCAGGAAATGATAATTATAGAGTTAATTATAGGCCTTGGGGAAATATATCCATATATATATGTTAATATTAATTATATATATGATTAGAAAATGTAAATGACTTGTTTCATTAATTAGTTTTAGTGGTTGAAAAAATGCAGGAAACTAAGATAGATTTTACTTCATTCAGGCAATGCCAAGAAAAATAAAAGTAAAATGTCTGAAGACAAATTAAATTTATAACAAAACAATAATAACTCT
>CM053590.1:95719537-95768619 GCA_028646515.1 Pseudochirops corinnae
AATAGGAGACTTCTGTGCTTCATTATCAGATTATGATAAATTAAATAAAAAGATAAACAATAAAGAAATCACAGGTTTAATTTACTAATTTAGCAAAACAGAATTAAAGATATTTGGAGAGAATTAAATGGAAGGATTGGTTAATAACCACAAAAATTGTTAATATAATAGGCTGCAGAGAAGTTCTACATGAATTTTTTTAAAAACAAAGTATACAGACTATCTTGTCAGACCATAATGAAATAAAATTAGAACCATAAAAATTTTAAAATCAAATGAAAAGTGAAAAATAATCTATTAAACTGCGTTTGGTTTAAAGATGAAATAAGAAAAATGATACCAGAATGTTTAAAAGCCTGACAACAATAACACCACATTTCAAAATCTTATTTAATTTTCCTTCTGTACCTGCATTTCTACATTGTAGTCTTGTTTTGGAGTGTCTCAGTTGTTCCAAGTTTTCTACTGTTTTGTTAGACTTACTGTTTTCTTCCTTGAAAGTTCTAATTTCTATCCCTTTTTGATGTGTAGTTCTTTTATTGTTTGACTGAAATATTCTCATATTCTTGGAACTACTTCATTGTCTTTTATGGGACTTCATATAATTTACTATGACATTTTCACCTTCCTTAGGAGCCAGTGTACTGTGGTGACTAGAGAACTGGTCAGGAAGAGCTGAGTTCAAATGTAATACACATGCTGTCTCTGTGACCCAGGGCAAGCCATTTAACCTTTTAATGGTCTATAATTCATTAAGACTATACATTGCAGAGAAGGGCTGACATACATTTGTAGAAGGGGTTTCCTTATCCAAAAGTTCCAATACCAATAAAATCACAGGTTCTGTCCTTATCTTTGTCATATTTTATCTGTTCCTTTGAGGCTGAGCTTGTGGCACATGACTGCAATCACTGCTATGGGGGAGGCTGAAGGTGATGGATCTTGAACTTGGGAATTTTGAGTTGCAGGAGGGTTCAGCTTATTGTGAGGAAGCTGTATGTACAGGGTGTCCCAGAAGTCTTCTTGCAGTTTTAAGCTTTAATAAGTTAAAACTACAAGAAGGCTTTTGGGACACTTTGTAAATGTGAGTTATAATTATTGTATTACAAATACTGGGGATATTAGAATTTGACCAAATTGTCCTTAGAAAACAAGAATTGGGTTAAAAAATACTCCCTTAGAAGTTCATAGAATAATAGGATTTAGTGCCTTAAGAAATTTTAGATGCCATCTTACCCAACCTTTTCCCTCTACCCATTTTATTTTTATTATTTAAAAAAATTCAATTTTATGTTATTTTCAGTTCCAGATTCTTTCCTTTTCTCCTAACCCTCCCCTATGCCTTGAGAAGGCAAGAAATACAGACCCCATTACAAATATGAAGTCATGTATATATGAGTAAACTAAAGATTAGAGAGAGGTCACATAGGTAGAGAGAAAGTAAAAGGAGTAACCAGGATTCAGACCTGACTTTAAATGAATGTGCTAAGTAGAAAAGGTGAGGCTCCTCTCAACTCCTTAACTTGTATTTACATTGTGGGTTTCAACTCTGTTTTCTCTTTATTCTTTTTTTACTCTCTCTCTCTCTCTCTCTCTCTCTCTCTCTCTCTCTGTACACACACACACACACACACACACACACTTATTTATTTATTTATTCATTACTATTATTTTTTTACAGGAAAAAAGATTGCAACAATTGAGGCCTGCCTCGGCTTCGTGTTTTAAACGAGTCCTCAGTCCTCATTTACAGAACTTAGCTGTGACGAAGGAGAATACTTGTGAGAAGCTTAACAAAAGCTTGAGGTCTCGCTCTCCATCACCACACACGATCCGGCGCCTTTGCCAGGAGGAGCGGCCGGTGCGGCCAAATCCTGGATCTCGTGGTTTCAAACCCCCACCAGAAACCAAGCCTCCATTTGTAGTTAGACATGTAAGCCTTAAAACCACTCTTCGTAGACCTTTGGAATAGAGTGGGAACAGTGAGGAGGTGGGTGGGAGAGAGGGACTCTTGTTGCAAAAATAAATAAATCAATACATATATAAACAGGAGGAATTAAAGAAAGGCCTGAAGTTGTATGGTATGTCCATCCATGTCTTTATGCAAACATTTGGATATTTGGTATTGTGGAGGCAAAATTTTTAGATGTATCATTGAATTTTTCACTTTTCTCCTAGGGCAAAAGTGGGGAACCTGTGGCCTCAAAGCCACATGTGGCTGTCTAGGTCCCCAGGTGTGGCCCTTTGATTGAATTAATATTTCACAGGTTAGTTTGGATTCAGTCAAAAGACCACATTTCTGGACCTAGAAGGCCATAGGTGGCCTTGTAGCCTCAGGTTCCCCACCCTGTCCTAAGGTATCACATAACACTTCCATTGAAGTTTTATTCCTATTTTCAGAATGGGGGCAGTAATGGTCTGACATTGTAATTTGTCCGTCAGAAAGGCTCTTCATGAGGCTCTTGACTTTTTTCAGTCAAAAGTCACATTGTAAGCTGAATGGGGTTATTTCTGTGTCCCCTGTGCTGCTCAGAGCAGGTGTAGCCTTTAATGCCAAGAGGGACCTGAGCATTTTGTTTTTATGGATCAGGAAACCCAGATGGGCAAAGTGATCTGTAGGAGGTCGCTCAGGTTGTAAATCTACTCTTGGCACCCTTTCCAGAAGACAATAAGGCAAATTCTGTAGAGCATTCAGTGACCCTCACCCATATTTTTCAGTTTGATTAAATAAACATTTATTAAGCCAAACTATGTGCAAGACAAGTGGCCGTGTGAGGTCGTGGATAGAGAGACAGCCTTGAGATTGGGAAGGCCTAGGTTCAAGTTAGAGCTCTAATATTTCCTGGTCGTGGGACTCTAGGCAAGTCCCTTAATGTTAACACTCTGATAATAGACTATATAATAAAACTACTAATAATAACTGACTTGTACATGGCACTTTTTTAGATTTTCATGGCATGTTACAAACATGACCTCATTTGAAGTTTTGTTGTTTTTTGTTGTTTGGTCATTTTCAGTGGTGTCTGACTCTTCATTTGAAGTAGTTGTTAACAAGTATTATTATGCCATTTTATAGATCAGGAAACTGTCTTAGGTTAGTGTCTTGCTCATGATGAAACAGCTACCAAGTAGCAGAGGTAGAACATAAGTCCAGGTCTTCTGATTCAAAATTTAGTACTCTACTATGCCATGCTGCCTACAAAAAAAATTTGCTAAAACTTAAATGTCATGTAAATGTGAATTGTTATTATTATGCATATCTTCTTAAGAAACTATTTTTAAAAAACTTGGTATTTAAATTAAAAAAAATCATCATTCTTCTCCCTCAGATTTCTTCCTCCACCCCTTCCAGAAAGCTATCCCAAATAACAGTATTTTTTAAAAGAAAAAAAAGAAGAGGAAAAAATAAGCAATACATTGATTGAGTCTGAAAATATGTACAATATGCCACACTTGTAAACCTCCTGTTTTTGTAGAGGGGAAGGGTAGGGGTGTCTTCTTGTACTTTTATATTTGAAGTTATGCTCATTCTTTGAAATTTTGCAACATTTGCTTTCAATTGTGTTTGTGTGTGTGTGTGTATGTGTATGTGTGTGTATTTCTTTCCATTTACATTGTTGTAGTTTTGTAAGCCTTGTTTTCTTGGCTCTGCTTACTTTATTCTACACCATTTCATATAGCTCTTTCCTTGCTTCTCTGTAGTTATCATATTTGTAATTTCTTACAGCATAGTAATGTTTCATTATATTCATATACCACAATACTGTTTTGACTGTATCCCCAAAATTTTGGTATGTTGTCTCATTGTTTTCATTTACAAAAAAGTATATTCTCTGTTGTTTCTATGATTTGTTCATTGGCCACCAGTTCTTTGGAATTCAATTATTAATTTCCATTTAAATTTGGATTTTTTTCTTCAAATGTCCTTTATTGATTATAGCCTTCTGGTCAATAAAAGATATGTTTGTTATTTCTGCTTTTAAAATTCTATTTATGAAATTTTTATACTTTAATATATGATCAATTTTTATAAATATACTTTGTACCTCTGAGAAATATATGTATATATGTAAGTTTTTAATGTTATATATCTCATTTATATATGTACACGTTTGTTCCTTTTTATTCCTGTGCATTAATCACCAGAGATCCTTTTATCTGACTTTTCTAAAATTCTGTTCAAGTCCCTAATTTATTTCTTCTCTCTCTCTATTTTTTAGATTTGCCTAGGTCTGAAAGGGACACATGAGATTCTCAACTACAGAATTTATATTATTCTTGGGAGTATATCTACCAAGGCATATGTAGGAACTATATGAATACAATTACAAAATAATCTTTATGGTAATAAAGACAGAAATAAATAAAAGAATAATTACATATGTTTTATGTACATGTGTATATGTGTATTTTCATGCATATTTATACATATGTGTGTATATATGTATGTATATATTTAAAATATGTGTGTATATGCTATATACATACATCTACACAGTTAGGTGGGTCAGTGGATAGAGTGCTGGGCCTGGAGTCAGGAAGACTCTTCCTGAGTTCAAATCTGGCCTTAGACACTTATTGACTGTGTAACCCTGAGAATGTCAGTTAGCCCTGTTTACCTCAGTTTCCTCATCTGTAAAATGAGCTGGAGAAGGAAATGGCTGTTCCAAAATATGTAGAAAATGTCTTTTCCATTTGGACCCTGGAAGAGGACATCCTTCCAGAAAATGTCAAAAACCTTTGGCAGGCATACATCTTTCTGTTTTATGACTCGCTTGGCATTAATAATCAATGGGTTGTTGAATAAAGTTATCTCCATAATTGGTTTTTAGAAGAAATCTTTTCTGATTTTGACATACACATGAGTGATTTCTTGAAGGAGAGCCTTTAAAAAATCACTTTTTGGTCTATTGAATCAGACTCTTTTATTGCACCCAACAAATTATAAACACAATGGGATTTTATATTTTTTGTGCCTTTCAATCAACTGTATGACTGTAAAGGTGTGGTCTGCTAAAATTATTTTTACAAAAGTCTACCTGTTTACCTCTCATGTTTTCTCCAAGATTATATACTTCTATGCATGTGTAGATGATGCCTATAAAAATGTATATAGTTGAGAAAGTATCCATAGAAATAAGTAGTCATTAATGCCTTCATTCCTTTTTTAGGGTGATAATGCTATTTGTGATTTCCTTCCAATTTTTTGAATATATTCTCCTGGATTATTTTATAAAAATATTCTCTGAGTGCTTTCAAGGTTGGGTCAACTTCAGCTAATTTCTGTACTAGTTACCCAGCCATTTCCTGCTGATATGGAGTCAGTTTCATTTCTGGATATAATGTTCTGCATCATGTCCAGCACCTTCCAGCTCCAGTCTGGAAGAAAGTATTCATGATATTTAGCAGTATTTAGTGTAGTCTATACAAGCCTTTGCTGCTTTTATTTCCTCTAAAACTGAGATTGATTTTCCAAAATACATTTATACATTCTTACCCATGCCTTCCATTTTGAAGTGACAAGGTTTCCAGGTATGTGTTGTCTTGTTTTGGAGGATCTTGTCAAGTTCTGTATTTAGTCACTTTATATTTATGCTATATATTTTTTATGTATGTACCCTTCTTTATCTTTATTAGAATGTAAATTCATTGAGAGTAGGGACTGTTTCATTCTTTGAACTTGTACCTTTGAGTGCTTGGCACGTAGTGAGTGCTTATGATTACGTGTAGAAGGATTGATTCATTAATATAATTTCCCTCCCTCTTCATTCTTGGTGACATATATTGGTGTAGATCAGTTAGTCAAATCATAAACATTAAATGCTTGCTATGTGCCAGACCCTGTGCTGGGCACTGGAATTGCAGTTTTCTTCATGATGATCTTTTTTGTTTATGCTTATTATGAACATTGTAAGAGAAGATGACCAAGTAAGATGACTCAATAAACTCCAGTGGCCCCCTGTTGCCTCTAGTATCAAATACAAAATTCTCTGCTCGTTGTTCAAAGCCCTTTATAACTTTATAACTTTTAAGCCTGTCCTACTTTGCTAGTCTTCTCACACCTTACTCTTCACCATGTACTCCTCAATCCAGTGATACTGGTCTCTTTGCTGTTCCATAAACAAGGCACTTCATCTCTTGGGTTCAGGTATTTTCTCTGATTGTCCCCCATATCTGAGATGCTCTCCTTCCTCCTTTCTGCCTAATGTCTTCCCTTTCTTCCTTTATTTTGTGCAAGAAGCCTTTCCCAACCTTTCTTAATTCTAGTGACTTCTCTCAATTTTTTCGTACTTAACCTATATATTGCTTGTTGGTACATGTTTATTTTCTTCTTATTTCCCCTATTAGATTGTAAGCTCCATCATTTGCCTTTTTTTTGTATGCTCATTGCTTAGCACAAAGCCTGCCACATAATAGACACTTGATAAATAAACATTTATTTGTTTATCAACTGCCTGATTGACCAATTGAAACATCTCATGAAACTAGATTTCTTTTTATTGCCTTTGGGTACATGAAACAGATTAACTTTTTTTTTTTATTTTCTAAGGAGGACTTGAGTCATCCTTCTATTTAGCTGCAACTTCTTTTTGTCTTTTTTCCTGTTATCATAATATTGATAATACTGTGGTTTGACGACTCTTCTAATACTATGTCACATTTGTTGTTCATTGTACAAAGCTCTCATTCATTAGAATAACTATAGTTATTATTTATAGATGTCTAAAAAACTATGTGATTCTTAGTACCCCATGATTCTCGTTCTGCCACATCATCACCAAGACTGCAAAAATAGGAAGTAGTAGTACAGGACCAGGGAATATACAGTATTTTGATTTGTTTCATGGGCTGCTATGGCCATCACCTAATGTCCAGTCTACCGGAAGTGAGCCTTTTATACTTGATTAGGTTGATCTTTGGATAACAGACTCAACCTTTCACACAGGAGTATGCTTGAAGCTTTTCTATCATGGATTAACCTTTCATAGTTTATATTCCTCTGGCATAGCTTTTGTTAATCCAAGGTTATCTCCACTGTATGACAAGTCATCACAATAGCACTACATTATATATCCTTTAATATACTAAAAATATCTAAATTGCTTTGCAACCTTCTCCTCTTTAGTGTTTACAGGACTCTGGGTTGAGAGAAAGGCAATAAATGAAACAGGCAAAATGGTTAAAAAAGTGTTCTGGTGTGGGGTGGCTAGGTGGCACAATGAATAGAGCACCTGCCCTGGAATCAGGAGAACCTGAGTTCAAATCTGGCCTCAGACACTTAACACTTATCAGCCTTGCGACCTTGGGCAAGTCACTTAACCCCAAATTGCCCTGCCTTACCCCCTCCAAAAAAAAGCCAAAAAAAAAAAAAGACCAGGTTCTGGTGGTATAAGAGGTTGGGGCTACCCAGCTGCACCTATACTCTGGTAATACTTCCGCATTTCTGGGCTGAAAGGTAGGAAGGGTTTAAGGTTTAGTTTTATTTAGAGGGTAAAAGAAGATTCTAGATGAAGAGAACATGGGCCTAAAAAGGACCAAATTTGGGTTCCCGGATGGAGATTAGGACTCTGCATCCTTTGGCAGAAAAACAATGATCACTAGTATAGGTATTGAGAATCATCTACCAGGGTGGATAGGTGGTGCAGCGAATATAGCATGGGCCCTGGAGTCAGGAGGACCTGAGTTCAAATCTGGCCTCAGACACTTAATACTTACTAGCCGTGTGACCTTGGGCAAGTCGCTTAACCCCAATTGCCCTGCCCCGCCAAAAGCAAAAAAAAAAAAAAACAAAAAAAAAATCATCTACCTATGTCCCCTCCCACCCTCATCCCCTTTTATAGCCTTTCCACTATTCCTTGAAGGATGCTGTAGATTTTTCCTAGGAATCTAACCAGTTGTTGTTGTGAAAATAATACTTGCAAGTACAAGGAAAAATTTCCGGGGAAATTGCTTCCTCAGTCTCCAAAATGTCTCTTTTACTTGAATTGTTTCTTTTCTGCCCTGAATTTTCATACAAACGAACAAGGGAAAAAGAGGAAGCCTTAGTTTTCAAGCTGGGTAAAAGAGAAGTATGTGTCAGGCTTATCTTGGAAGAACAAGATTTCCTAACCCATTCTCTGCTACTGGCATCTTGTCAAGTTTTCATGGAATACTAAATTTTGTTTCATGTCATTACTTTTAGGTAGACAGTTCAAAGCCTTTTGGTGAACAAATTCCTTTAAAACCACACACTCAAAAGTCCAGGAAAAAAGCCAACTTTACATGCTTTGATTTTCCACTGAAAAGAGGTACTTTGATTTCTTCTCTTTTCCTCCTATGATGTGTCTAATGGGATTCACACTTCATATTGCTATGTGGACTTTCATATTGTGGAAGCCCAAGTTACTTTATAAATTATGGACTCAATTATCACCCAGGGGAGCTTTATGGAATTCACAAGTAAAGGATTCCCCTAGATAAATGATAAATAATAATTCCTATTTCTAAAATTTGTATGTGTGTATCCATATAAGTACTACATGAGTTGTCTAAAAAGGGCTTGTAGAAGGCATTGATGGATTTGATCTGAGGTTTGGATTGCCCCTGAGGAGAGGAGGAAAGTGGACAGTTGGGAACAAGGAAAGGAAAGAAGGGGCAGGCAAGCCCTAGAGTACCACCAGTCTGGGCATTCTTTTATCCAGTTTACCAGACTAGAAGTACATCAATCTGCTCCCTAAATACTGTTGGTCTAGGAGTAAAATATGAGAGATTCCATATAAAAAGTCACTTTCCTGGTTGATCTTAATGGAAAAGGGTTAGCTCATGTTTGCATCTGCAGGCTTAGCTCTTCACCAAACTCTAGTTACACAAAACCACATCACAAACAGTGAAGAGCAGTACATTTATTTATCCAAACAGATAGCAAACAGAATTGGGAGAAATTATGCAGCTATGCTGGAAAATATGCAAAATATATGAACATTTAAGATGGGAGCAAGATGAGATCTCAGTTCACCCAAGAGAAAAGCCCTAATCTCACTCAATGGGAAATCCCCAGAAGTTTCTATGGAGACAACCTGCAAATCAGGGATATTTAGAGTAACCCTCTTCTCCAAGATGTCTACAGATTCCAAAGTCTGTCTCTTTCTCTGTACATGTCTAGAGTTGATCCCCAAGAAAGTCTGTAATCATCCATGTTTCCTTTCAGAGAAGGAATGGATGTCTCCCTTTCCTAATATCCTTGCTTGGGATGGGTAGATGGCACAGCAAACAGAGGACCTGAGTTCAAATCTAGCCTCAGACACTTAACATTTACTAGCCATATGACCTTGGGCAAGTCACTTAACCCCAACTGCCCTGCCATTCCCCTCCGGAAAGCACAAGCAAAACAAAACAAAAATTAATAGCCTTGCACCAACTCTACCACTCATGAAGATACACTGCATTGTATCAGCATCCTCTCCTTTCCATCGATTTATAGTCACTGTCTATAGCCTGCATGCTCCCTACTTGGGATGCTCCTCCCTTCTTCATCCAGTTTGGGTGGGAGTCAGGTTATAGTCTTTTAGCACTTTAAATTATACAAAGACTGCTACTTACTACATGTGTAATTCACTTTCCCTTTCTGAGCCTTGGTTTCCTCATATATAAAATGTTGGGGTTGTATTAGATAATCTCTAATGTCCCTTATTACTCTAAATTTATGATCCAATAATTAAATAGCTTGATAAGGGACAATATTGTTCTTCCTAATTTAGAAGTAAAGAAATATGATACAAGGAGATTTAATGACTCTCCTCTACTCACACAATACATTTACTCTCCTATACTCACACAATACAAGATTTGAGTTCCTATTTTCTGATTCCAAGACCAGAGCTTTAGTGAAATCAACTGAGACATGACCCTTTTGATAGCTTTCTCAGCTAGGAAAGAAACATAGATGAAGGAATTCTGTGGACTTGTAATTACATTTATAATAATTACATTTATAGTCTATCTGGATTAAAGAATAAAAATATAAGTTTTTGCATTGATGTGAAGTCTTTGATAAAACACTGGCTTTTTAAACCTAAAAAATAAGTAGATGCCAAGCTTCTGAATATGGACAAGTGAACAATGGGGAGTAGGAAAACTGGTCTTCTCCCCCCAATTCTGTATGAGCAGAAAGGGAAGGTCAACTTTAGTATTAAAGTTATATGAAGGTCATTTGGCTGGGTATGTTTCCTTTGTGATTTAAACCACAAGATTTATTTCCTTGAACTAAACAATCAACAATTTGAAAGGGAATGTATAAAATGTTGCATTAGTAAGGAACCATCTAATCCACTCTCTTCTTATCTTGTAGACAAGGAATCAGACTGGAGAGGAGGTGATTTGCTAAAAGTTCCATAGTTAATTAATAGCAGATCTAGGTCTTGAACTCAGGTCTTTTGCCCTATGTATTCATTGTTCTTCCCATAAAGCTGCAGCTGTCCCTCTTTTACAGGTTCATTTTCTTCCCTCCAAAAAGCAAACAATCAGTGACATCCCATCACTGACAATCAATTGTCTCCAATTGCTATTCTTCCCAGATAAAAGGAAGCTACAACTTCCTTGGTAACAAATTGCCAGTTTTTTTTTTTTTATCCCAATGATTGAGAACTGCCAACCAAGATATATCCAAAGGGATTTTAATGGAAAGTGATTAATAATCTTCAATATTTAACTGAACTACTCTGAACTGAATTTCACCAAGCTTATCTCTAAAAGTTACTCAGTTCTGTTACTGGGAAATCTTAGTTTGCAAGGTAACTTCCAGGGAAGGGCACATGGAGAAGAATTCTCAATTAGCAATGGGAGAATAATTTATCTCTAAAGATCTTTTTGGATAATGCATGGAGAATCAAAGGCCCAGAGAAATGTAGAGTCATGTGAAGATCATACAAAAAATTTGTGTCATTAGAGCTGCAATTAAAGTGGACATCTAGGCCTCCAATTCTAATTTTAATTCCAGGATCCATCTCTTGACACTTACTACCCATATAACCTCGGACATTTAGCCTCCCTGGATACCTCATTTTGTTCCCTTTGAAAATGAGGGGGTTGGACCTAGAGGTATACAGACTACTAGATCTGTGATCCCATGTGATCCTGTGATGTTTCAATGTCTCCTCATGGCATGAAAACAATCTTAAAGACATCTAGTGGGCAGGGTAGGTTGTATCTGGCCTGGAGTCAGGAAGACCTGAGTTCAAATCCAGCCTCAGATATTTCCTGAGCTGTGTGACCCCACGAAAATCAATTAACCTCTATTTGCCTCAGTTTCTTCATCTGTAAAATCAGGATAGCAATAGCACCTACCTCCCAGGGCTGTTGTGAGGATCAGAAGTTCATGTGTAAGATGCTTTGCAATCCTTAACATGTCATCTGAATATTACCTATTATTGAAGAGTAAATAAGAGGAAAGCAAACTTGAGCATGTCATATTCTGCTGGAAAGGTTTTGAGCATGGCCCCAGAAGTAGGCAAAGTATGGAGAGGTTTAGATGATTAACCTGATAGCAGATGGTAATACTTTGGTCTCAGTTTTCTCATCTGCAAAATGGGGATAGTAAGAGCACCTGTATCCCTGGGTTACTGTGAGGATGAAAAGAGGTAATATATGTAAATCCCTGTACAAACTTTAAATATAAATCAGGAACCTTTCATTACACATGCACAGACACAGACACAGACACACACACACACACACACACTGATGTAGCTTGGGGAGGCTATCAGTAGCTCAATGCGGGGGGAAGCTTGGATCATGAAAGACTTCAAGTAGAATGTAGTGCAAAATTTAATTAGGGACTCTTAGAGGTACAGGTGAAGAGGGAGTCCATTTTCAGCATGGGAAATGGCCAAAGCAAAGACATAGAGATAGAAGGTAGAGAACTTTGTGTGAAGAAGAGCAGGAAGGCCAGTTTGACATCCATTGGATACAGAAAGGGGAGTAATGTATAATGACGTGGAAAGATTGGTTGGGGCCAGGATGTGAAGACCTTTAAATGTCAAACAGAGGAGTTGTTATTTCTTACTAGAGCCCTTGGAGTTTATTGAGTAGGGGAATGACATGGCCAGGCCCTCATTTAAGGAAAATCATTTTGACAACAGTGTGGAGGATAGATGGAAGAGAAAAAGAGACTTGAGGTTGGAAGACCGGTTAGGCTACTCTAATAATCTAGGTAAGAAGCTGAATTAAGGTTATATGAATAGTGGTAAGGGGTTGGATATAAGAGATTTTTGTAGAAGTATTGATTTGCCTCATGAATTGTCTCACATAAATGTGAGTTATGCTGCTGCTCTTGCTGAGGCAGCATTCATTGCCTAAGAATCAGGAAGCTTTGAGTTCAAATTTGGTTTGTGTTACTCACTGGCTATGTGACCCTGGGCAAGTCACTTAATTTCTCACTACTCCAGGAAACTCTCTTAAGATTGCATATTGCAGAGCAATTACTAAACTTCTTTGGTAGAGGGTGCTTCCTCACTAGAAGTTCCCTATACCAATGAAATCATAGTTTGGGCACCTTCTCCTCCTCATTACCCTCCCCCTAAATGTTATTAGTATTTCTTCTGGAAATTTAATTGTTATAAAGCAGCATGCACAAAAAGGTCCTGGAAAACACCATAGTCAGCCAACACTTGATTTCTTTGCCAAGCAGAGAGATATGGCTGATGAGCAATACCAATTTAGAATATAAACTAGTTTGAAATATAAATATATGGAAGATTATGAATGGATGAGTAAGGCATTTATGAAACATTTACTATGTGCAAAACCCTATTTTAAGCACTGGGTATACCAAGAGAAAATTATGCAAGGCCTTGCTTTCCACGAGGTCACATTCTAATGGAGGAAATGAAACCCATGAAGGTTTCATCTACAAGATGGAAAGGTCACATAGTTAGTCCTTGGGAGACAGCAGCAAAGCAATACTCCTTTCTATCATTTCCATTGATAAATCGTTTCCGTTTTGGAAGTTCAGCCACTTAACATTGCCAAGGGCTTTTCTGGGTCTTTAATAAATGTGAGCATAGCACCTTGTAGGAGCACTTCTAAGGCTGCCCCTCTACAGAAGTAGCTTCCCAGTATGATGGCCACAGGCAGCATTTCAGCAGGGCTGAAAGTATCATTTTTCCATAGACTCTTGGGTTTGGGGACCTGGGATATTTCCACTGGAGTCTGAGGGAAAATGGTGATCAAGGTGATTGTAGTCTGACTTGCTTGGCACATGCTACCTCCTGTCTCTCCTTGCTGCTTTGGCTAGGCTGACCTGCCTGTCCTATGGGTGGCATTTGGTGGGCAGTTAGTGGGGGTGGGTGCCCCCCTCTCCACAGCAGTTGACTTCCTTAGATGATGGCTGCAAAGGTTGACCTGGGAGTGGGACCAGCAGTACCACCATTTCCAGGGCTCTTGTTCCCATGGGCCCATGCATGGTAGTTGGTCATCAGTTGCTGCTGGCTTCAGTACTGTCCTATTCAGAACCTTTGCTTAATCTTAGTCTAAAAAGGCTAATAAGCAATGTGATTTCAAATCTCTAGTTATGTGACCCTGGACAAATCATTTAACCTCTAAATGTGCCTCAGCCAACTCCCTAGGACTTATCTATATATGGGTTGAAATTTGTGTTGATAAAGGGAATTTTTGCACTGGGAGTTTCAAACACCAATGAAATTGAAGATGTGAATTTGCAGATAGCACTCTAAACTTTTAAAAGCATTTTCATCCTATCATTTGACCCTAATAGAATGATATTATATCATAGGTAAAACACAATACATATGAATATCTTTCTGAGAAGTACAATTTGAATTCATTGACAGGGTTCCAAGGAACAATCAGTCAACAATTATTTATTAAGTGTTTATTATGTGCCAAGAACTGTACCTGTGAGGAAAAGGGGCAAGGCAAGAAAAACAACGCATTTAAAACGCCCACAGGGTTCACCCTGCTGTCTTCTAGCCATAGCTTAAGTACTTTCTCCCCTTGCCTGGACTAAAGTGGATACTTCTGTTGTGAGAGGTTTTATCTTCATTGTAACCACAGTATTTTGTCCTAAGGCTGATGATAATTACTGCTAGATCAAAAGACCAGAAAGTCCACCATTTAAACATCTGTGTCTTAAGGAAGACTTCACCTGTAGTCAGGATCTAAAGTGGTAGGTAGTGAGTGGACTCTGAAAATGATAGCTGAAATCATAAGTGAACAATAAAGTTTGGTAATTGATTACATTGAGTATATTTTTTCCTGTGCTACAATTTAGGAACTTATCAACAGATTTAAAAGAGTAATTGGAAATGATGAGTCATTGACATTTCTGTTCCTCTTTTTCCAGCTTCTTCTCTTGACAGTATTGCAGCTGACATGAAGGTAATTGAAAGAAAAGTTTTGTAGATGCCTTTTGTTTTTACATCGCATTGATTTCCAAATATCAGAGTACTCCCAATTACTTCCACTCTCCTCCTTTTCCTTTCCCAGTGAAGTTTACCTTGTAATGAAGATTAAAAAAAAATTCAGGAAAACTAACAAATTGATCACATCTGACAACATATGCAACATTCTGCACCCATGATAATAATTTTAAAAGTAACATGTCTAAAATGACACATTTTCAACTCTGATCTGGCAACAGTTATATTTCTCTAGTCGAAGGTGCAAGGGTCTCTGTCTTTCTACAACTGCACACTGTTTACCCCACCTGTCCTAGAAGGAGGGGCGGGTCCTTGCCTGAGTGAGTTATTCCGTTGCCCTCCTGGGATCTACCTCCCGCCCCCCACCATGGCCTTCTACAATTCCACATCTGTTGCTTCCCATCCCCTTCGCCCATTCTTCCTCCAGCTGCACACTGATGTCTGTGACTCTACTTGAGGACAACTCACGGATAGGTGAGTCTTTGTTTAAAACCTCTATGTTGTTCAAAGATCTAGCTAGCTTTACTGCTCATTCATCACTCTCATACTGGCCCACCTCTAGCTCTGATTCCCTAGGGATGATGATAACCTGAACTCATTCCTCAATGCTTTAAAAATGTTTGTTTTTTAAAATTAATTTGAGTTCCAAGCTATTTCCCTCTCAACCCTGCACTAGAGAAGGCCAACATTTGACATATATATGTCAAACTCTCTCTCTCTATGTATATATATATATATATATATATATATATATATATATATATATGACACTATATAATATATAGTTGATGTAAATATATATATGTGATACTACATATGTGAATATGAATATATATGTGAGACTATATAATATATAGTTCTATATATCAGTTCTTTTCTATTTTTTCCTCACAATTTATCTTTCTCTCTCTTTACCCCCTCCTTTCTCAGAAGTCTAATTTTCTGACCATTGCCTCCCTAATCCATGCACCCTGCTAGGAGTCCCACCCCTATCCTATCCCTTTGCTCTCCTAATTCTCTGAAAGTTAAGAAGACTTTTATGCCCTATGAAATATGTATGTTATACCCTCTTTAAGTCAGTTCAAATGAGAATAAGGTTTCCATACTTACTTGCCCTTTACACTATTTTCCTCTCCACTGTAACATTTCTTCCGTTCATACCTCTTTTGTATGAGATAATTTGCCCCATTTTACCTCTTCCTACATAATTTTAGCTTTTTTAGGATCATAATAAACTCAACTGCAAGCCTTTTATCTACATATATTTTTTTGAACTACTCTAATAATAATAATATTCTTAAGAGCTGCAAACATTACTTTACCACATAAGAAGTAAACAATTTAACCTTATTAAATCCCCTATAGGGATTAGTCTTTCACGTTTACCTTCTTATGTTTCTCCTGATTCTTATAAATCAAACTTCTGGTTCAGTTCTGGTCTTTTTCTCAAGAACACCTGAAAGTTCTTTAGTTCATTAAATATTCATTTTTTCCTTTGCAGGTAGGTTATTCTTGGTTGTAAAACAAGCTCCTTTGCTTTTCGTAATATCAAAGACTGCCTTTCAGTCTTAATGTAGAAGCGGCTAAATCTTGTGGTAGCCTGACTGTAGTTTCACGATGTTTGTATTGTTTCTTTCTAGTTGCTTGTAGTATTTTCTTCTTAACCTAGGAGCTTTGGAACTTTATTAACTGTTAGTTAACTTAGTTTCTTATTTCCTTTGAGTTTCATTTTGGCATCTCTTTCAGGTGGTGATCACTGTATCTTTCAGATTTCTATTTTACACACTAGTTGTAGAACTTCAGGGTAATTTTCCTCAATAATTCTGGAAGTATAGAGTTGAGACTCTTTTGATCATAACTTTCAGGTAGTCTGACAATTCTTACATTACTCTCCCTGATCTATTCTCTAGGTCAATTGTTTTTATAACGAGATGTTTCACATTCACTTCTTTTTTTCACTTTTTAAAATTATTTCGTGATGTCTTATAAAGTCTTTAGCTTCCCTTGCATGATTCCAATTTTTAGGGAGTTTATTTTCTTTGGTAAATTTTTGGATGTCTTTTTCCAGTTGATTGACTGCTTTTAATAATTTTATTGCTTTTCTTGCATTACTCTTATTTCTACTCTCAAATTTCCCTCAATTTGTCTTGATTTTGAAGTGTTTTTTTTTAAAGCTCTCCCAAGAACTCTTTTTGGGCTTGTGATCTTTTAGCATTTTTTCTTTGAGGCTTTCCAAGAAGCTGTTTTGCCTTCTGAGTTTGAACCCTGAACTTCTCTATCACCATCGTAGCTACCTGTGGCTAAGTTTCTTTCTCTAATTATTCATTTTTAATGGCTTATTTCTTGGCTGTTAACCTTTATGTTAAGGTCAGGCTCTGCTCCCAGGGTGTGGGGGATTACGTCTCAGGTTTTAGGTTTTTCGTGGCATTATTTTCTGAACTCTTTATCTGGAGGCCTTTGACCTTTTACTTATTTTATTGTTCTATAATCCAAGGCCACATGTGGTTAATGCTCCTCTGGATCATGCCTTGGTCTATAAGATACTCCTCTCTGCCCCTGAGCCTCAACCAGGAAGACCAACCTAGAAAATGCCTTTGTTCCCTGTGGTCTCTCAGGTGGCTGTAAAGATCATCTTGACCCTCTGCCCTGGAACCAAAACCAGGCTGCTGCTTGCACAGCTGGCCCCAGGGCTTGCTGTTTGTTGACCCAGCTGTATCTGGCTGGAGGTATCTGTACTTCAATCTGGCCAAACCACAACCCCAGGAAATCAGAGATTTCCTAATGTCATTCCAAGTTTTCTTAGACTGGACAACTGCTTTATCTTGACTTTTAATCATTTTTAACATTTTTACAATTTACTTTGAGGCATCATTTTAATTTATTTGTGGGGAATTTGGGAGATCCAGGTAGTTTCCTGCCTTATTCTGCCATCTTCCCACAATTTGTCCTTTGATGATTAATATACTCCTACACTTCATACGTTACCCATACCAGTGATTTTAAACCATCCAGTTTTAATTGTACAATCCCCATTCTGCATCTGTCATTACCTGGTCCCTTTTCCCATATCTCTTACCACCTTCTCACAGCATATCACTCTGAAACTACCCACCCCTTCTACTGTGCCCCCTGGAATAAAAGCCTGCTCCATAGGTAACACTTTCATTTTAAATGTTTTCCTTTCTCACTCATTTCATCTTCTTGAACTCACTGAGACCTGGCTCTCTTCTGATGACATAGCTTATCCAACTTCCCTCTTTAGCAATAGTTGTCCTTACACTCTTATTCTCCTTAGAGGGGGATTTAGACTACTACTTGATTCCCTACTGTCATGTCCAGACTCCCTTTCTACCACCAGCACTCAGCAACCTCATTTCCTCTGAGGTTCAGCTGATCCATATTTATCACCCAATCAATATTCTGGTAGTTGTTAGCTACCAATCTACAGGACACTCTTCTTCCTTCCTCAGTGAGTTTAGTAGTTAACTCATAGTCTTTCTCTTCTCCTCAACTCCTCTTCTCATAGTAGGGGACTGCAACACAGTGATCCTCCTTCAAACACCCTACCTTCCCAGTTCCTTAACCTAACTCATTTCTCATGACCTACTTCTCCATCTTTCTCTGCTACACATGGAAATAATCATACCCTTGATTTTGACATCCCCCATAATTGCTCCATTTCCATGCTTAGGAACTATGAAATTCCTTTATCTGATCACAATCTGTTGTCATTCCACATTTCTTCTGCCTTGCAACCCCTAGCCATGTTCTTCATCTTCAGTGATATTTCCAATCTCTTCCCCCCTTTCTCCCAGGCTCTCACCCTTGCACTGATCATATTCTCCTCCCTTCCCCTTAACAACCCTAATTGAATCAGTTCAACTCTGCACTGTTCTCTTTTCTTTAGTTTATTGCCCCCTTATTCTATTACCTGTCTTGCCTTGCTAAGCCCTTACTTTGGTTAGAGTTCCCTTACTGAAAGGATTCCAAAAAACAAAACAAAAACAAAAATACCAGGCAATAGTCATTATTAAGTACTTTCTAATGGTCTCTTAGTAGCCAAATCTAATGGCCTTTTCTCTGTCCTCATCCTTCTGGACCACTCTGCAGCCCTTGATACTGTTGACCATCCTCTTCTTGAGACATTTTTCTCCCTAGGTTTTCATAATACTGCTCTGTCCTGGTTATTTTCTTCTCTTTCTTGTCTGACTGCTCCTCTGTAATCATCTTCTTCAACTAGGTCATGCCTTTTAACCATGGGTGTCAGTCACGGTTCTATCTTGGGTCCTTCTTTTTTCCCTCTATACCAGTGGTTCTCAACCTGTGGGTCATGACCCCTTTGGGGGTCAAACGACCCTTTCACAGGGGTCACAGTATTGACCTAGCTCCTTTGGCCTCCAGAATATCATATTCTAAGCCCGTCTATCCCTTAATGTAGAAACTGCTAGGTCTTGTGTTATCCTGATTGTGTTCCCACAATACTCACATATTTCCAATGATCTTAGGAACCAACACACAGCTCCTCTATCCATCCCCAGGTGGGTCCGCCCACATGCAGATACGCCTATATATGAGTATTAAAGGATTGCAGCATTAGGAAGGTTGAGAACCACTGCTCTACACTATTTCACTTGGATATCTCATCAGCTGTCATGGATTCACTTACTATCTCCATGTAAGTGATTCTCAAATCTGAACTTACCTGAATCTCAGATCTATTTATCCAACCATATCTTCTTTCCTCTTGATTGTTTTTTTTAAGTTATCAATTTTTTTTTCTAATTTATTTATTTATTTTTAGTTTTCAACATTCATTTCCACAAGATTTTGAGTTACAAAATTTTTGCCCTGTCTTTCCCCTACCACTACCCCAAAATAGCTAGCCTACTGAATACCCCTTTCCCCAATCTGTTCTCTCTTGTATCCTCCTCCCCCCCCCACCAACTTTCTAGTAAGGCAAGACAGATTTCTATACCCCAGTGCCTGTATGTCTTATTTCCCAGTTGCATGTAAAAACAACAACAACAATTTTTTTAAATATACATTTGTTTTTAAAACTTTGAGTTCAAGATTTTTTCCTTTTTTACCTCCTCACCCACCCCTCACTGGGAAGATAAGCAATTCAATATAGGTTATACATGTGAAGTTATGCATAACATTCCCATAGCAGGTATATTGTGAAAGACTAATTATATTTCCCTCCATCCTATCCCACCCCTCACTTATTCTATTTTCTTCTTTGATCCTGTCCCTTTTCAAAAGTGTTTGCTTCTAACTATCCTCTCCCCCAAACTGCCCTCCCTTCTATCATCTCCCCTCTTACTCCCTTTCCCCCTATTTTCCTGTAGGGTAAGCTTCCCAATTGAGTGTGTATGTTATTCTCTCCTTAAGCCAAATTTAATGAGAGTAAGGTTGTCCCATTCCTTTTACCTTCCCACTCTTCCCCTCCATTGTAATAGTTTTCTCTTGCCTTTTTTATGTGAGATAATTTACCCTAATCTATCTCTCCCTTCCCCTCTCCTCTCTTAATTTTATTTTTTAGATATCATCCCTTCATATTCAACTGATCCTGTGCCCTCTGTCTATGTATACATGTATATACATATGCACATTCTCACATGTATATTTATACACACCTATACCCTCCTATGCTTACATATATATATATGCATACATGTGTATACTTATATATTCCCTTCAACTGTCCTCATACTGAGAAAAGTCTTATGAGTTACAATTATCATTTTTCCATGTAGGAATATAAATATTTCAATTTTAATAAGTTTCTTATGATTTCTTTTCCCTGTTTACCTTCTCATACTTCTCTTGCTTCTTGTATTTGAAAGTCAAATTTTCCATCCAACTCTGGTTTTTTCATCAAGAATGCTTGAAAATCCTCTATTTCATTGAATGGCTATATTTTCCCCTGAAGCATTATACTCAGTTTTGCTGGGTAGGCGATTATTGATTTTAATCCTAGCTCCTTTGACCTCCAGAATATCATATTCCAAGCCCTTCTATCTCTTAATGTAGAAACTGCTAGGTCTTGTGTTATCCTGATTGTGTTCCCACAATACTCAAATTGTTTCTTCCCAACTGCTTGCAGTATTTTCCCCTTGGCCAGGGAACTCTGGAATTTGGTTGTAATATTCCTAGGAGTTTTCTTTTTGGGATCTTTTTAAAAAGGTGATTGGTGAATTCTTTCAATTTCTATTTTGCCCTCTGGTTCTAGAATTTCAGGGCAATTTTGCTTGATAATTTCTTGAAAGATGGTGTCTAGGCTCTTTATTTGATCACGGCTTTCAGGTAGGCCAATAATTTTTAAATTATCTCTCTGGGATCGATTTTCCAGGTCAGTGGTTTTTCCAATGAGATATTTTACATTGCCTTGATTTCTCATAAAGTCATTAGCTTCCAATTGCTCCAATCTAATTTTGAAGGAATTATTCTCTTTAGTGAGTTTTTGAAATTTCTTTTCCATTTGGCAAATTCAATTTTTTAAGGCATTCTTCTCCTCATTGGCTTTTTTGGGCCTCTTTTGCCATTTGAGTTAGTCTATTTTTTAAGTCTATTCAGTCAGGCTGTTGACTCACTTTTCTTGATTTTCTTGCATCATTTTCATTTCTCTTCTCAATTTTTCCTTCACTTCTCTTACTTGGTTTTCAAAATCCTTCTTGAGTTCCTCCATGGCCTGTAACCAGTTCATAGTTTTTTTGGGGAGCTTTTGATGCAGGAGTTCTGCTTTCATTGTCTTCCTCCCACTCCGTGCTTTGATCCTTTTTGTCCCTGAAAAAGAAATCTATGATAGGATTGCGTTTCCTCTGCTTGCTCATGTTGCCAGTCAATTACTTGACTTTTGAACTCTTTGCCATGGTTGAACTCTGCTTTCAGACTGGAGAGAGCTTTGTTCCAAATCACTGGAGTTTTTGCAGCTGCCAGAGCAATTAGGAGGGTGCCCTCTTTGCAGCTCCCACAGGCTCTGGCATCTGGACACACACCCCAGGACCTCCACCCAAGATCACAATCCAGATCCAAGCAGGTCAAAGCAAGAGTGATTACCCTCTGAATTGTTGCTTGGTCCCCCTATAATCTGTAGGCCATTTGGTGGTGGCAGCTGCATAGCTCCTGCGCCTCCACTACCTCTCACCCCAGGGGCAGGGGCTGGACCTCGCTCTTCCATCTAGCCCTGTTCCAACAGAGTTCTACACTGACCTTTTACTTTGTCTTTGGCATTTATGTGTTGAGAAGTCTGGAAACCACCACTGTTACTTCACTCTCCTGAAGTCCGCTTTGACTGCTATTGGTCAGGGCCACCCTGGGGTCAAAGTGTGGCTCGGCTCATGGGGGACTGTGCTTGGCTCCCAGCGCACTGTGTTGGACCTTTCCTGCAGGCCTGCCAGTCTGTCTTCAATGGGAGATTTGTTTCTCTTTGTCACTTTGTGGGTTCTGTAGCTCTAAAATTTGTTTAGAGTCATTTTTTTACATATATTGGAGGAGGTGGAAGCTGGAGCCACAGGAAAGTCCTGTTTCTACTCTGCCATCTTCTTTCCTCTTTATTCTTGCATATCCAACTGCCCATTGGACTCTTTGAACTGGATGAAGTGCTAGGGAGACAAAAAAGGACAAAAACATGGTCCCTGCCCTCAAGATTCTAATATCTATATTACAGCATCACAATCCATATATAGTCAGGTACCTGAAAAATCCTAGATGTTCTTAGAGGATGTTCCTGACTGAAGATTGGATGTCTCTCCCAGCCAATGTGGAGAGGCTCAGCAAGGGAAAGCTCACCACTGGTTAATGAATGGTTTTGGCACTCATGAAGACCTTTTGTTAGGGCATGGAAGGGTGGAGATCCTCATTGGCAGAGGGAACACCAATACTAGTGAATTGTCCTCTGGAAATATTGAAAGGAAACAGGATCTTTCCATTCACTCAAGATTTTGCTCTGTGACCAGGCACAGATACTGCTTATTTGTACTTTGACTTTGAAAGCTTAATATTATCTTTCCAGCTCTCCTAACCCTCTTTTTATTTTCAGGAAATGGCTATGTTCTCAATTTTCTTCCTTCTCTTAATTTTCTTTTCCTCCCTCACTTAATTAAAAAAACCCAATAAAAAACCCAAATAAGTAATAAAGCATATTGTCTTCCAGATTTTAAGCGATCAAGAAGAATGGAGTGCTCGGAGGCGTGAATTGTTATCTCCATATTCAGATAGGTTTGGAAATATCTTGTCTAGTCATGACAACCAAGGGGATTCCAATTTTCACCATATGCCTTCATTTGCTGTCCATCACCACCGATCACATAGTCCACATCTGAATTGTTGCCTTCACCGACACAGGTTTGCATTCTAGAATAATTATAGCCCTATTGCTTGAGAGTGCATCATTAGGAGATGATCAGGAGGAGATCAGACAGTTGACTTCTTTAAAATGTTTTGCTTGTAACTATTTGGAAGGGGGAGACAATTACTCCTTTGAGACACTATCGCAGAGGTGAAATTTTGCTTAATACTGAATAACAGCTAAGAACCTATTGTTCATAATAAGACATATGGAGGAAGAAAACCCTAATTTCAGAATTAGAGATAGGGACTAGACCAGTGATTTTATTTGTATATGGCACTCCTGGATGAAGAAGTTTCTTCTGTCAAAGCAGTTTGGTACCTTTTTGTAACTTAGAGTACTAGAGAATTCTCTAACAATCACTGAGGTTAAATGATTTGTCCATAGTCCCACAGCTAGTATGTATAAGAGGTAGAATTTGAACCCAAGTCTTCATGACTATCCCACAGTACCTTTATATATTGATTCAATATTTTCTTTAAATATACCCCTTATGTAATGATTTTCATCTGTCACAAGTATTTAAAAATTCTGAAGGTTTTATAAAGGACTGGAAATTGGGAATATTTGACCTCCTTTTTCAAGGGATGTTGCCAGGGAATAGGTCATAAAAAGATAAGTAGGTTTTTAAAAGAAAGGCTTATGATTTGTCACAAGATTGCTAAATTTTTTTCTTCTGAGTACTATCAATGATAAAGAAGGGAGAAAAAATTCCATATGTTCAAAAGGACATGGACATTCACAAAAGACCAATTGAGTAGATATTATCAGAATCTAGATGACACACACTCTAAAAGGATGTATTAAGTCTGGAATAGACAAGGAAAAATAGCATGTGCCACTACTGAAGGAAAATGCAAGAAGTTTTCCAGAAATTACAGAGTCTGTTGATTTTGGATTAAAAATAGATTTGTAGAAATAAATCATTTAAACATAAAATGTACAATGATAAAACTAGCTTTTGATTATTCACTCGAATCTAGAGAAAGCCAAGCATAAATAATACCAAATAATGGTTATTCATATTTAATTTTAGAATATATATATATGTATATGAAAAAATGACAGCAAGGTATGTTGCCTAATAACACAAATAATGACTAACAAAGTGAAATGACATGTCTATGGTTACATAGCTATCTAGGGACTAAGTATGAACTCAAGCCTGGACCCTGGAATACTAAATTGACTTTTCAGTTGTACCAAAATTGCTATAAGCATTTGGAGAAAGGAGAGATTACTTTTGACTAGGATGATGTAGAAGGGCTTGATGGAGGTAGGCATTAGAGCTGGGCATTACAGGATATATGTAAAATTTTGTTAGGTGGAAAGGGAGAGGAGGCAAAAAGGTGAACAAAGATGCAGAATTAGAAAGTTACAATGTGTATATAGGAAATACTGAATAGATATTTAGTCAAAACCTGTGGTTAATATAGATGAAAAAATGAATATCAGAAATGTGGGGTTCAGTCCATTTGAATGAGTGTCATGTTAAGGAGTTTGGACTTCTATGGCAGATAATGGTGAGCTCTAAAACGTTTTTGGAGAGACTAATAGCGTGGTTATATTTATGCCTTGATAAGATTATTTTGACAACTGTGTAGTGGATAGATAGGATCAAATGCAAGAAGGGAGACCAAATAGGAGACTATTATTCATGAAAGAGATAATAATAAGATGAACTAGGGAGGGTGTGATGAACAAAAATATACTTTTCACAAGTGAATTATTTGTAATTTTTTTGTTTTCTCCCCTGCTAGTGAGCAGAGGGAAGGTTATGGGTATGCAAGACATGGTGTAGAACTAGAATTGACAAGATTTGGCAACTATTTGAATATTGGTGGTATTAATTAAGGATAAGTTTCAAACCCTAGGTATCTGGGAGGATGGTGATGCTAACAACAGTATAGAAATTTGGAGGTGGGTTTAGTTTAAATGAAGAGGATGATGAATTCAGTTTTGAATATGCTGAATTTGACATACTGGTGTGAAATTCATGTGAAATTATCTTGCAGTTTGAGATATGGTACTGGAGTTTAGGAGAGAGATTAGGAATGGATATATAAATTGGGATTTATCTGTATAGAAGAGATAACTGACCCTGAGGGAGCAGATGAGATCACCAGGGAGAAAGTATAGAGAAAGGAATGAAAGGCATCCAGAGACAAAGCCTTGGTGGATACCTTCAGAGGGTAGGAGATAGGTGATGATATAAGAAAGGAGATAAGGAAGAAATGGTCCAAAGGATAGGAGGAAAACTTAGAGAGTGTGATGGGAGTCAAGGGTGGAGATGATATCTTGTGAAGGAATAGTTTAATAGGATCAACATTTGCTAAGTGGCTAGCTAGGCTTAGGGGTGCAGTCTGTGAACAAAGCTCCAAGGGGTCAAACCTGCAGTTTTGGTTTTATCAGCATCATGGCTCAACCACTGACCTACCACAAATTAGGAACTTAGTAAATTACTCAAATATTTTCAATGCTTGAATAAATTCTTTAGGTATCCTTAGAGAATACTATCTGTGATTTTCGTTACATGGAAAATAATGATGACTTTTGGGAAGTGTGCTATATATACACAGTCACATTTAGAGTTTTGGATTTCCCTCTTCCTCCTCAGTTTTATTTATTGGCTTAATTAAGATGTGTAGGATCATAGTTAAGGCTGGGT
Source organism: Pseudochirops corinnae (assembly GCA_028646515.1). NCBI lineage: Eukaryota > Metazoa > Chordata > Mammalia > Diprotodontia > Pseudocheiridae > Pseudochirops > Pseudochirops corinnae. Next base: position 95,744,970 of record CM053590.1, read on the forward strand.
CTAGTTTGCCACATATCTCTGAGAGAGTATGTGGAGCTCTTTGATGGAAGAGATCTGGAATTTGATGATTTAATCTATTTGATAGGTTGTGCTGTAGCCCTCACTTCAATTGGGAGAAGATTCATGAAAGGGTACGGGATCTCCTGACCTCTCGAAAAGCCCGACAACGACTCTACCTGGTCAGTTAAAACTAGATAGTTGTTGGCAAAAGAACAATGGGCTTTTCTGAGATAATTGACTCCTGTGATCTCAGGTCTCTGTGTTTATTTCATTTTTGCCTTTTTTATTACTGCTTTTTTTTAAACATCACAGTCTTTTCTTGATATGACTTTCCTTTCATAATGCCAAACAGTTGGATTAATTACAAAATATCTACTTGTGTATCTTTGTTCCTATTGTCCATTCATTATCGACCATTTCTGTTTTTTATTGTCCTTCCCTATTTGATGGATGTGAGATGAAACTTCAGTTAGTTTAATGTGTATTTTTCTTATTCTTAGTGATTCGGAGCATTTTTTATGTAGTTGTTGATCCTGTGCATTTTTTTCTTCTGAAAAATATTCACTGTGTGTGACTGTGAATAAATCAGTTTTTTCATTTATAAAATGAGAGTGTTGAACTCAGTGGACTTTGAGGTTTCTTCTAGTTCTAAGTCTATGTTCTTGTGAAATTCTGTTAACATCCTTTGACCAATTATCTATTAATTATTGAGTCGTGCTGGTTCTTACATATTTTTGTGTCAGTTAAACCTATATTTATGCTCCATTACCTTAAAGTCTTTTCTTTAAGATTAATATGGGATTGTCATTTGTCTATTTGGCCATGGGCCATTTGGCCTTCATTCAACGACCAAAGACCACAGCGTGAGGTAGAACAGATTTGTGTTTGCCATGTGAAGAGGCACAATTAGCAAAAACAAGAATGGGAGAAATATAGAATTCTTAGGGTTGAATTCCTGGAGACATCTTTTGCCAGTTGACTTATTATAAGATGATGTTTGTAGCCTGTGGACAGAAACTCCTGATCCTCTGCCTTTTGCTGAGACAGTAAGTATTCAAGTGACCTTTCACAATCTCAGATGCAAGCAAACGAGTTACCGATGGCCGTTAGTGTGATCCAAACATAACATAATGATCTAGTTAAATTTATCCTCTGACTTTTGTACTTGTTGATTCACCTTAGGAGAGACAGAGTTATCAAATGAACGTTTTAAACGAGCTTGTTTGTTTGCTGGATTCGTGATTTCGTTGGTGCAGGTAGTCCTCACACTCACATAGAATGCATCCCTTCCTTCTTATCTTCTCGTCCTGTGCCTGGTTTTTTCTACAAGTTCTTCACAAAGGATTTTGACCCAGTGGAATTTGAATGATTTATTTTGTCTTTTCATTATGTTAGAGATAGGATCTGGCCAATGCAACACTTGGGCTGTCTAGCTATAGCTTTTTATTTTTGCTCCGTGATTCAGTTGTCTCCCTTTCTGGTCATACATGTTCTTGATCTCTCTTATTTTATTTTTCCGTGTACAAGTTATTGCTGATAATAGGTCTTTTTAAGCCCAGTGTGTCTTTTCCCTTGCTTTCTGGATAATTTCTCTTTGTGATTCTTCTCAAATCATGGTGTTTTCTGATTCACAACCATATGGTGTTACTGAGAGAATATTGATCTTAAAAAAAAACCTGGCCTTTGTGCCAATACAGAGTTTGGAATAACTGAAAGCACAACATAGTCTTCCAAGTGCAATTCAAATTAATCTCATTCTATTCCACAATTTTGGGCCTAGATTGTTGTCTAGCCATGGCACCTCTCCAAGGGATAAATACCAATGAACAAATTTAATGGGCTGCCTGTCATAGTCTGAACAATACGCATTTCTCATCTACTTTGTTTTTATAATGTGTGTACTTAGACCAATCTGGTGTGCAATACTGTGCATTTCACAGTGGAAGTTTTCTCATGTTCTGGAGTTGAGTGTAATTAATACAATGTCATCCATGGTTAATATTTGGAGAACTTTACCATATGTAGCGAATTCTTCTTTGATTTTGATGTTTGCTGTCACACAGGCAAATACCTGAAGTGAACATGCATTTTTCTGTTTCTTCATATCAGTACCCAGCAAATCATTAAACAAAGTTATTTTCATAATTGAATTTGGATAAAATCTTTTATGATTTATTTTATTCTAGTGAGAGAAATGCATTAAAAGAACAATTAACAGCAAATAGTGGTTTTATATATATTTATACATATTGTATGTATGTATTACATATAGTTAATGAGATAATATTGTAAGGGATTGTGTTTATACAAAATGGGAAAAGCACCCTATTCCTATCATTCGGGATTTTGGAATTCTGATCCTCCAATATCAATATTCTTTTATATATGTACCTGTACTCTATTATTTCCTACCATAATTTTCATTTTTTCATTCTCTCTTTGCTCAGAAGAAAACTCCTTGGAAGACTTCATTATATTCATGTTATCTTGAGTCTAAGGTGCAAGAGAAAGCATTCAATCTTGTGCCTACTTTCTGTCATTTGCTCACTGTGTGTCATGTTCCTTTCCTTCTTCCTAGTTATAGGTTTCCATTATTTGTTCCTTCGGTAGTGAATCTCAGATACTTTTAGGCATATATGAGCTAGAAGAAATCCTGACTCTCACACATGCTTCAGTTTCTTAGTGATTTGTTCCTGGGCCTAGAGCTGATTGGATCTAGAGCTGGAATAATAAATACTTGCATCTATGTGAATTCTTTAAAGTTTACAAATCCTTTTCTTCTTGACATCTCTCTGAGGTAGTTAGTGTAAATATTATTACACCCAAATTACTCCTGTAGTTGTGGAAACTGAAGCTTAGGGAGGTTAGATGACTTGCCCAAAGTTAACAAGGGTGAGAGACAGGACTTGAACCCAGATCTTTTCTGCCTCTAAGACTAATACAATGACTGGAAGAGATCTTAAAACCATCTAGTTTTACATATAAGGAAACTGACGCTTAGTAATCCATACAGAAAAGATGATGATAAGGACTCCACATCCGTGACAGTGTGTTATTTTATTTCTTCTCTGTACAGTTGATGGTTTTTTTTTTGAGCCAACTATATTGATAATATTTGTATGAATGAATGATGGGGCTAACCAGAGCCTTTATTCTTTTGTAGGGAGTAACTGACTCTGAAGTTGATGAAATCCTTGGAAGAAGAACCCCCTTTTTAAGGCACTCCTCACTACATGAACCTTTTGAGCACAGATATTTCTAAGTAGTTATCACTTGTATAGGTAAGCAACTTAAGGGATCCTTTTTATCTTTCAATATACTGCCTTAATGTTGGTTGTCTAATATCAAAGTAAAATTTATAAATTTATAAAGCTTATTTGTAGAGAGAAGTTGGAGGGGGAATAAGGATGATGACCTTTCTTTCTGTCGTATGATACTTATTATTCACAGCTAGCCCAACAAGGTTCTCCTTTGTCTTTCAACATTGACATTTTAAAAGTATTTATTCTTCCAATCTTGGACCACTGCCTTTTTGATGTGTACTTTGCTATTCAACAGAAACCAGGGATTTCAGTTAATGAAATGTCACTGCAAAGAGATTCAGTTAAATTCCATTTAGTTCAATGAGAGAATGAATGTTAAGTGCCTATAATATACAAAGCAATATGCTGCATATTGTAGGGGAGGGGAAGATACAAGAATGACTAAGGGCCAGTCTCTACCCTCAAGGAGTTTTCTATCTAGTATTATCTATTAGCTAGTGTTATAATATATATTAATAATATATATTAATTATTATTATTAGAATTATTATTAGAATTAGAATAATAATAGAATTATTATTAGAAGAGGGGGGCCTCTCCTCTTCAGACTCCTTGCAGCAGCAGCAGCAGCAGCAGCAGCTTCCACCTCCGCCTCCATGGAGTCTGCTTCAAGAAGACCTGTCTCAGTTACCAATTCTCATTTTCTTCTCAATTCTCAGTCTAGCAGTAGCAGCCCAGCCTCCAGATGCTGCCAAGAGAAATTCCCCCTTTCTCCAGTGGCAGCAGCTTCTGCCTCCAGATGCTTGTTCCAAGAAATAGAAAAATTAATAATAATAATATAATATTCATAATATTATATAATGTATCTAATAGATATTATTATGTATTATCTAGTAGTTAAGAAATAAGGGACTCTCTTTACCTGGGAGTGAGACCAAGGAGAAAGGGAAAGCCTTGCAGAGGATTTGACACTGGGCTTTACTCTGTGCTCTTTAAAATTTTTATCAAGGGCTTGAATGAGGACAGAGTTGGTGTTCTTGTCAGATTTGTAGATGACCTGCAGCATAACGTGATGGAAAGTTAGGGTTCGAAAGGAAAGATTAAAATTATGGAATAAACCTAACAAGTGGAAATTTAATTGGGATAAATATAAAATCTTCTACTTAAGTTTAAGGAATCAGCTGCAAATGTACAGGATGGGGGAAGTGAAGCTAAACAACAGCTTGTGGGATTTGAGTGGACTACCAGCTTCATGTCAGTCAGCAATAAGGTTTGGTAGCCCCAAACTCCAACACACTGATGCAATTTTAGGCCACATTAGGATATAGTGACCAGAATAAGCTACACAATAGTCCTGCTAGACACTATGCTGGTCAGACCACATCTGGAGGACAGGGCAAAGTTTTGGGTGCCACATTTTAGGATGAACATAGGAAATTCATTGAGATAAGTGCACCTGGAGTCATGAAGGGACTTTAGACCAAGGCATATGAGAAACACGCTGCTGGAGAATCCATGGAAAGAACTGGAGATTTTCACTTGGAAAAGAGGAGACTTATCAGGAACTCCATAGCTGTCTTCAAGTACCTGAAGCTCTGTCACATGCAAGAGGGATTAGGTGTGTTCTTCTTGGTCCCAGAGGGCTGAAATAGGAACAATGGGTAGAAGTTACAAAGAAGCAGACTTGGACTTTTTGTAAGTAAAACTTCTTAACAATTAGAGTTGTCTAAAAATAAAATTGGTTGCCCCTGTCCACAGTGCCTAGCACACAGTAAACACTTAATAAATGCTTATTGACTGATTTCCCACACCTTGGAGACTTAATCTGGGTTTCTGTTTTGCTCTATTAGCAATCTAGACATCTTAAAGGTACAAAAATTGGCCAGTCCAGATAAACACATTGTTTGTGATAATAACCCTTCCTCTTCCTGAAATATCCTTGGTAATAAAATTCTTGAGTAATTAAGTGAAAGTTCTTTAGTAATTAAGATAGTGTGCCTTTCCTATGTCTGGGATACTCATCCAGGTATGACTCTTGCCCTGTGAGCAATCCAAACTGTATAAAGCTTAAAATTCAACCAGTTTAGTTAAACCTGCTGGCACCGCTGCAGGCTTTCCTATTCAAATAGTCTATTGTGAATGCTATAAATGTAGACTGCCTGTTTTCTAGCAAGGCTTTTGTGAAAGTGTCATGCTAATCTTGTGGAGAAGATGGAGAGATAAAAATTAAATTATTATACAATTAGAAGGTTTCAGAACTGTTTGGATGGTCAGACTTAAAGAGTCGTTGCTAGTGGGTCAATGTCAGTGTGGCAGGGGATCTCTATGGGTATACTCTGGGGATTTGGGCATAGCCCATATTGTTTAACTTGGATAAAGGTATATATGGTATTCTCATCTGATTTGCAGGTGACACAAAGTGAAGAAGGATATCTGGGTGATAGAGTCAGGATTCAAAAAAATTTTGATAGGCTAGACTGAGCATTAGGCTGGATCAAATAAAATGATATTAATAAATATAGATATGACATTTTAAATTTGGGTGCAAAAGTTTAACTTTATAAGTATAAGATGGGAGTAGCATGGTTAGAGAGCAGGTATTCTGAAAAGTGTTTTTTGAGGGTATTTTGGACTGCAAGCTCATTATGAGTCTGAAGTGTGATGTGGCAGCCAAAAAAAATGCTTGGACTACATTAAGAGAGGTAAATCTTAGGAATAGGGAGTTGAGTAAATCTTAGGAATAGGGATTTGATAGTTTATTGTACTCTGCCATTGTCAGACTTCGTCTGGAGTAGTCCATTCAGTTCTAGATGCCACAACTTAAGAAAGGTATTGATAAGCTGGAGAGCATCCAGAGGAGAATAACCAAGATGGTGAAAAACCTCTAGTTCATGTTATATGATAATTGGCTGAGGGAACTGGGCAAGGTTAGCTTGGAGAAGAAAAGACTCAGGGGACCATGGAAGCTGTCAAGTATTTGAAGGACTGTCATACGGAGGAGGGATTAGACATGTTCTGTTTAGTCAGAGGGCAGAAGCAAGAACAATAGGTGGAAGTTGCAAAAAAGGCGCATTTAGGCTTCCTAAACTTCCTAACAATCAGAGCTGTCCAAAAATGGAATAGACTGCTCAGAGAGGTAGGTGGTGGAGACCTTTGGAGGTCTTCAAGCAGAGTCTGGAAGAGCATTTACACAAGATGTTAACATGAGGTTTTCTTTTGGTCTGCTGAGATGCCTTTCAAATCTTAAATTCTATGATTCTGTGAGTTGTGAGTTCACAGTGGTGGGACCAAGGCAACCTGTCTCGAGTAGTTATATTGCTAATATTCATGCTGAACGAGCTAGCTTCTTGTTAGCTGCCACAACCGCAGGCCTTGGTGCTGACTGCTTCTAAAACATTTCTGCAAGGGCGAAGTTACTGTTCCATTGGTTGTCCTACTTCTTTAGTCTTTTAAGGAAGATGAGGATCCCATTTCCATCTATTTTTTGTTCTTAAGTTCATCCTCAGATGATTCTTCATATACTTATCATTGTCTTGATTTTTCTTCATCTTCCACTATCCAGCTAAAATCTGTAATTATCAAACAGCAGACCAGCCACAAAGCTCAGGGGTCCTTCTTATGAGTTAGAGCTCAACATGTGGGTCATGATCCCTTTGGGGGTCTAACAACCCTTTCACAGAGGTCACAGGGGTCACCTAAGACCATCAGAAAACACATATTTCCGATGGTCTTAGGAACTGAGACACTGCTTCTCTATCCGTCTCCAGGTGGATCTGCCCACATGCAGATATGCCCACATACGAATATTAAAGGATTGTGGCATTAGGAAGGTTGAGAACCACTGAGTTAGAGTGTCAGGTTTTAGCTACTTGTCTCATTAGCCAAACATCATGTCCAAGCAGCCCTAACCATTCTTGTCCAGCAGATTTTTCTACCATTGTATAAGGTCTCTATAAAGAGCAATTTTAGTCTTTTATAGTCTCAATTTTGGCCTCTTAGGAATGCATCTTCTATTTATAATAGAGTCAATATGGAACATTGTCCTCCATAATATTTCCCCTTAATACATTATTTCTGCAGAACCAACTAAAGATCCATGTAGTATGCTTGCATATGGCAATAGTGTCCTTATCATTATTGCATTTCATCTGGGTTGACAGTACAGTTCATTTTCTCAGTTTCAAAATGTCAGTGAGAAATTCTTTACTTTAGAAATTTTATTCATTTCATTGAATATCTACTAATATGCTGTCTATGGGCACTGGGAATTTAGAGCTACAATACACAGTCCCTTCTCCCAAGGAGTTTATAATCAAGTAGGTAACAATAACATAAGTTAAAATTTGATAGATCCATAGGAGTGGCTCACAGTATTATCAGAGATGTCAAGGGACAGGTTCTTATCGCTTGGGGATGGCTGGGAATCACGGAAGACCTAATGGAGGAGGTAGACTCTCATCTGGGCCTTAAGGAACATGTCAGCAGGTGGATTGGCCATGTATAAGCAGAAAGTACAAAGGAACAAAAGTAAGAAAATGCAGGACAAGATTAGGTCTTGGACAAGTGGTCTGGTTTGATCAGAGTGCGGCGTGTGTAAAACATTGGAAAAGAAGGCTATAGTCAAATCACGAAGGGCTTTCAGAGCCTGACTAAGGAATTTATAGTTTATAAGGAGCTCCTAAAGGTTTTTGAGCAGAGAATAGATGTCATCAGACATGCATTTTAGGAATATTAATTTGACAGTGATATGAAGGTTGTATTGGGGAAGGAACATGGGAGACAAGGAAACAAAGAGACCAGTTAGGACGATACTTCAAGCCTCCAGGCGAAAGGTAAGGAAGAACTAGAACCAGATGCTTTTTTGCTGGTAGCTAGGTAGCATAGGGGAGGGAGAACTTGACCTGGAGTCAGGAAAACCTCAGTTTGACTTCAACTTCAGACACCTGGGCAAATCACTTAACCTCTGTCTGCCTCAATTTCCTCAGCTGGAAAATGGGGATAATGAGGACACTTACCTCTCAGTGTTGTTCTGAAGATCAAATGAGATAAAATTTGCAAAGGAATTAGCACAGTGCCTGGAACATAGTGGATGCTGTATGAATGCTTGTTCCTTTTACCCGTGTTCCCTTCCTCTTGCCCCTCAGCTAAGAGGTTATGCTTCTGGAGATGATTAATGTAAAGAATAACATCCTTAATGTTGAAAGGAAAAAAATCTTTAGTAAAACCCTCTGAAGCAGACATTTGTTCAGGAGTTTACTGGCCTCGTAATTCTCCACCTTGACAACTCCTTGCACTCCAAAATTGGTTAATATTCTCGGACTATTATGCAAAGGGATGATTACTTCTCTAAATTGCCTTTGAGTTCCAAACATGGAACAGAAATAAGGAACTTGGGAGGATAGAAGTTTTGTAGGGAATATGGATTTTAGTTTTGAACAAATTGACTTTGATAAACTAGTGAGATTCTCAGGAAATTGAAGGCATGGAAATGGAGCTTGGAAGAAAAGTTGAGTTTGGAAATATTAATTTTGCAATCATATATGTATAGAGAAGTTAACTAAAGTCCTAGGATTTATTGATTTGGTTGTCAATGAGGAGATTGTAGAAAGAAAAGAAAGGTGACTGTGGATGGAGCTTGGGGTCCACCCACATTTAAAGGGATGAGGAGTAAGAGTTGCTGTGGAGGAAAGTGGAAAAGGACCTCATGGCACAGGAAAAAAGCTAGGATTGGAGTATCATAAAAGTCCTTCAGTGTTAGGAAGCACAGAAGTTATAGTTTGCTTATTAGATTGCAAATTCCTTTTATATCTATCTTTGTACCCTCAGCACCGAGCAACAATAATAGCACATAATTGCACATAATTGGCACTAAATACATTTATATTGAATCAGAAGAAAATAAACATTAGAGTTATGATAGTGAATTTTTTATCTTTTTAAATGTGCACGAAATTATCATTTTAATGGAGCACTAAGGTAGTTGCACCTTAGTTAAAGCTCCTTGCTGATTTCATTCCCCTATATGTGTTAATCACACCCTTTTTGTTTAGGTGCATAGGTTTTACATTTATGAGATCAATGTCTTTGCCTGAACTGCCCTTAAAGCACAATCTAGCCATTTTGGCATGTTCATGATAGTTAAAAAGCATTTATTGAATAACCACAGTACATAGAGCAAGTGTACCAAACCAAATTAAGCTCAGGTAGAAAATTGTCTCTCCCCAGTTTTTCCATTCCTAATCTACCACTCATGTATCTCTACTAATATAACTAACATAAGAAAGACCAGATTGGACTCCCTTTTTCTAGGTTTAAACTTCCTGAAGGACAGGTATTGCTCCACAGATTATGTTGGCTATTAAGTAATTTTCAAGCTCAAAATTGTCATTGACATAGTGGATTCTGCAATTTTTTTTCCAGTTTTCTCTTTACTCTCTTTATCTTCCATCTCCTGTGTCTGGCTCAGATTCCCCTACCTGAAACACATGTCAGAGAAGGGAAAGCAAGGACACTAGAGAACATCACAATTTGTAACTTGGAGAGGTGAAGGTCACAACAAATTGCTGTCCTTCACAACTTAGAAAGTCATGCAGCACAAAGACTGCTGAATTTAGTCCAAAAACTATTCCTATCCCAGCTCTGCCGTTTATTCCCTGTGTGACCTTGGACAAATCCCTCAGCATCTCTAGTTCTCAGTTTCCTCACCTGTAAAATGATGAGAGGACAAGTAAAATCAATAACTGTTTAGCTAGCACCCGCTATATATCAGGTTCTGTGTTCAGCACTGGGCATACAAAGTTAGGTAAAAGCAATCTCTACCCTCATTTACAAACTCATATTCCAGTAAAGGAGACAGCATGCAAATGATTTAAGTACAAATGAAAAATATACAGGATAAATTGGAGATAATCTTGGAGGAAAGGCACTAGCATTAAGGGGGATCTAGAAAGTCTTCTTGCAGAGGGTAGAACTTCAGGTGAGATTTGAAGGAATTCAGGGAAGCCAGGGGATAGATATGAGGGAGAGCATTCCAGGTATGGGGAACAACCAGTGTAAATCTATGATCCTATAAAGGTCATAATAAATCATCATAGATTAAAGCTTAGAAAGATGAGGGCCACTAGCAACCATCATAGCTTTGAAAACATTATGCCAGATAGCTAGAATCATAGAACTTTCTAAGTAGAGACACCTTAAAGAAAAAAATTTAATCAATCCCTTTTCACAGATGAAGAAACTGAGGCCCAAAGAAATTAAATAAGCTGCCCAAGGTCACCTGTTAGTGAGGTAGTAAGGTCATAGCTTGGTAAGTCTAGCTAATAAGGTCACCTGTTAAACACATCATACAGTTCAGTGTTTCTCTCCTATCAACATTAAATTGTTATAATAGTTTTAATGTACTTCAAAAAAATAGAATAAAACCTGATGGCTGTGCTGGGAATATGAAATAGCTAGTATACTACCTCATATTTTATTCTGATCTGAGTCCTGAATGCCTAACCCCACTGTCATTGAAGACACAGCTAACTTTCTCAGTTGCCACACAGGGCACATGGCTTCCACCACTTTGGTGCACAGAGACAACAAGATAGTTCTATGTTCTGCAGCTTTCCTGATTAGAATGTTCCACTTGAAAGATTAAAGGACAAGTGCTGGGTCACTACATCTTTGGTTTCAAAAATAACCATCCAGTGATTTATTAGGTAGTTATACAGAACATAGCTTGTAATTACCAGGGTAAGTAACTCGACTTGCCAAATTACACCATAGCCTGCCATTGCAACTCACGAGGCTGGCATAAAATGCTCCATACTTGGTGTATACCTAATCAGGGAGCGGGGTTGGAGAGGAAGAGTTTACCACACCATGCCTAGTCATACTTTTAGGAAAAATTCGATAAAATAAGGTTACCTCAGAATCCCAGCTCTAAGATAATTGGTCTTCTAATAATTAGTAAACAACACCTTGAACATATCAAGAGCTTAATAAGTATGTCTTCAGCCAAATTGAGGATCTACTGGTAGGGAGGGCAAAGTGAATGCTCCAGGAGAAGACGAGATGAGAGTATGTAGACCCCTCTCTTATTTTGTTTCTGAAAAATACAAGGCATGGGAAAGGATTGGACAGGACCCTGGGAGTATTCCTTTTCTTACTGCTGACTCATGGCCTCTGCACACACAGGAAAGTCTGGCTGGACACAGCATCTCTAAACCAGGCAAATTGTCTTATATTGAGGGAGATAATCTGGGAAAATGGGACTTGTGGGTAGCCCTTACATGTAACAGATAATAATTCAGTTTAATTATATTTCACTTTTCCCCCCATACAAATATCTTAAAACCTTCCTCTAATGTTTCACTGTGGCATGGAGATGACCCTGGGTTCTTGAAGGATATGCCAGCAGAGTGCTAACTCTTATAGATTTCACCAACCTACAAAGAAAGACTTGGGTTTAGGACCCATGATCAATAGTTGGGCTGTCTGTCGTCTGAGGGGCCCAGTGACTGTGTGTGTGTGCTAGTCAGCCAAGGACTAGCCTAGCTAAATGAAAAAAGGATATTGGGAAGGAATTTTTTTTAAGGGGGAGGAAACACTACTCTGCCTTAGGCATGGGCAGGGAGCATGTTTGATATCAGTAGAGGGAATGAATACTCACACCAATGACCTCATGAATCCCTGAAGCTTTAAAATAAGGAAGTAAATATTCTGTGCTGTTACTGATTTTATGTTTTTTTCCTCCCAGGACTCTGTGGATTATGGTGTTCCTAACAGTACAATGAAAAATGGATGAGAGCAATAGGGGGTGTTTGAAGAACTCATTTAAAATAACAGTACATGCACTAGTGCTATCTCTAACAAGTCACCTTGTTCTGTCTGTTTACCTTTGAATGAAATCCTGTACTGTGTATTTTTACCAGGTAAGAGTTATTGATTAAAATGATTAGAGTTTGGGGCTTACATTTTCAGTGTCAATTTAGAATTTTTTTTTGGAGAACAATGAAATAAGAACAAACCATGATGTGGTGGGATGGACAGATGTTGGCACTGACAACAAGCAGCTTTTCTGAGTAACATTGTCAGAATGGTTAAGCCTTCAGTACAGGTGTACCTCTCTTTAGGTAACAGATATATGTTTCAAATGTGAATCCAATTTTTACAAGTTTAATTCTATTTTAAGTGCAATAAGACTGCTTGTTCCTCCAGAGAAGTCCTGTGGTGAATCGTATCTTTAATGATGAGGCAGCATGTGCAGTATGGTGGAAAGAGCATTATGTTTGAAATCAGAGCACCTAGAACTTGTATGACCTTTCCCTGACACCAGCTCCCAGGGTGTCTCTGAGCAAGTCCCTTCATCTCCATCTCAGTTTACTTCTCTGTCAAATGTGAGGTTTGAACTATATGAATCCCAATTTCCCTTCTATTTCAAAATCTAGACCTAGCTTCAGTGCTTGCCAACTCTACCAGAGTGAGCAAGGTGCTTCATTTAGGTCTCAATTTCTGTATCTGTAAAGTGAGCATAAAGATATTGACAAAGTCCAGTGCATTTAGTACTTTTAGGTGAGCCAAATACCTTCTCCTCTGTAATTCTATGAAATAGGTAGTACAGATATTTTTACCCCCATTATACAGAGGGAGAAACTAAGACTCAGAATGGTGAAGTCACTTATCCATGGTAAGTGTGAGGGTAAGAAGGAACCTGTATCTCCTAATTCCAAGTCTCAGGTTCTTTCTTCTGCTCTGCTCTGTCCCACCCACCTCACAGGGTTGGTATGGGGAAGGCACTGTGTGAACTTTACAGTACTATATAAATATGAATGAATAATAATAGTAGTAATTTGGATTTTCATGTATCTGATATACTTGAAGGGAAGTGCACTTGTATGTAAAACCATAGCAATCACAAAGGTTCATGGCATCTATACAGTCCAATTCTTCCTTTGAAGTCAGAATTCCCTCCTGACACATTCATAAAGTGAGGAAAAACAATCCTCTTCCCTGTACTATAGTCTAAGCTGAGACAGACGGTTGAACTACTCTTACATTGTTCAGAAGCTCAAGTATTTCTCCACATGAGCAGCTGCAAATCAGTGGGCTTCTTCAGCCCTGTTCCTTAGAGCAGGGGTTTCAGGGAGTGGATGGGGCATCGTTTTCTAAATGCCATTCAGGAGGTGATGCATAAGCGTATGTCTGTATGGCATAACCACTAGTAAAGGGAAACCATATTCTTTACCTCCCTTTATCATCCATGGAGCTCTTTCCTAGCATTTTAATTGATTTAACAACAAATTCCTTTTTTTCCCTTTAATGATTCTGTTCCTTCTGAGGTAAATTAGAAAAATGCTCTCCTTCCAATCTCTGCCCCCAGACTAATTCATCTTCTTGAAACTTAGCATCATAATTAACTTACATTTATTTAGGTAGCTAGGCTTTAAGATTTGCAAAGTTTTTTTTTAGCCTCCATTAAGCCTTTTGATTTTCACAGCCACCCTGTGAGTATGGGGTAACAGGGAACAGTTGGTATTTTAAAACCTCATTTTACAGATGAGAAAACCAAGCCTCAGAGAAGTTAAGTTCATAGAATCAACCACAATATTATATATAGATCACAAACTGAAAAGGACCAGAGACCAACTAGTCCAGCCCCTTATTTTACAAATGAGGAAACTGAGTCCCAGTGAAGTTGAGTAATTGGTCCAAGATCATCCCAGCAGTGAGTGATGGATTCAGAATTCAAACCTACATCATCCCTGTATCCAAGCATACATCTTTTCCGCTGCACCATGTTCTTTACCAGTCCTAGATTAAATTACTGGAATAAAGTTTATTTCCGTCTTCTTTAAAAGTCCTCAATTTCCCTTGAGTTTCAATTTATTATTTTGCAATCATCCTCTAAATATGCTTCAAAATGGGGAACATAATGTGTAAACCAGTTAAGAGCTACAGAAAAATCCTAACAAGAACCTGAATTGCCTAGAAATGGGACTTTTATTAACTGTAGAGAACCAGGTGAAAGTAATGGATATCTCATCTCACCTGTAAGCGTATTTACACCATGTAGTTGTAACATTTAATTCTCTTTATTGTTTAATCATAATGACTAAGTTCCATGTAGGGACAACATTTATTGTCCATATTATTAAAAATTGCCATTATTTTTTAAAACACTAAATAAGCCCCAAATTTAAGATCTTGTAACTTTCCCATTTAACTAATTCTCTTTCAAATGTCTTCTTAAAATAATTCATATCAAGTTGGTCATGTTTTCTTTGGGGAGAGTAAAATTTGATTTAGTTGTTTCTTTTTGTGTATGTAATAACTGAATGATTTTATGAAGTGGTGGGATTTGGATTGTTTTGTGAGACCTGATGATTAATAAATGGAAAGGAAAAAAAAACCTCTCATCTTCTTGCTTCAATTCATTGATTCTTTCCTTAATTTTCGCTGTCACTTAGCACAGTACCCATCATATTGTAAATGCTTAATAAGTGCTTGTTGCTTGCCTGCCTGTCAGATCATTATATTTCTAAGTAAATATATACATGAGCATGTATATCCTTAATGTCCAGCCCTTTTATTAGAAGCTTAGATCTTTTGGGGTCATATTCAACATGCTCAGTTTTTGTTGGTGTAACTGGATCCTTTTTTCTCTCTGAAATTTCATTTCTTCTTAGCAGGATGAGGAACCACCAATCTAATCTCAGATGGGATGAATTCCACCTGTGCTAGACTGTGAGCTCCACGAGGGCAGGTGTCATGTCTGAATTTTCTTTTTGTTTGACTGTTTCTCCCCTAGCTTCCTGTATAGTGCTTTGAAAATAGGACTTAACAAATTCTTGAAGTGTAAATAAGTGAATTATGTACTCAAAAGGATATTTCTTAGCCCTACTAATAGCCATCATTTACATAGTGCTGTGAAGTCTGTACATTGCTATAAAAATGTCAGGTTGTTTTTTAAGAGACGTCATTGCATCGCATTTGAAGTGGAGATGAGAAGGGAATGCATTTCAGGCATCGTGCTGGTTCAGCCTTCACAAATTCACAAAACTGAGACATGAAATGGTAAGTATGGGGCAGCTAGGTGGCACAGTGAATGGTTAGTATGTTGGACTTGGAGTTGGCAATACCTGAATTCAATTCCTACTGAAGAAACTTATTCACTGCGTGACTTTAGGCAAGTCACTTAACCACCTTCAGCCTCAGTTTCTTGTTAAATGGAGATAACAATAGTACCAGTTCCCAGGGTTGTGGAATAGATAAAATAAAATAATGTGTGTAAAGGGCTTTACAAATCTTTCTTGTTGTTCAATTGTTTCAGTCGTGTCTGACTCTTCCTGACCCCATTAGGGGTTTTCTTGGAAAAGATACTGGAGTGGTTTACCATTACCTTCTCCAGTTCATTTTACAGATGAGGGGACTAAAGCAAATAGAGTTAAGTGACTTGCCCAGGGTCACACGGCTAGTAAGAGTCTGAGGATTTGAAGTTAGGTCTTCTTAATTCCGGGCATAATTCTCTACCTCCCTGCCCTAGATAAGAATTATTACAACCTTGTTCCCACAAGTCCAGTTCTTAGAACCAATTAAATGTATCTTCTACATGAACGCCTCTGTGCTAAAACAGGTGTGGCATTTATCTAGACCAAAAGTATCAAATAAGTTACTATGGGTTTCTTGGTTATTTCAGATTCCTAATTATATATTCATCTATCTGTCTTTCTATCTATCTATCTATCTATCTATCTATCTATCTATCTATCTATCAGATTCCTCCTTTCTCTGCCTCTCTGCATCTGTTTCTTTCTCTAATATATATGGGTATATATACATATGTATATCTATACATATCACTTAATATATTAATATTATTTAATATATGCATCCTTCACCTAGTTGGTATAATGGAGAGATTAATAGACTCAGGAAGACCTGAATTCAAATTTGGCCTCAGACACTTACTAGTTATGTGACACGGAGCAAGTCACTCAAATTTTTTCTTTTTGGAGGGGGGAAGACTGGGCATTTGGGGTTAAGTGACTTGCTCAATGTCACATGGCTAGTAAATGTTGCGTGTCTGAGGCTGGATTTGAACTCAAGTCTTCCTGACTCCAGGGTAGGCACTCTATTTGCTGCTCCCACTAGCCACCCCCTCAATTTTTTTTTCAAGTGTCATATGCATTACAAGTTTGTTGTGAGGATCAAATGACATAATATTTGTAAGGCCTTTAGCACAGTGCCTGGCACATTACACGTGCTTATTTCCTTCCTAATTCTTAAGCTATTTAATAAAATCACTGGATATATTTTCTGGTACAGTAAACTTCTAGCGGCATCACTAATAGTAATAATAGTCATGGTATTTTTAGTTTTAGGCCAGGGTTTAAAATTTTTTATTGACTTTTTTTTTGCCATCTTCATATCTGAATATGTTCTATCCCTTACCCCTGCCCAGGGAGCCATCCCTTTTAATAACAAAAAGAGACAGAGGGAGAAAAATCAGTTCAGCAAAACTGTCCATAGTCTGAAAGTCTGTGGATTATTTCACACCCACAGTCCTTCACTACCTTTCCAAAGGAGGGAAGATGGGACTAATTTTTCCTCTCTTCTTGGGAGCCACCCTCGATCATTATAATTATACAGAATTCAGGGTTTTGATGCTGTTTTCCCTCATTTACCTTGTTGGGGTCATTCTTCATATTGTTATCCCGGTTACATTTATGTCACTTGACATTAGTCCACATATCTCGTCATGTTTCCTGATTACTTCGTAGTTATGTTTCTTACAGCGTGGTAAACACACATTCATATCGCACAGTTTGTTGAGCCGTTGTCGAATGAACAGGCACTTTGTTTCCTATTCTTTGCTCTTACAAAATGCTGCTATGAGTCGTTTGGTGTTTATAAGGATTTTTTGTTTTTGATCTGTTTGATCTGATTTGTCAAGCAGTGGTATCTCTAAGTCAAAGGACAGGGACACATTAGTAACTACTTAAAAAGAAGATAGACATTCATTGCTGTCTTTTAGTTTTACATAACCCACATTTCCCACTGTATTCCTTCCTTCTCCCTCTCACAGATAATCTTGCCTTATAACAAAAATTAATAAAAAGAAGAGAAAAAATCAGCCAAACTGATCAACACATCAAAAAAAATTAAACACAGTGTTCCACACTCACAGGCTCCTACCTCTGAAAATGAGAAGTGAACGAGGAGTTTCTTCTGATATCATCTCTGGGGTCCAGCTCGTTCTTCATAGTTTCGCAACAGAGGTTTTGATTATTTTGTGATTATTGTACTTTCTATTTCCATTGTTGTTGTCACTGTAAACATTATTTCCTTGGCTCTGCTTCCTTTATTTTGTATCAGTTTGCATAAGTCTTTCTATGCTTCTCTATATCCATCACATTCATCATTTCTTACAGCACAGTAAAATTCCATTACATCCTGGTACTTGCTTATCCACTCCTTAAATGATGAGCATCTATTCTATTTCTAGTATTTTGCTACCATAAAAGTTCTGCTATAAATATTCTGATCTTCCTGGAGACTTTCTTTTTAACAATGATCTCTTTAGAGCTATCTGTCTACCACTGGGGAATCTCTGGATAAAGGGTATGGATAGTTTAACCACTTAAATTGTTTCCATATATGGTTGAACCAATTTAAAACTTCACCAACAGTATAACCGAGTGTTTATCTTTTCTCTCCCCTTAATACTACTTACTATTTCCATCTTTTTCTCTTTTTTTGAGGGACCAGTTTGCTGGGTGTGAGGTGAAATTTCAGAGTTGCTTTGATTTGCGTTTCAAAGCTTCCCATCATAAAAAAAATTAAAAAGCCATTTTTATTTTATTTTTTCTGCATCATTTATGGTTTTTAAAAATCTATTTATTTATTTATTTTTAGTTTGCAACATTCACTTCTATAAGATTTTAAGTTCTAAATTTTCCCTACTCCCTCCCCAACATGGCATACAGTCTGATATAGGCTATACATGCACAATCATATTAAACATATTTCAACATTAGTCATAAAAAAAATTTTTAACATCAGTGTTTTTCTGATACTTTATGAGAAAAGTAGCCATATATAGTTGCTAGACCTTTTATACCAGTTCTATTAAATGAAATGTGCAGAATTGGGTCTAATTCAACTTAGCCCCCTTGGCCAGCTGTGGAATCAGGAGACCTATATTCTTTCACAGGATGAGAAGACTTATAACTTGGAGGGAATTCCTACATTTGTGGGATCTTAGAACCCCTGAAGTATTAAAACATATACTTTAGGCTTTAGAGCTAGAAGAGATTTCAGAATGCATCTGGTCCATTCAGCTCTTTTTAGAGATGAGGAAACTGAGGCCCGGAAAGGCCATGGTAAATGATTTGCCTGAGATTACTGAAGTCATAGCAAGGTACAGAACCAGGATTTAAACCTATGTTCTATGACTCTGGATCTATCTCTCTACTCGATGGATGAAGTACTAGGCCTGGAGCAAGGAAGACTTGAGTTCAAATCTGTCCTCAGATACTTACTAATTGTGTGACACTAGGCAAGTGACTTAATGCTGTTTGCCTCAGTTTCCTCATCTGTAAAGTGAGCTGGAGAAGTAAATGGCAAGCCACTCCAGCATCTTTGCCAAAAAAATCCCAAATGGGGTCACAGAGTTGGAAACGACTGGACAACTCAACAGAGATGTGCCAGATATCATGAAGCTTCCTTCAAACTATAATGTACTTGTGATGCTTATCGTGTGTATGGAGGAAAGAGGAGGGGTGCCAAGCCCATAGACTATGTTCCTGCTTCAAGTTAATTTCTTACAAAATCTGTGGCTGATGCTAAATGGTGACATCAAAACTTCCTAACAGTATAATCAGCCATTTTTCAGCCACGGCCAACTCCCCATAACCCTGTTTGGGGTTTTTTTGGGCAAAGAATCCAGAGTGGTTTGCCATTTCCTTCTCCAACTCATTTTACAGATGAGGAAACTTAGACAAACAAGGTTAAGTCACTTACCCAGGGTCACACAGATAGTAAGCATCTGAGGCCAGATTTGAACTCATGAAAATGATGAGTCTTTCTGATCCCAAGCCTGGTGCTCCATCCACTGTGCCACCTTCCCTAGTAGTAGCCTATGTAAAGTTTCAATTTTACAGGCTACTGTTATTTGACATTTATTTAGTATCAACCAGGAGCAGAGTGCTAAATAAAATATAGCGTTAGACTCAATCCTGCATGCATCATTTAACGGAGCCAGTGTAAAAGGAAAAGGAAAGACAAAAGACAGCAAGGTCAGTAAGAGTTTAGCACCAACAGAATTGTGGCATAGCAGATCTGGGAACATTTGAAGAAATCATGGAATGTGGAAGCTAGAAGACCCTTTAGAGGTTACTTAGTGCTACCCACTCATTTTACAGATGAGGGTATTGGGGCACAGTGGAATAGGGTACAATAAAGATAGAAATGGTATGGTAAAAGGACAATAAATTAGTCCCTGAACATTTTAAAACACAGACCTCAGGTGATTAGAGTAGTACATTAAGAATATAACCTTAGGGGTCCTTATCATTTGGGTAGGGTTACTCCTATATGCCAGAAGTGTTGATTGGATGGGGGCCACAGTGCTTGATTCCTGAAGAAGAGGACAGGTAAATGATGTATGAAATCAAGTCACTCTAACTTAAATAGTAATAGAGGTGGGAATGTTTAGTAGAGGTAGACATGTTGAGAAGACTTTATGGCCATTCAATAAGACACCTTTTTTTCAATGGATGTCAGGGCTGTTGAGACCTGAGTGAAAATAGCAGAAACATTTGAGATAGTACCAAAGGGATGTGGGCCCTGGCTATCATAAAATAGGTCATAGTCCTTTCTTGTGGAAGAGTGCAAACAGAGGATGTGACAGTAATGGTGAAGCAAGACCAGTAATGCAGGGTCAGAAGTGGATGGCATAGACAGACAATGGGAATGACTGCTACAGTGGAAGAAGAAGATGGAATACTACTTCCAAGAAGAGAGCAAAATTCAATAATGCCTGACAAGAGCAGATAGCAGCAGTTTGGCATTGAACTCTGGCTAACTGAAGTCAAAGAGAGAGCAGTGTCTGGGAGAGGTCATGGAGTGGGAGGAGTGATCTACCAAAAAGGATAGAGGTATAGAGCCCTGACAAGTAAAAACAATCCTAGACGTTGTCTCTGATTTGGGCCATCAGTCATTAGGAGGTTGAAATTCATTGATACTCTAATGTACCCTTCTCCAAAGTGGGCTGTGTTTACCCCTGGGGTTGAACAAGCTGATACAATGGAAAGTGGAAGGAAAATATTAAAATTTCCATTCAAATTTATTTTTATCTAAAAGAATGAAGAGGCTTTAATATTAACTATATGAATTGACACCAGCAATTTCCCTTGGTCCTTATATCACGCATATGTGGTATAGAAGGCATCTTGAGAGAAGAGTAGGATTTCCACTTTGCAGAGGTATTCACAGGGGCATCTTCACTTGTTCCTTGGCTTTCAACATGTTATAGTCTAGTGTGGTTTTGGATGCCAAGTGATTGAATTTACAGATCATGTTATGTAGTTTTAACTACACTAATCCTCACAAAATGGACATGTATCTTAAAAAGATTCCTTTGGAGAAACTGTGGATTGAGGATAGAATTAATAACGTAGCAAGAAAATAGCAGAGCTGACCATTCTACTACTCCTAGTACAAATTCTTTTTCAACCACATTAGTTGGAAAAATGATGATCTAATCAGATCTGACAAGTGGTCAAACAAAATGATTTGAAATGATTAAGGTTATCTGATGTGGATTCCACCATTAGTAATGATGAACCTTACCCTTAGTGTACATCGTGCCCTGAGATGTAAACAAATGGTGGTAGGAAGACATTCTTACCAGCAAGACATTTAAAAACTTAAGTTTTCTGTTGCCAAAAATGATATGTACGCCAACCAATACAAATTCTCTTACCCTCCCACTTTAAAAACTTGGTAATAGATTTTCTAACCTGTTTAACTATCTTTTGAGTGGAGAGTTTCACTGTGTTTTGAACTCACTTGTAAAAAAATAGAAAAATACAGTGCCTTTCACTTAGTTTGTAAGGATAATTGATTGGCATCAGAGAAGATGTAAATTTGCCCACCAAATTGCAATAAAAACTTCTGCATAATTGGGATTTAAAGAATGAATACTATAACTTAATAACACACAACTAGGGGTATCTTTCTCCCATTGGTATTTTTGTTATTTTTCTGAGGGTGTTTTCAGCTATGACAGTCATTTAAATCCACTATTGAAATAAACTGAACTTAGAACAGACTTTTGAACTGAATCTCAAAATATTAGACCAAAATGTTAAAACGTAATGGGATTTATTCAATAACATTGCTTTTGCCAAAATGTTATCACTCATAATAGAGTAAAAAAGATTTTATATCATCAATAAATGCAATAAGAATATTTTAAAATAATTTTTATCACATCCTTTAAAATGTCTATTTTATGACTTTATCATGGACATAATATATCAGTGTCATAGTAGTACATGTAATTCATTTGTAAATAACTGAATATACAGTTACCATTTCTAATTCTGTGATAGTTCTGTTCTCTGTGATCCTTAATATAATTATTCTTCATTTCAACCTCATCAAAATTGGTCATTTTTGTTCTGTCCTTTTTAATTCAAAGATAATTCTCCCAGCAGAGAACACAGAAGGAAAAATGAATTGATTGGTTTTGCTTTCCCTCTGTTGTCTTTTGTGATTGTAACCATCCACTGTCAACACTGTAGTATTACCCCTTTCTCCAATGCAACTAATGCTCATTGTTTATTGGGTTTTGTTGCTGTTCATTTTGTTCTTAGGACCCTTCATTGGGCAGCTCATTCTGAGGCTCAGTGCTCCTGACATTATTGCTAATGGGACCATGACACACTTAGACATTAATCTCCTATTACTTAGTCTTGCTTTTATCTTCTATATTTGTCATTTATAAATCTAGTTTGGTAGATAATTTCTCCACAACTTTAAATAGCTCCCCCTTTCTTCTTCTTCATAATTTCTCTTTGTTTCTTCAGAATGTTGTTGTTGAGAGTTTCTTACATGTCACACAGTTTGGGATCCAATTCAGGTAAATGGCATCCAGTAGCACTAGGAGGGGTCACAATGGTTTATTGATACAGACAAACACAGGATGGGAAATCGTGGCTAGATGGATGGCAGCTCATGCAAGGATTGAGTTGCATGTGGCTTTGTGTATTCCTTGTACACCTCAGCATATAGGGCAGTGGTGGGCTGACCTGTAGTAAAGTGTGTGCTCTATATGAAGGTCCAGAACTGCCGGGAACTCATGTATATGTAAGGTTTTCAGACAAAGGGCCTACAGTGCCAGCTGCCAAGATGATGGTGGTGGTATGGGGTAGCCAAGGAACATAGACCAGGAGCAAAGGGAGTTCTCTAAAGAGGAGAGGCCTATTCTAATCAAACTTCAGCCCATGAAGTATGGAAAGTCTTAGGAATAGGAAGGTAGAATTATAACTATGCTACATCAGCAAGTTTGTGGGAGAGTTTCAACAGCCACTTCTAACTATATTGAGTGCAGTTAAGCCTTCGTACTAGCCGTGTATAATAGGAGCCCGGCCTAAGAGAGTGGGGCCATAGATTTCTCTGGAGATTTCTTATCCCTTTTGTGCTGACTTCTCCTGTAGACTTTTAAGGCATGGGATGATAAAAATTCTCAGTTATATAGCACTTTAAAGTTGGCAAAGAATTTTATTAACATTTCATTTAAGTCCCACAACAATCCAGTGAAATAGGCACTATAGATGTTATTATCCCCATTTTGCAGATGAGAAAAATGAGGCTCCAAGAGTTTAAATGACTTGTTCAAGGTCATACAGCTAGTTTTGTGTCTGAATCTTTTCAAAAGTGCTCTGGGGTATAGCTTCCCTCTCCTTTTTGGTCATGAGTTCTTGGATGTTGTGGTCATTTTCTGCTAAGTTTTGTGGGTAATCTTGTCAAAGGGATTATCCTTCAAAGGTTGGTTGTATTGGGTGACTT
This sequence comes from Pseudochirops corinnae, assembly GCA_028646515.1. Lineage (NCBI taxonomy): Eukaryota > Metazoa > Chordata > Mammalia > Diprotodontia > Pseudocheiridae > Pseudochirops > Pseudochirops corinnae. The sequence goes on from CM053590.1 coordinate 95,768,294, forward strand.
ACAAACTCCATTCCAACCCTGAGATTCTATGATTTTTTTTTTGATATTTTGAAACAATTCTTAAATCTTTTATTTTTGTTCCTATGATTTAATGAAGATTAAACAATTAAAACACAAATCTCCAGTCTGAAATGTGATCACATTTTAGTGTAACAAAGAGGAAAAGTGGGTATCCCCTAAAGCCCTGCCTTCATTTCCTGTCTTTTTACCTCTCTTTTAAAACACATTTCTAGTTGGCTTTATTTAAAAAAAAATTATTTATTTAAATATAATATATGAAATAAAACAAGTATTTACATAACATAGTATAATAAAAAAGCTGATTA
>CM053590.1:95769119-95810622 GCA_028646515.1 Pseudochirops corinnae
TATATATATGTGTGTGTGTGTGTAAAATCATCCTATACATACTTCTATTCATCAGTTCTTTCTCTGGATGCAGATAGTGTCTTCCATCATATGTTCTTTGGTAGTTAATTTGAGTATTTACAATACACAAAATGACTTATTTACTCAAAGTTGTTCTTAAAACAATATTACTGTTACTGTATACAATGTTCTCTTGGTTCTCCTCATTTCATTCTTCATTATTTTGTGCAGATCTATTCATGTTTTTCTAAAATCTATGAGCTCATAATTTCTTACGGCACAGTAGTATTTCATCACAACCATACACGACAACTTGTTCAGCTATTCCTCAATTGATGGGCATCCTCGACATTTCCAGCTCTTTGCCACCACAAAGAGAGCTGCTATAACTATTTTAGAACATATCAGTTCTTTACCTTTTCCCTAAACATCTTTGGAAAGAGACCTAGTAGTGGTATTACTGGTATTATTATTATTATGGTATTACTATTGTATGATTCTTCTTCTTAGTCAAAATCAGGTCCAGAACTTGTTTCCTTCACTTTTTGGAAGACAAAATTGTTAAGACAAGTCAAAGTTTTATTCTCTGTCTTGGTATTAGCAAACAGAAAGCTCTGGAAATGTGGTACAGTGAAAAGGTTGCTGGGTTTGGACCTCAATTTAAATCCTGGCTCTGCTACTTACTGTATGGTCTTGAACTATCATTTAATCTCCCTGAGACATCAGGTTCCTCATTTATAACAAAATTAGGGGGTAATGCCAACACCCCTCTAAGACTGTTTCCAACTCTAAAGCTATGCTCTTTGTTAGATAGCTAACATCGCCCACTCCCAACATCATTACACCTTGCCTCTATTCGATGTTTATGATGTTTTCTTGGGCAGGAACCATCTAAGTGGTCTTTCAAGGTGTCCTGTCAATGGACAAATCACTTTTATTTCTCCTGCCATTGATCCTTACTCAAATGCTCTCTCCCATGCTTCCTCATTCCAATTCTGTAATTTTCTCATATTATCCACACTCTGTTTCTTTCGAATAAAGTATAACCTTACTTAGAGAGATATTCTAATAAGCCCCCTATCTCACCAAAGCTAAGAGTCTGAATTTACTTCTTTGAATTCTTAGGGGACCTAGTTCCCTTTGTTCATTACCCATAATTTGTGTATTTATGGATAGATATCTGAGGCCCTGGGTTTTATTAATGACTCTCTTCTTGAAGATTGTCTCTTGTAAGTTACTGGTCTTCTCTACTGATGCTATTCTGTCTATGTTGTACCTGCTACTTTCTGGTTTATTGCTTGTCCATCATATATAGTTTTCTTCCTTCTCCTTGTCTTTTCAATTTGAAGCCCTCTAGAATAACAAATATATGTATATATTTCAGGTTTATTTCTGTTTAAAAATAAAAGCATTTTTTCATCTTCCCACTTTCTCCCCTTAATTAAAACAAAAAAGAACACCCTAGGAACAAATATACATAATCAAGTCAAGCAAATTCCCTTATTGGCCTTGTCCAAAAGTGTGTGGCTTATTTAACATTTTGAGTCTTATCACCTCTCTTCAAGGGCGTGAAGGGGAAAGGGGGTAAATAGAATGCGTCATCTTTGGTCCTCCTGCAACTGTGGTTAAAGACAAATATATTTTAACCGGTCCTCCTTAGGAGTACTCTGTCCCTGGCCAAGGGCTCTTCATTACAGTATTTGAGGTTATGGTCCAGAAAACTGAATCCTGTTCTCAGGCACCATCTTCTTAATTAGCTGTTTTCCCTTCCACTGAATCATTTTCTAGAAATGTTATACTTTAGGATATACTGTTTGGATAGAAATTGGACCAGGTGACTTTTGAGGTGCTCTCTAACTCTGTGATTCTAAGAGAAAGATGATAGGGAGAAATTATTTCTCTAGGAAGGAGGCACAGGGGAAAGTAAAAGGAGGGATTTAAACAGAATGAAAAGAAAAGGAATGTGAAGTAGGGTACATGTTAGCAACAAAAGGAAAGTAACACGATATGAGAAAGTTGAATTATTTTAAAATTATGAGTCTAATGTTTTGTTGTGGAAAGGCTGTGCCCTGGATCCAGAATCCAAGGATTTGACTTTAAATCTTGACTTTGCCACTTACTAGCTATATGATCTTACACAAGTTACTTTACCTCTTCTCGGCCTCAGTTTCTCCCCATGAGACTAGATGATCTCTGAGGCTCCTCTTCATTCTATTTGGAATTAATGTTTCTTGCCTGTTTTACTATTTTGAAATTCAAGATACCAAATGCTTGGGTATTTTCAATCCTGGTCCTATCTTGCCAAGACATATCCATTTAAATTCTTTTTCTCTCTCTTCACTCCTTTTCTTTGGAATTTAATTGATTTTTTTCCCCCTGAAATGATGTTATCCTTTGTCCAATTTCCACTTGCTTGATTCTCTTGATAAGAAGTTTTTGGTAAAAAAAAAAAAAAAGTTCCACTGTTTATTCGTGAAACTGTTCTAAACAGTGAGAATATTTTAGGGAAAGAGAAATATCTAAATTCTCCATTTAAATTTAATTATTTCTAAGATGGGGGAGACAATCAATCAATCAATAAACATTTCTTAACCATCTCCTATGTGCCAGGCACCATGCTAAGCACTGGGGATAGAAAAAGAGGCAAAAGACAGTCTCTGCCCTCAAGGAGCTCACAATTTAATCATAATAGAGAGTAATTATAGAGACAAATGTCTTTCCTGGAGCCATCAAGCAGTAATTTTGGAGGGAAGACAACTAAGGGAGAAGGAAAGACTCATTGATTTTTCAAAGGTATATTCCACTTTTGCTTGATTATATTGCTAGTGTGTCAGATTTTCTTGAGATCTATAGATTTCTCTAACAGAAATAGCTCTGTCTTTCTTTGATGCCTTTGGTTTTTGGATGATTAATCTGATAGTGAGGATCTTTGTCCTTTTTCATCCTCCTGCCCAATTTGGGGAGTGTCTGGATAACCTAGGCAGGCCTCTGATGATGAAAGCCAGATTGGAATTCTGGCAAAGTAGCAATAAGTGAATCAGGGCGAAGGATTGGTTGGCAGTCCTTCCTCTTTGTCGGAAGCTGGTATTAATACCATGGTTATGAAGTCAGACCAAGGGTATGGGCTTTTCTGATGCCTGGTAGACACATCAGCTCTCAAGAGCCCAACTCATTCTTTTCCTAAGGATTAGTTGAAGGGAAGCCATTTTTGGCAGAGACCTCAGATGAACTTTTCTGCTGACCTCTTCTTGCTTTTGCAAAGTTAATTGGTTAATTTTGGAAAGAAAGCCCTAGGGAACCTTAAATAGAAATGAGATTTGAATAGATTGGCACTCTGTGGGAGGGATAACTCAGAGCAGCAGTCTTAAAAGTGGGGGTCTTTGCATGATCTCCTGATCAACTAATCAGTGAGTGAGAATATGAGTTTTATCCCATTCTCCTCACAACAGCCAATGTAGGGCTTGTCTCCAACACAATCATATATCTATGCTCAACATTTCCCCAATCTACCTTTTCTGCTGTGCAATCTCTCAACCTTCCTCCATCTAAATTAAAGGTTCTAAACCTTTTATTGTATGGCATGGATGCCCCTCGCAGCCTGGTGACACTTAGGGATCCCTTCTCAGATTAACATTTTTAAATGCATAAAATGAAATACATAGGATTACAAAGGAATCCAATTATATTGAAATACAGTTATCAAAATGTTTTTAATAAAATAACTTCAGAGACCTCAGGTTAAAAATTTTTGTTCTAAGCCTAAAGTTGGCCCCTCAGGGAAATTATAATCTACCATCTAACCCTGATTTGGGAACCCACAGAAACAGCTTTGTTGGTGCCATTGAGAAATTCTGTTTCCCTCCACTCCCTCTAGCATACCTCACAAGGGTGAAAAATTACTGAGAGAGCTTTGAGATAAATAGTTTGGAGATCATTGATTTAGAACAAAGATGATTCTAACATGGCCCTATTCTTTTTTCTGCTTGGATACTCGCTATTAGTCATTGGGCCTTTCCATTTGTTTCAATTAGCCTTGCAATATAACCTTGAAAGTGTACTTTTCTTGGACTCATTAACCATGGAGAAGTAGAGTTCTTTTTCTTTATGCCTGGAGACTTCTCTTTGGAAAAGTCTTTGACTCAAATGATTCCAGTCTAATGAATCCCTGCTTTGCCTTTCCCTGAATGTCCTGCTCAGGGAAGGGGAATGTGGAGGGTACCTACAAACACTTCCTGATAACTTCTGTAGAAACAATAGGACTGCGATGCTTAATCTTGACATCATTTTAGCCACAAGTAGATTCAACAAGAAATTTTATGAAGAGAATAGGAGCTTGAGATCTAAATTCATGGAAATTTTTCTTAAAACTGTGTTTTGTTTTCTGAGATGATCCAGCATCAGGAATGCCAAGCTTTAATGGTAAAGTTTTTTTTTTCCTAAAGGTTCCACATCCAGGTTCTACCAGCAAATTGGATGTCTTCTTCCTCCCTGCAATAGCCCAAATCATGGAAAACTTTTGATTAGTAAGCTAGGTTGATGCTCTAAAAAAGTATTTTTTACTGTGTTTAAGAATAATTGAATGTCTTTCTCCACCTCTCAGAGATCTCTTGAAAGAACCATTAATATTTCTTGTCATAGAAAGTGGGGATAGATCAGATGATTTGAAAGTCCCTCTTATTATAAACAGTAGCAATTGCTCTTAAGTGTATCATATCTTGTCATTTGTTAACAAGACGAAAGGAAATTTGAAGTAAAAACCAGAAATTTAGTAGTTAATAATTGGGTATAAAGATTAATAATTTAGATATCTCCTAAAGTACTCTTACTATAAAGTATGGTAGGTTAGGAATCATTACTCCTGGGTTCAAATTCTGACTTCATTAGTTAACTAGTGTGTGACTATGGACAAGCGTCAAATCATTTTAAATCGTTGAGCTTCAGTTTCATCAACTGTAGATTGGAAATGGTAATACTTTTACCAGCTCCCTCACAGGTTTGTTTTGGGGAAAGCACTTTGTAAACCTCACAGCTCTACAGAATTATAAACTTATCAGTGATTTCCAATTATGTGATATGAAGATGCATCCTTAGATTGAATGATCACAACTTACATATTATTTATAGGAATTCCATTGCATTCGTTTTGTCTAATGCACATCTTAGCATTCATCTGTATCAATCTGTAAGAAATAAAGTTATAAATGTAGTTGGCAATTCCCTTAGTTTGAGATAATTGAATCAATGAGCTTTCAACACTGGCTTGACTTAGTCTTCCTTTAAGGTGTTTATATGACAGGGATTTAGCCTGAAATTTGAGGAGAATTTTTTTGTTCAATTACGTGGGCATATTATATAAAATAGGGAAAGGGAAAGTTTCTGGCCATGATTCGTGTGTGTGTGTGTGTGTGTGTATATGTGTAAACCTGTGATTGTATTGGTAAGGAAATTTCAGATGTTGCAACTCCTTTCACAGATAAAGACTGGAACTTGTCAGCAATTTATAGGATGAGAGAAGAATTTAAATAACTTGTTCTTCATCACAGAGTATGTAGGAGATGAAATTTGACATCAGGTTTCCCCAGGGGTGTGCTGGAGCCAGTTCATACTGGCCTGCGAGAGCCAATTGTTAAATTTTCAGTGTGAGCATTTCTATCCCAGAAATCAGCAAATGCTGTAAATTGGGGCTTGATTTATTGTTTTGTTGGTTGAAAGTGATGGAGGAAATGTTAATAATGAGGATTAAACTTAAAAGTATGTCATGCATTTTCAGAGAGGCTATTTTTTTTTTGGAAGGCAATTGAGATTAAATAACTTGCCCAGCGTCACACAGCTAATAAGTATTTGAAGTTAGATTTGAACTCAGGTTTTTCTGACTCCAGGCCTGGCACTCTATCCACAGTGCTACTTAACTGCCCCTCAGAGAGGCTACTGTAAAACATCTACTAGTCTACCTCTGGGTCTTCCTGCATCTGACTAATTAACTTCTTAACTCTATCTGCTATAACCTATTTTCTTTTCCTAGCAGCATTGTATTATCAAAAACCCTATATAAGGCACAGCATAAAGAACCAAGTCAGAAGCCCATAGAGTTTAGAGCTGGGATGGACCTCAGAGATTATTCTGTTGAGTTCCATTATTTTATATAGGAAGAAATTGGGGCCTAGCTTGTGGAGGTCACTTGTACAAAGTCACAAAGTTGGTAAGTTTGATATTTGTTTTATAGATGAAAAAAACTATTCATGCACTTATAAGACTTAGAGCTGGTGACCTTAGAGGAAGATCTAGTCCAGCTGCCTCACTTTGTATATGGAGGAACCAAAGCCCAAAGAAATGAAATGACCAAAGCCCGATGTCACATGGTTGTTAGCATATCCAGGATTCAAACTCAGGTCCTTGGACTCTCTCTTGCTCCAATTTGCTCTGGTAGAGTTCAAGCACTAGGTTGAATTTTGGCCAGTCATTGGATTTATTTCTCAGATAATTACCCAAATGATACCACAGTGGGATTTTGTGACTGCTTATAATGTATTGATGTTATCATCAATACAAGCAGCCACAAAATGGTGAAATCGCGTTACTTGGGGCAACATTACTCAGGGCATACATATAATTATAAAAGATTTGTGGTTTCATCAGGGTGAGCACTGGGCCACACCACAGATCAGAGGCAGCCAATTAGCAGATAAAGCTTCCGAGAGAGTTACTTCACAGGATTTAAGTCACTTGCCTGTGATCACATAGCTACTGGTGGTAGAGGTAGTATTTGAATTCAAATCTTCCTGATTCTAAGGTTAGCACTTTGTCTATGTTGTCCAGTCTCTCATCTACACATACAGATATTTAATATGCCTATGTGGCAAGATGTCAGTGAAAAATTTTAAAATTCATAAATCTGGAGCTGTGTTAGTGTCACAGACAATTCTATTACCATGATAGTAGGCAGTGCCAACTGTAGAAAGATCATGAATAAAGATATTTCTGCTTCCCACACTACTTTCTACTGAGAAAACACAAGCGATTAAACTCTGTACTTTTCCAAGTTAAATGTTCAATTCTCAAAAAGTTATTTTCAACCTTAGCCATCTTTTCCAAATGTCGTGGAAACAAGAATTTTCTTCAAATACATGCATTTCATTATCTCACAGAATGTGCCACTGTAGCCACATTGAAGAATATATTCTCCCTTGGTCAGTCCACAAGCAGAATACTATGTTAAATTTTGGGACTCATATTTGTAGAAAGACATGGACAAGCAGGAGAACATCTTGAGAGAGGTCAAAAGACGGGCAACCAGGGAAAGAAGGTCCCCAAGGTCCTCTTATGTCCCTTCCAGCTCTGCTTCTGCTTCTGATGCATTGTTTATATCAATCACACAGAGGGATTTCAGCCTTATATGCTCCAGTAGCAATACCAGAGTTGTGGCTTATATCTTCAAAGGGAGAATTAACAGCTAAATGTTTGCTAAAGAGATAAGGGACAGTGCTATTGAGGTTTATTGTTATTTTTTTTTCTGTGTTTCAGGGTCCCCTCCCCACCCATGATTAGAATTTCCTCTTCCTTGTTCTAGCTTCAAAGCAAAGCAGGAGACAAGATGCAAAAGTCAACACATCGGTGTTGAAGTATCATAACTGCTTGGTTCAGTGCTTATATATAGGATTCAGACATCTGGGAAGGGCCTAATGAATTTATCTAGTCCAATCTCATTTTTCAGAGATGGAAATTGAGACCTAGAGAGGGGATTTAAACATAGATCCTGTGACTCCAAAATACCCAAACTCAATGATTAGAAGAGATATGTTTGATTTTAAAGATAAATACAGATGTTTTGCATTGGTTACCCAATGGGCAATAAAAGGCACATGGTGGACATGTGAAGGTTATACATTAATTCTGCTAATGATGAATTACATAGGAGAAGTGGCTTAAGAGCTATCTTTTAATCTATCTCTACATACATATATACACATGCATATACTCATGCTGACATAGAACATAATAATTATAAAAATGTACATATGCATATACACACACATATATCAGTTCTATATGCTTCTGACAATGCAAATCCAACCTTGTTCTGTAATTTGATAAACTAAGAGAACTGCCTCAACACTGAGAGATTAAGTAACACGTTCAGGGTCATATATATGGTTAGCATGTCAGAGAGAGTTCTCCTTGGCTGTAAGGTTGACTTTCTCTTCACTAAGGCCATTGCTGCCTCTTGAGAGGGATACATACATGATTGGAAAATAGATGAGCATAGTGAGAGTGAAGAGTATCTGATGGACAGCTTGTGTTCTCCATAGTGTTTATACAATGTCAGGAGACCTAAGCTGCCAGTACCTTGAGTAGACCCCTTGTGGAGAATTTATGAGCAACAATGGATCAGAATTACACAGGCTGGGTAGCCACACATAGGGGATCTGAATCATTGGAAGGAATGCTCATATCACTAAAATAAAAAATTCATTGAAATATTGAAGTTTTTCATGAGTGTGAACATTAAGAGTCCAGTAGGAAGAGTATTAGACGGGAAATGAGAAGACCTGGGTTCTAGTTGCTCCTCTTCCACTTATAATTTAGCCTTATGACCTTGGGAGAGTCACTGTACCTTTGTGAGCTGAAGTGTCTTCATCTTAGGAACATGGGCTGGAGAAGTTAAGTAATTTGCTCAAGGTCACATGGCTAGTAACAGAGGTGTGATTTTTGAACCCAGGTTTTCTGTATCTAGATTCAGCGTTCTTCCCACTATACTGCATGACCTCTAAGTAACAAGGAAATGATGTCAGCTGCCAATATCTTGGGAGGATTGTAAGGATTGAATGAAATAATGAATGTGAAATACTTTACACACCTTAAAACTCTCTATTAGACCAGTGGCCAATGTTCCCTACACTATGTTTATATCTATATGTTTATTAAACTCATTAATTTGATTCATTGTGAGTAATTTCATCCTTCACTAGCTCTTCCAAGCCTTAGGTTGAATTGAGTCAAATATTAGTGTAGTAAGTGGAATAATCCCACTTCTGGCACAATTAGTGAAACATTGGGTAAATGGTTTAACTTTCTCCCTAAGCTTCAGTCTCTTCATTTCTGAAATGAGAGAGCTGGATTCAATTATTCCTGAGGTCCATTCTAACTCTGGACCTGTGAAGATTCTACCTGATAGTATTTCAGCTTTGTTATTGACAGATGTGGTGCTGTGGAATAGCCACTGGTGATTTTGTACCATAATAGGGAGCCCCTCCCTCATTCAAAATACATTCTGAGTGAAAGGCCAGCAGCCCACCAATCCTGAACTGTCATAAAAACTGGAGGGCCAAGATGGGCATCCGTGAAATATCTCCTTAAGGCTTAGTTGGTTCATTAAAAGCAATGAAAAGCCATGTAAGATTCTGGGACACAATGGCAGGCTAGGATCCAGGCATACTTCATGGGATAGCTCTTGTGTGGCAGGCTGTCTGGGTTGCACAGAGTAAGGAGACAGAAATTGTGATGTCCTAGAGAACACATTAGATCTGAAGTCAGGGTACTTGGGTTTGAATCTTGGTGCTGCCTTTCTATAGCTGTGTGACTTTGGCTAAGTAGTTTCCCCTCAATTTCATCTGTAAAATGAGGAAAGGAGGTGATCTCTAAGCCCCATTCCAAATCTAAAATTCTATGACCCTATTTTTCCTGTTTCATAACCCAAATCTTAATAGTTAAAACCAGTATTATCATGACATTATGAGAGTGCTTTCTGTAATCTCACCTCTTCCCATGATTAAGACTGTAAAATCTGATTAAGCATTGTCAGAGCCCTGGATTTTAGGCCCTATAATTGCCATTGGATAACAATGAGAACTATGTAACCATTTTTCTCAAGCTCTACTTCCCTCCCTTGCAATCTCCTGTACTATGTTCAAAGCCTAGCAAGGAGATCATAGGGTCATAAACTGAGTTGGAAGGGGCCTTAGAGGTCATCTAATCTAGCCTCTTAGATGGAGAAGTTGAGGCTTAGAGAAGTTAGTGACTTGCCCAAAGTCATGTAAGTTGTGAAAGAGCTGGAATTTGAATGTGGGTCCTCTGTCAGCACTTGAATAGAGGTCTCATAATTGCCTAGGAATAAGCTTCTGCAAAGGACCACAGGATTGAAAGCTAAAAGGGACCCTCGAAAGGACCAACTGGAGAAGCACATCATGGTTGAAAGAGATGGAGTGATTTTTTCAAAGATCATAAACATGAAACTAGTAGGATTGGCATTCAAACCCAGGTCATCTGACTCCAAGATATGCAAAACTAGCTGATTAGAAGAGACAGTTCTTTCATAATTCATGGCAATCTGTACACTCAACTTCCAACAAATGTAAACTTGTATTTGATTTGGTAGCATGTAGTGGGAAGAGAGCTTGACTCAGGAGTCAGAAGATCTGGGTTCCAATCCCAGCTCCTCCATTTCCTTTGAGACATATCCCCTTTGAGCCTATCATCTATAACACAGGGATAATAATACCTGCATTACTTGCTTTACAAGGCTGTTGTGAGGTCAAATGAGATGAATTGAAAAACTGCAAAAGAAATTGCTATGTATTGTATATTGCTATGTATTTTGTGTTGCTATGTATATACTAACACATAGCTAGGTGCTGCGAATTAGTCATTAGGTTTTTAATCTACAACTCCTTTGTCAGCATTTTTTTTGGTTGCATGAAATTATATGGAAGGTAAGTAGAGAGAGTGGTGGTAGGTGGATGGAATGGAATAGAATAGTTTAGAAAGAATACTGGCTTTGGAGTAAGAGGCCCTGGGTTCAGACTACAACTCTGATACTTCCTACTTGTGACTTTGGGCCTCAGTTTCCTCTCCTGTAAAATAAGGGTATTGGCCTAGACGACTTCTAAAGTTCCTCCTGGATTTAGATCTATTATCCTATATAAAACAGAAATGATTTATCTTTATCTCTCTAAATAAATACATGGAGAAGGGAAGGAAGGGGTGGGGGTGGGGGAAAGGTCAAAGGAGATCATTTATTTAGATTGGAATGGCTACATCATTCTCCTTTATGAGCTAATAGCAGCACAGTGCAGTTAGGAAGCAGATTACAAACAGACTCCAAAACAAGGAAGATCCCCAGTTAATAAACAACCCTGGAAACCTTAGTGTTACTAATTAGTGAGTTCATGGTCAAGGTAGGGGGAGTCATTCTAAGGTCAACTTATCTTTGTTTAGAGAGCTTTATTTCATATAAACAACACCGATACCCGGATTCTAAAATTCACAGAGCATCACACTGGAGATTTTCTGGGGCTGGGATTACATACAGTATTTTTTTTTAATCTCACAAACTTAATTTAAGATGCAGTCAGTCTATATCCACATTTATTTTCTTTTTGTTGTTTCTTTGGCACATTTCCTGATTTTGTAAAATACAAAAGCGTAGGTTGAAATGGACTAATACTGCAGAAACTTGATTATTTTGGACAACAGTTTAAGTGCAGTTTTATGCTAAGCATTATTTACAAATGGAGGACAGTCAAAGCATGAGCTTCCTTATGCTTCAGGAGAATGATTACCAGTAGAGCCCAACAGCTTCCCAGGGGAGAACAATGAGGATCAAAGACTGGAAGAGACTCCTCTGGGGTATTGCATACAAACATGGGACACTACGCAGCTCCTTCTCTGTGGAAATCCACCATAGGTACAATCCTTTTCTGGTCCTTGTGGTTTGTTCAATGCAGGACATTTAGGAAAATACAGCTTGGCTGATGCAGCTTGGCCCTTTCATTCAGACCTGGATGGATGCAAAAAGACAAAGATGCCAGGGCTCTGGGATCTAAGAAATAAGTAAGTTAAAAAACTTATGTAGCTGGTGAGTGACTCTGTGGTGTACTGTCTTATTGTCTTCTACAGAGCAGAGATGAGGAGATTTTCCTCTCTAGCAGCTAAGTTCTGGAAGTCCTAAAGCACTGGTTAGGCCACCTCTGGTAATCTTAATTCCCTCCATCTGTTATGGGGCTCATACATAGAGATGGTACAATACAAGCCATGACTTCTCACTTCTGTGCCCCCATGGAGAAACGCTCAGATGCCACCCAAGCTTATTAACAGTGGATTTGTAGTTGCTTTTGAAGAACAAGGAAAGTTATTTATTTTACATTGGCAGTTCCATTCTGACCTCTGGCAATTCTGTGAAAAAAATAAATATTTGTATATAATAGACCTCTTGATAATGAACATGGTGGTGGTAGGGTTAATAGTTCCTAGATTTCCAATACAGTACTTTAAAGACACAAAACAAGAACTCCCCCCTCCCCCCCCCCATCTTAAAATATTTATTGCAGGCCTCTGCTGGTCTGTTGTCTTTCCAAAGTAATTTGCTTCAGACAAGTGCAAAATGGAAAATTTGGCACGTTATCCAGTGGACTATTTGGATGCAGTAAAATCTGACAAAAAAAAAAAGGAACAAAGAATGTGTTAAGCAAAAGAAAACGTATCAAAGGAGAGTTCAAATAAAGTCCTGGGCTCAGAATGGCAGAAGAGTTAAAAAAAAAAAAGTGAAAAATTAAACTATGCTCGAGAAAACTGAATGATCTTTGTTCCATTTTACGGCTGTGATTCCAACAGTCACTGGTTTATAGACTTCCAAATTCCATCAGTGATAATTAAAAAAAAATACAGATAATTCAACTTCTCTCTTAATCAGTCCCTCTACCCTTCTTTCTCCCACTCCTTCTTCCTCTACTTTTTGGAACAAGGGCTGAGCATCCAATATAGAAAGTAATCTGGAAGTCTGGATATCGAATCAAAAGCACTCAGGTTGGCTAATTGCTTCCCTCCCCCCACCCCCTTAACTATGTTTTAATTTGCTGAGAGGTCCCTCTTGTGGTGATGTCCCAAAATGTTCCTAGCTCTGGGTATGAAACGGCCTTTAGAACTGTGATGTCTGAGTAAATGAGATAGTGTCAGATTTGTCTATAGCAAAGCCTCCATTGACATAAGATTTCTTGGTCTCTGCATCTTCATTATCAAGTATGGTGGATTCCAAGGCAAAGGGGTTCACGATGTTGACTTCAGATGTGACATCCATCTGCTCTAACTCTTTTTTAGAAAGCTTCTCTACAATTCCCGTTCCGTATGCATCACCAAGGACATTCACCATGGTCCTGAACCGGTCCCTAGAAGAGAGAGCCCTTGGTTTAGACAGAATTTTTTTTTTGGGGGGGTGGTTTATCTCAGTTTGAAGAATGTGAAAGGATATTGTACTATTCAGTTTCCACTCAAACTAGCAAATCAGAGAATTTCAGAGTTGGAACAGATTTCAATGGCTGTTTTATTCAATTCATGCCTGAAAAAGGATTCCCTTTACAAAGTACCTGATAAGGAGTTACCTTACTTTTGTTTGAAGGCCATTAATGACAGGGAGCATATCATCTCCTGAAGTAAATAAATTCATTTTGGGGGTAATCTCTCATTGCTTAACTGAAATTATTGCCTCCAAAGTTACTAATGATCTCTTAATGGCTAAATCTAATGCCCTTTTCTCTGTCTTCATTCTCCTTGATCTTTCTGATGCATTTGAAACTTCTCACCACCTCCTGGTTACTCTCTCCTCCCTGGGTTTCATGACACAGCTTTTTTGGTTTTTCTATCTTTCTGATCACTTGTTGGGTTTCTTTGCTGAATCATCATTTATATCATGCCTCCTAACTCTAGGTATACCCCCAAGTCATTGCCATGGGCCCCATTTCTTCTCTCTATATTCCATGCTGGGAGGGGAAGGGACCTTATTAGCTCCTATGGATTTAATTATCATCTCTAGACTGACTCCCACATTTATAAGTCCAACTCTAGTCTCTCTTCTGAGATCTTAGTTTCACATTACTAAATACTTATTGCAGTTTTTTGAATTTGATGTCCCATAAGCATCTCAAACACAGAATATCCCAAAACAGAATTCACTGTCTTTTTCTCTAAACATAACCTTCCAAACTTTTCTATTTTTGTTAATAGCACCCCTTAGATGAGATAGTGGATAGAGTGATGGACTTACAGTCCAGCATTTACTAAATCTCTGTAACTTTTGACAAGGCTCCCTGGGCCTCAGATTTCTCATCTGTGAAATAAGGGGATTAGATTTAATGGCTTCTAAGGACCCTTCTAGCTCTAAGCCTCTGGCACTATGATCCTTTCAAATAGCCATTTGCAGCCTTTGTCAACTTTGACCTCTCATCATCCCTCATTCCACATATCCAATCAAATGCCAAATCTTGTCCATTTGACTTCCATATTTATCTCACACATCCCCTTCTCTCTATCACATAGCCACCATTTTCATTCAGGTCCCCATCACCATTCACCTGGACCATTGTTATAACCTATTAATTGGTCCCCCTTCCACAAGTCTCTCTTTACTCAGATCCATACCATACTTGTTGTTCAGTCACTTCAATTGTGTTTGACTCTTCATGACATTTTCTTGGCAAAGATACTGGAGTGGTTTGCCATTTCCTTCTCTAGCTAATTTTATAGATGAGGGAACAGAGGTAATCAGGATTATGTGACTTGCCCAGGGTCACGTGGCTAGTTAAGTGCCCAGTGTCAGATTTGAACTCAGGAAAATGAATCTCCCTGATTCTAAGTCCAGCACTCTATCTACTATGCCACCTTGCTGCCCCTACTTTGTATATGCCTATATGCATATATATACACACACACACACACACACACACACACACACACACACACTTGGACATATATAAAAATATATATACAAACATATATATGTATACATATACATATATATACATACAATATATACATACATATATATATATTACCCACCCCCTGATCCCATTAGACTGTAAACTCCATTATTTGTTTCTTCTTCTCTTCTTTTTTCTTTATGTCCCCAGTCCCTGCGACAGTGCACATAGTAGGTATTTAGCAAATACTTATTGATTTATTTATTGATTAATTGATTGGAGCTCAAGTATGAGGGCAAATATGAAAGTTCAGGATTTGACCAATAGGCTTATTGAAACATACTGAAGCCATGGTTTCTCAATGATGCTGTGACTAAAGGTAGCTAACTGCCTACTCTACAAGAAGCAGGAAGAATACTTTTAAATACTAAAAAAATAAATACACATCATTTTAATGCTAGAAAGCTGTACTCTGTGATATTCATACTTATTTAGGATTACTCTTTTACAGATGAGGTTGCAAGAGATAAGTTACCTCACCTATGTTCATATTTAATTCATGTTGGCTTAATGCATAGTTCCCAAACCTTGCTTGGCATACGCCAACACACTGTCTAATGGTGTTATTATGCTCCCTAATCCCTACCCACTCAAAAAAATGAAACAAAAAAAGCTAGTAGGCCAATACCAGCTTTCCCACACTTGAACTCAGGTATCCCAAGTGCTAACTCTAATGTTCTTTCTATTGTACCACAGTGCTGATAAGATAAAATGAAGACCATGTACAAAATGCAATTAGTTGAGTGTGAGAATCAGAAAAACAAATCAGATTTTATCTTTGAAGTCTGACTCCATCTTGTGTTACTACATGTATTCACCATTTTGTTGTTTTTCTGGTAAATTATATGTTTAGATTATATGTTTCATACATGCAGGTGTATGTAATTAATCAAGGTGTATGTAATTAATCAATATCTTTTTGTTTTATAAATAGAGGACCATAAAACCTACTCATTCCCCTCTCAACTGGATCAAAACCTACTTTCCCCTCCTCCCAACTTGGAAAGTCCCTAAATTTTTCTCCAGTTTGAAATTAGATTACCTTATTTTGTATTGTGATTAGTTATTTTTGTTATAATTAATTGGACTTTATGGGCTTATTTAATTATTTTTTTGGGTATAAAATATGCTTTGCTATGTATTCAGGGCTTTTGGATTAACTGGGGAGTTCACTGACCAATTTTTTTGGGTGCCTAGCTAATAATTCATCTATGCTTAGACTGTTTCATTAGTTATTATCAGTTACTCATTACAGTGGCCAGTACCAGAGCAGGCATAATATGTAGGCTGGAATTTGATCCTCTGATCAGTAAACATATATTATGTGCTAAGGCTTGGAGTTACAAATATAAATATAAATACCTCAAGGAACTACACTCTACTGGGGAAAACAACATATACACATGTCAGTAATAACAAAATACAGTCAGAGTAAAAACAAGAAATTTTATTTTTGGGGGGAGGAGGGGAAGCACTGGAAATCAGAATGAAGAAAGGACTCTAGTTAGAAGTGCCTCCTGGGAACATTGTACACAGTAAGAGCAACATTGGCCTGTGATCAACTATGATAGACTTAGCTCTTCTTGGCAATGCAATGATCTAAGACATCTCCAAAGGACTCAGGATGGAAAATTCTATCCACATCCAGAGAAAGAATTATGGAGTCTGAATGCAGATGGAAGCATACTATTTTTTCTCTCTCTTTTTTTATTCTCATGGTTTTTCCTTTTTGTTCTGATTCCTTCTTTTACAACATGACTAATGTGGAAATATGTTTACTATGATTATACACATATAGCCTATATCAGATTGTTTGCCATCTTGGGGAGGAGGTAGGGGAAGGGGGAAAGGAGAAGAAAATTTGGAACTCAAAATCCTATAAAAGTGAATGTTGAAAACTATACATGTAATTGGAAAAAATAAAACACTATTAAGTGAAAAAAATGAAAAAGAAAAAAAAAAGTAGTTTCTCCTGGGCTGAGCTTTGAAGGAAGTTAGGAATTCTAAGGAACACAGGTAAGGAACATGTGTATTCCAGGAATGGTGCACAGTTTATGCAAAGGTATGACCACGAGAGGTGGAAAATCATTCACGAGGAATAGTAAATGGGCCAGTCTGGCTGGAGAAGAGAGTAAAATATAATAAGCCTGGAAACAGAGGTCAGAGCGGGATTGCAAAAGGCTTAAATGCCAAACAGAAGCATTTGTATTTAATTGGAGAGGCAAAAGAAAGCCACTGGAGCTTTTCAAGTAGGAGAGCAACAAGGGCAGAACCATATGGTAGGAATATCACTTTGGCAGCTGTGTGGAGAATGGATTGGAGTGTGGAGAAGCTTGACAAAGGGACACCAATTAGGTGCCTGTTGGCATGGTCCGGGAAGAGGTGATAAGGGTTGAACCACATGTGAATGGAGAGAAAAGGATGAATGTGAGAAGTGTTGTCAAAGCAGAATAGAAAATGTTTGGCATTTGTTTTTTAGAGAAAACAGGAGGTTCTAGAACTTTCACAGAATCAGGCTCCAATAGTAAAGGTGAGAGAGGAGGGGGAGTGAAGGAAAAAAGAGAGAGAAGGAGAGAGGGAAGGGGGAAGGCAGAAGAAGCGGGGGTGGGGGGGAGGGAAGGAGCTCAGAGGCCATCTGGGTCAATCAATACTTGAACAAGACTCATGAGGACAACATACCTGACAAGTAGACGACCTCCAGGAAAGGAGAATGCATCACCTCTTAGGCAAGGGCATTCTATTTTGTACAATTCTGATTGTTAGGACATTTTTCCTGACATCAAGCTTAGATTCATCTCTTTGCCACTTCCACCCTTCATTCCTAGCTCTGCTCTCTGAGGGGAGGGGCAGGAGGCAGAAAGAGACATACCAGTCCTTTAAATACTTGAAGACAAAAAGGGAAAGGAAGGAATAGGGTAAATTATCTTATGTAAATGAGGCCAGAAAAAGCTTTCACTGTAGAGGGGAAGCTGGGGGAGTGAGGGGGAGTGAATGAACCTTACTATCATCAGAATTGGCTCAAAGAAGGAATAAACACACACTCAGTTGGGTATAGAAATCCATCTTACCTTATAGGAAAGTAGCTGGGGAAGGGGATAAGAGAGGGGGGTGGGGTTAATAAAAGGGAGGGCACATTGCAGGAAGGGGTAGTCAGAAGCAAAACACTTTTGAAAAGGGACAGGGTGAAAGATGAGAGAGAATAGAATAAACATGAGGGGAAATAGGATGGAGGGAACTATAGTTAGCGATAGTAATTGTGAAAAAATTTTGAAGCACGTTTCTCTGATAAAGGCCTTATTTCTCAAACATTTAGAGAACTGAGTCAAATTTATAAAAAATAAGAGCATTCCCCAATTGACAAATGATAAAAAGACATGAACAGTTTCCAGATGAAATAATCAAAGCTATCTATAGCCATATGAAAAAAATGTTCTAACTCATTATTGATTGGAGAAATGCAAATTAAAATAATTCCGAGGTACTCCCTCACACCTACATTGACCAATAGGATAGAAAAGGAAAATGAGAAATGTTGGAGGGGATATGGGAAAAATGGAACATTAATGGTGGAGTTGTAGATTGATTTAACCATTCTGTAGAGCAATTTGGAACTAGGCTTACAGGGTTATAAAACCATGCATACCTTTTGATCTAGCAATGCCACTGCTAGGTCTGTATCTCCAAAGAGATAAAAAACAAAAAGGAAAAGTCCCAAAATGTACAAAAATATTTATAGGAGCCCTTTTCTGGTGGCAAGAGTTGGAAACTGAGGGGATGCCTATCAACTGGGGAATGACTGATCAAATTGTTATGTGATTATGATGGAATATTATTGTGCTATAAGAAATGATGAGCAAAATGCTCTCAGAAAAACCTGGAAGGACTTACATGAGCTTATGCAAAGCAAAATTTACTGTGTAAAAAGTAACAGTAATATTATGAGATGATCGGTTGTGAATGACTTAGCTATTCCCAGCAATACAATGATCCAAGACAACTTTGAAGGACTTATGATGAAAAATGCCATCCATCCCCAGAGAAAGAATTGATGGTGTCTGAATACTGATTGGAGCATACTTTTTTTCAACTTTCTTTATTTTTCTTTTATTTTTTTTGTGGTCTATTTTTTCCCACAACAATACTATTACGGAAATATTTTGCATAACTACACATGTATAATCCATATCAAATTGCTCACCTTCTGAATGAGGGGGATAGTAGGGAGGGAGAAAGGGAGAGAATTTGAAACTCAAAGTTTTAAAAACAAATGTTAAAAATTGTTTTTAAATGTAACTGGGGAAAAATAAAATACTAAATAAGTTTTTTTTTTAAAGGATACAAAAATAAATAATTGAAGACAGTGGTCATGTCCTGTCTAAGTTTTCTCTTTTCCAAGTTAATCACATTCAGTTCATTCAAGGAATTTGAATCCTCAGAGAGAGACAAATATTGAAGCTTCAGAGAAAAGTGAATGATGTTGACTGCCAAGAGTTGGACAAAGCCCCACTCTTATAAAAACTACAGGTAGACTGAATTAGCTTATGTTCACAAATAACATATTTATGCCCAATCTAGACTGTGCCAGCACTGGACATAGAGCGTATTGTCAATGATTGATTGACTTTCCTTTGAGTCAATTGGCAGCTTTCTGGTTTTAGCTATTTCAGAAATGAATGCCACGGGTAATGAGTGGGACAGGTTAAGAGAGAGATTGACTAGGTTCTGGAATAAAAAAATCTAGGTTCAAATCCTGCCTTTGACCTTTACTACTCATGTTGCTTTGGGCAAGTCACTGAGACTCACTAGGCTTGAGCTTTCTTATCTGTAAAATAATCAGTCTGCAATTAATGTCAAGTCAAGTCAAAAAACATTTATTAAACCCTTGCTATGTGCCAGGCCCTGTGCTAAGCACTGGGAATACAAACACAAACAGAAAGAAAAACTGTCCTTACCCTTAGAGAGATTACATTCTGATGAGAGAAGACAACACATAAAAATTAATGGCTTGAGGAGTCTTTTCCACTTTTAGATTTCTGATCCTATATTATGTTGTTGTTCAGTTGTTTTTCAGTCGTGTCCAACTCTTTATGACTCCATTTGGTGTTTTCTTGGCAAAGATATTGGAGTGGCTTGCCATATCCTTCTCTAGAGCTCATTTTACAGATAAGGAAACTGAGGCAAACAGGGTTAAGTGACTTGCCCAGGGTCACACAGCTAGTAAGTGTCTGAGGCCAGATTTGAACTCAGGAAGATGACTCTTCCTGACTCCAGACTTTGCATTCTATCCACTGTGCCACCTAGCTGCCCATATTCCTTATAGAATACTGTAAAACACATCCTTTCCCTGTAGTGGCCTGGCTCATTCTAACTCAATCCCTGAAGTTCCCAAAGAAGTAGAAACAGGACTAGTATGGAGTTTTGTATTGTAATATCCCCATAAGAGAGTTCAGCCTCCCGCTGAATTATTCAGGGTCCCTCAGACTCTTGTGGGGATGTGTTTGTAGAAGAGGCAGTTAATGGATCATGGAAAGAATGTTAGATTTAGAGACAGAAGCCCTAGGCTGTGTCCTGCCTTTGTTATACAACATGTGATCATGTGCAAAGCCCTCTCCTTTTCAAGGAATCTTCTATAAAATGAAGGAACTGAACTAGAGTCCAATATCATGAAGTCCAATATAATATAGAACCCTGCATTTGTAACCAGAAGACCTGGGTTTGGATCCCTGCTCTGCTCCATGCCACCTTTGTGACCTCACAGTAAGTCATTTGTCCTTTCTGTGCTCTAGTTTTCCTTATCAGTAAACTGAAGGAGTTGGACTAGATGATCTCTAAGCCCCCTTTTATGCTGTACATCCTTTGATACTTCAAGCTTTAAAATGTTATGATCAATAGGTTTGTTAAGGTCTGGGACTAGATAGGAGAGGCACCTTAGGGATAGATGTGAAAGGATGGATAGCCACTAATCTCCCTACAATCTGTCCTTTTGTACCCTGCCTGACACTTAACCTTGGGCATAACCATATCAGATGAGAAAATGATGATGCTATTTATTGGCATTTTAAAATCAGAACTCATCTTTATTATGATGAGTTAATTTTTAAGCACCTTATCAGGTAGCCTGGTCAGAAAGAGATTAAGAAAGCAGCACATGGCTCCTTGGGCCATGTAGAAAGAGAATGGCCATAGGTGTGTTTGAAAAAACTTGTCCTCTCACCCTGTTAAGGACAATGAGATTGTTATAGTTGGTTTCAAGTCAGAAAAGTGCAACTCACAAAAGCCAGTCAACAGCGATGATGAGGGTGACGTCTTCGGCTGGCAGGCCCACGGCACTCAATACAATGACCATGGTGACTAGCCCTGCCTGGGGCACTCCTGCAGCTCCAATGCTGCCGGCTGTTGCTGTGACACTGTGGCCAAAACAAACACAAGGAGTTAAAAATGTAATCTTCCTTTTAAGGCCCTCTGTCTTACACCTGACTGTTGTTGCCACTTCTTTCTCAAGTCACACTGAGAAAAATTCGTGATTACTAACTATGTGTGTGACTCTGTGGGAGCATAGGAAGAAGGATTAGACCCTTCCTCTGCCCTCAGAAGCTTACAATCTAGTAGGGGAAATAAGGTGAGTGGCATGAATACCTACAGACCACGACAATATAGGCATCAAATGGAGAAGACTTCTAGAGAAGAGGGAATTAATACCTTGCTGACATGGTCAGAGAAAGCTTTATTTTGTTGTTCAGTGCTGTCCAACTTTTTATGATCTCATTTGGGGTTTTCTTGGCAAGGGTACTGGAGTGATTTGCCTTTTCCTTTCCTCAGTTCATTTTACATATGAGGAAACTGAGGCAAACAGGGTTAAGTGACTTGCCCAGGGTCACACATCTAGTAAGTGTCTAAGGCCAGATTTGAACTCATCAAGATGGGTTTTCCTGACCTCAGGCCCAGCACTCTAGCTGCTACCAAGCTACCCTGAAAGCTTCATGGCTTGGCCTTAAAGGAATTTGGTAATTAGTGTCCCCCTAAATGGTATCCCCAGAGTTTAGCATAGTGCTTAGCACATAAGAAATATTTAGTAAATACATTTCCTTTCATTTGTTGGTTCATTTGGTAAAGTTCACAAAACACTTTCCTAACAATTCCATTAGGTAGTGAATTATAAGTATTATCCCCGTTTTGTAGTTGAACAAGCTGAGGCTCAGAGACATGAATTGTTTATCTTGTCATGCAGCCAGGAGACAGGAAGAATGGTTTGGGAATGTCACAGGAAAGAGCACACCGTGTTTTATATTCATAATCATCCGTATCTTGACTTACCTATAAAGTGACCTTTGGGCTCCTGCATTACTAAATAGCTGTTAATTCTACCTGGAATACAGAACTGTTTGCTTAGTGGTAAGTAATGAAAGTGACTACAAGAGATAGTATGGAGTGAATAAAAGAAGCTCAAAGATAGATCATTGGGAGACAGTCACATTAGGAGGAAAGGAAAAGAATGCAAAAGAGAGTTAGAGAAAGGATGGTAAGAGAAATAGGAGGAGAACCCTCAAAGCACAATATCACAGAAGTCATGGATGAGAAAGTGTCCAGAGAAAGGGAAGCAACCTCATGTAAAAGGCTGCAAGACAATGAGGATGGAAAAAAGTCAATTGAATTTTGTTATGGGAAAATCATTAGTGATCCTAGAAAACAGAAGTCAAAAGTGTTGAAAAGTAGACACAGTTATAATAATAAAAAATAATAACAATGCTATTTATAAAACACTTAAAAGTTTGCAAAGAACTTTATGACTGTCTCATTTAATCCTCTCCACAACCCTGGAAGGTAGATACTATTTTTCTCTCCATTTTACAGAGAAGGAAACTGAGGCCAGTGGGCTAAGTTACTTGCCCAGGATGACACAGCTGATAGCTATCTGAATCCACGTTTGAACTCAGGTCTTCCTGATTCCAAGTTCGGTGCTCTATCCATAAACAATTTCAAAGTTAAAATACAGGCCTGGAAGCCCTTTAAATGACCCCTTACTTGATGGAGAATCTCGTCTATAACATAGCAATCACATCCAGACTTTATTTAAAGGCTTCTAGTAAGGGGACCCACTTTTGCCTAATTTTCTAAGGAGTTTTTTACTTTCATCTAGTCAAGATAGGTCTTTGTACGATTTTTACTCATTGTTTCTGGGACAAGGCCTGAGAAGTCAGATTCTTCTTCCATCTGACTTGAAGACATCTAGCAGGTTTCCACTAAGCATTCTCTTCTATAGGCTCAATATGACCACTTCTGCCCCCTCCCCGCAATGGATCCTCCTACAGCATGTTTCAGAGGCCTCTTGTCAGTCTATGAGGATTGATTAAGCACATAGCATGTCCAAGCACTGTTCCTAAACACTAAGGATAATCTATAGAAAGGCAAAAGTCCCTGCTCACAGTTTAATTGGGGAATCCTTTGCCTTATCAATACAATTCCTAAAATGTGGCTCCCGGGACTGAAGATACACTCCAAATGTGGTCTGACAAGGGCAAAGTAGAGTAGTAATCTCATCCTTCTGGATACTCTTCCTCCCAGGGCAGCCTTAGGTCTTAGTAACTTTTTTTGGTTGCTCCCTTATACTATTGACCCAGGTGGAGTTACTCTGCAGCCTCCTAGGTCACTGCTCCCCACCCTCAATCTCCCTTTCAGAGGAAAGCCATATCTCACCCATTTCATGTCTAGAAAGTTGGTGTTTTTGAAGCCAAGTATAGGATTTTACATTTCTCCTTAGCAAGGAGGGAAGCTAGGTGGTGAAGGGGATAGAGTACTAGAATTGGAGTTAGGGAGATCTGAGTTCAAGTCTGACCTCAGACACTTACTAGCCCTTTGAAGCTGGGTAAGTCAAAACCTCTGCCCACCTCAGTTTCCTCATTTGTAAACTAAGGATAATACTAACACCTCCCTCCTACTGCTATTGTGAAGAGAATGTGGAATAATACTTGTACAGTGGTTTGCAAACCTTAAAGCACTATGTACATCCCAGCTATTATTATTAATATACAATGATTATCACTATAGCTTGTTAGACCCAGCTCATTGTTTTAGCCTGCAGAAATACTTTTGGATTCTGACTCTGTTATTCAATGTGTAGATTATCCCTCCTTTGATAAAAGTGTTAAATAGCACAGGAATGAAGGTAGATGCCTAGGTATATCAACCCATTAACTGCTCCCTGCCCTCCTAATTAGTGCTTCATATAGCATGGAGCACTCTAGGTAGCCTCACCCATTTTTCACTGCACTCCCTGGCCATATTCTTCAGTCATCTGTCCCCAAATCAATACCACCATTGTGGTAGGAAAGGGTGTGTCAATCTATCCCATTATAACTATACTAACCATCCCTGTACCTTTTCCAAAACATATGCTGCCACTCTTGTTGGAATGTATACTTCTTGAGGACAGGAAACTGTGTATCTGTATTCCTGATGCTTAATTCAAGGCTTGATACATAGCAAGTACTTAATAAAAGCTTTTTCATTCATTCATCAATTCCACCAGTTCTGAATTCACCCATCTTGTTTATAAAATCAGAGACCATTAAATGCTTGACTGAAATATCAGAAAACCATATCTACAGCATTTCCCAATCTATCACATAGACTACTCTTTCTAAATATTTGTCTAGAAAGAGAGAAGATGAGAGCCTGAATGGATAGTAAGATCATGAGGTGGCTTTTTTTTTTAAAGGATGAAAGAGATCTGGGCATGTATTTTGCCCAATAGCAATTGATCCAGTGAGAAAGAATGAATATTAATGTGGGAACTTGTTTTTGGTTGGGCCTAGGGGTTCTTACATCTAAGGCAAAGAATTGCGTTCCCCAAATTACCTTCCCCTTCAAACCATAGACTTCACATACATCGAATGACTAGGCATTTAGCACTTCATTTCCACCTAGATCCTCTCAGGTAAAATCCTCTTGCTTCTGAACTTTCAGTAGTATGATGGAATTAGAACACAGCCAGGAGTCCTGGGTTTGAACCGTGGCTCTTATGCTAAGCTATGTAAACGTGGACTGATCCCTTAACCTCTTGAGTTCCATTTCATCTCTAAGATGGTTAAGACAAATAATTCTTATACTACCTATTTCCATATGGCTCTTGCAGGCAAAGCATGAACCTTAAAATCTTTGTACCTATGTTGTTGTTACTGTATCACTGAGGTACTTGCCACAGACAAATCTACACCATGAGTTACAAAATTTCAAGAATCCTGCCAACACTGCTCAACTTGGTCACAGTCTGAGACACAGCCAAAGTTTGGGCTCTGGTTTGTTTCAATTTCAACAGTTTCCATCTTCCTGGTAGGTAGGTACCTTAGACTGAGCCCATAACAGTAGTGCTTTGCCAGAGCAGGTGGTTTTGTGTCCACAATGGCATTTTGGACTGCTTTGGCTTTCTGAGCAGGAAGCCATGGTGTATCAAGAGTGAACAATTTTCTGCAGACCAAGGCTGGATTTGAAACTGAGAGAGTATATGTAGTCAAGGAGGATTCTGACTTTGATTCTTAGTCCTGCTCCTACAAAGTCCAGACATGCCATTTCCTTTAGCCTGGAACTCAATACCTTTAAGGCATTTTTGAGACTTTGGTACAATTTACCTTTGACTAAAAGGGTTTTTCTTTAAAGTAGAAGAAAACAAAACTTTTCTTCAGGTTCTATTTTTAAGAGTAGGGGCACTCAGGGATCTGGAATTTAATCCTAGTTAATAAACATTGACAGAGAAGGAGACCTTAGGCATCTATGCATTGGAAGAGATGCAAAGAGCATGGATATTTTCCCTAGTTTAGATTCAATTCTAGATAAAATTGTACTTGGGAAGAATTTATAATTATTTCACAATACTGTGGCACACAGAGTGATTTTCAGAAGGGCCAAGTCCTGTGATGTTAAGCACGATGTTGTTTGTGCTTCCCTAAGCTTTTAGGGCCTTAACTGTCCAATGGTTTTATAGTAACCTCAGGATCATAGAATTAGAGCTAGAAGGGAGGGAGGAAGGAAGGAAAGAAGAGAAGAAAATAAAGAAGGAGAGAAGGAAGGAAGGAAATTAGCATTAAGTATTATGTAGCTAGGCACTGTGCTAAGCACTTTACAAATATTTTCTCATTAGATCCTCATAATAACTCTGGGAAGTGGATGCAATTATGGGCTACATTTTACACTTGAAGAAACTGAGGCAGGCAGAAGTTAAGTGACTTGCCCAGGATTACACAGCAAATAAATGCTTCAGGTCGGATTTGAACTCAGATCTTCCTGACCCGAGGCCTAGTGCATTATCTACTGTGTGTTGACTAGATGACCCATTAACTAAGGCCCAGAGGAGTTAAATGACTCCCTCAAAGTGACACGGTTGAACTCATGCCTTCTTGACTCTACGTCTGGCACTCTTCCATATCACCTCGCTGCCTTAAGGGACGACAGAGTATCTAGAAGGGGAGGAGAAAAAATTCAATTCGGGAAACATTTATGAAGCTCCTCCTACAAGAAAGGAACACAAAATAAGATTCTGTAGAGAGGTCAAGGAGCTCCCTGGTAGAGCTAGCAATGATGTTTTAATCATTTACTATGAGTTTCACTTATTATTGGCCTAGGGGCCAGTGGCTGAGGATGGCTTAAGCATATGGCTAGAGTATAATGAATAGGTGTGTGTATCTTGGCTGCTTTGAATCTAGGCACAAAGCCTTCTCTAATAGGGTAAAAAATTAAAGGCACCTAGAAAATGTAGAACCAAAGTGAGGAGGGAACACCTACAGTGAAAGTGACAGATGCTCAGAAATGGGTACTTTACTTAGCTACCTTAAGGAAGACTAGATTTGGAGTCAGCACTTAGGTTTAAGTCCTGCCATATAAGTTATATGATTACATACAAGGCCCTAGTTTTCTCATCTGCCAAGCTCTCTTAGAATCCAGTTTAAAGTGGGCTGGGCCTGGAGTGAGGAAGACTCATCTTCCTGAGCTCAAATCTGGCCTCAGATACTTACTAGCTGTGTGACCCTGGGCAAGTCACTTAACCCTGTTTGCCTCAGTTTCCTCATCTGTAAAATGATCTAGAGAAGGAAATGGCACAGCATTCCAATATTTTTACCAAGAAAACCCCAAATGGGGTCATAAAGAGTCATATACAATTGAAAGAGGACTGAAAACAATGAACTGAGATGACTGGAAAGAGAAAGGAGATATTTGACTTAGTTTTTTAACCCAGAATTTCAAGTCTACTAAAGAGTAGGTTTGGGGGATTGTTTGTTCTAATATTGGTAGAAGATGAGACACACCCTAGGTTGTAATAAAGCTTTTAGGTCAATTGTACTCCAAATCCAATACAGAGGATGACTTTGGATCAAACTGCAATGGCTGAGGTCTTGAGTTTAAGGGTTCTATTATATATAGCTTTGGTTATTCTTGGGGACAAGGCTATGCAGACAGAGTAGCAGTCAAAGGAACATAATCTTTAACTGGAGAGTACTCAATATTTTGAGCTATCCTCACAGGTGTTTTATAGGGAAGCTACTAGTAATAGTGATGAATATTCGCATGATACCCTCACCCCACCTAATGGTGATTATCTTTCCAATGTCCAGATCCAAGCCATTGAGTTGTGCAATGAACACAGCAGCAACTGCTTCATAGAGGGCAGTTCCATCCATGTTGATTGTTGCACCAACAGGCAGAACGAATCTGGTGATTCTCTTGTCCACTTTGTTCTTTTCTTCTGCACAGCGAAAGGTAATAGGTAGTGTTGCTGAGCTGAACAACAAAAAAGGAAAGCAGTTCATAGTTATGGAATGCCAGCCCTGTACTTCTTGAATATCAAGATTTTTTGCTTCTAGAAGGCTAATCTTAGAAAGTATAAGGCATTAAACCTATTCTTCAGTAATTCTAGAAAACAAAATTCAGAGAGCTAATTATACCTCCTACAAATACAATAAAACCCTTAAGAATTGTTTCATACTAGGAAAAGGAAAATGTTTGGTGGGAGAGGAAATACATTCCCAGGCAGAGACAGCAAGACTACTACCAAGAGACACCAGTACTATTATTTCTCATCCTAAAGGTTATCTCTAAAAACAAAGCCTTTTTTTGCATCTGCCATTACAAAATAAAGGAAGAGACAGACAGACAAAGACAAGATTCAGAGACTCCCTTTGGCTGCATTTGTTACAAGGAAAACAAAATATCTTCATTTACCTGGAAGAGATCATGAGGGCTGTGAGCAGTGCCTGTGCCATCCCCATGGCAAACCGGAAAGGGTTCTTTCGCACAACTAGCAAGTAGATGAGTGGGAGGATTACAATGGAATGTATGGCAAGCCTGCAAACAAAGAGGGACAGTTTTATAGATAATAATGCTGGTGGGAGGAGTACCCACTTTTACTGGGATAATAGATCCATCAAAGCATTGCAGTATTTTGAATATGTGTAAGTAAATCTATTTGTGTACATATAACTAGAAGTATGATTTTACTGATCTAGGGACCTCTTGGTGTATAAAATGCCTTCTACTAATGCAGCTCAACAATGTATAACTTATAGTCTTAAAGACTTGCCTGAGAATACTTGGAAGTTAATTGATTACTGGGAAATAATATATACAGGCAATGGAGTATAAAAGTCCATCTTGTCTTAAAAGAAAGTAAGCAGGGGGGCATACAGGGATAGAAGAAAGGACAGACTGGGGGAAGGGGTAATCAATATGCTTGCCATCTTGGGGTGAGGGGTAGGGGAGAGATGGGAGAAAATTTGGAACTCAAAATCTTGTGGAAATGAATGTCAAAAACTAAAATAAATCAATTATTAAAAAAAAGAAGTTAATAGATTTTTTTCAAGGTCACACACCTAGTATATATTGGAGACAGAATTTGAACCCAGGTCATCTTGACTCCAAGGTTTTTTATTTTTATCACTACAAAGTACAAATATCTCCCTATATCTATATAGTAACTCTATACTTTAAGTAAACATTTTCATTTGCTTTATCTCACTTGAGCATCATAAAAACCTTGTAAGTAAAGCAGTTCCCTACTTCCTCCAGTCCCTGTTTCACAGATGAGAAAATTTAGGTGTGGAGGTTAAGTGACTTCAACAAAATCACATGGCTGGTTAGTGGCAAGAACCAAGACTAAGGGCCTAGGCTACTTTTTCTGCTACCACATATTATTATCCAGACAGACATAGTCATAATGGCCTGAGGAAGACTTCAGGCTCTTAGGCATTCCCTGCTTTTCAAAGTGTCATGTTTTGAAACTTTTCTTTCTGTCCCATTCTCTAGGCTAGAGTCTAGCCATTTCCAAAGAAAGTCTCCTATTTCAGGTAAAATACTGGAATCACACAATCTAGGGACACAGAAGAGATAGGAAAAAGAAATCAGTAGATGATATACACAGAACAAGGCGATCATTTAAAGCCTATAGCCTTTTAAAGTAAATCTTTGCTTGTGCAAGGATGAAATCAGCTGGAGAGTTCTGGACATAGACGTTAGATCTGAAGGCAGAGTTCTCAGCTTCTCAGTTATAATTATAATGATGATGATGGTGATGAATGGCAGTAAGACCTTCCAGAGAGAACAGTAGGGGATGCAGGGTTATCCTTGGAGTAAAGAAGAGCTGGGTTAAAATCCCATCTCTGCCACATATTATCTGTGTGACTGACTGTGAGCAAATCATTGTAACCCAGGAAGCTCTGTGAGTTGTAGATTGGTTGCTGATCTATATTGGCAGACAGATGTTCATTGCCCACTAAGCAATCCCTATGCTAATGAATGAAAAAATTAAAAAAAATAGGTTCTGGGGCAGCTAGGTGGCGCAGTGAATAGAGCCCCGGCCCTGGAGTCAGGAGGACCTGAGTTCAATCTGACCTCAGACACTTAATACATCCTAGCCGTGTGACCTTGGGCAAGTCACTTAACCTCGATTGCCCTGCCCTCCCCTTCCAAAAAAAAAAGAAAAAAATAGGTTCTATGAAGCAGTTAGATGGGATAGTGAATGGTGTTGAACTTGGAGTCAGGAAGACCTGAGTTCAAATCCTGCCTTAGACACTTATTAGCTGTGTGACACTGATAAGTTACAACCTTTTTTTTTTTAGCCTGGATTTCCTTATATGCAAAATGAAGATAACAATAGTGCTAATTTACCGGGTTATTGTGAGGATCTTATATATATATATATATATGTTATTTTTTTTTCTTCCAGGCAGCTAGGTGGTGTAGTGGATAGAACACCAGGCCTAGAGTCAGGAGAACTCATCTTCCTGAGTTCAAACCTGACCTCAGATACTTACTAGCTGTGTGACCCTGGGCAAGTCACTTAACCTTGTTTGCCTCAGTTTCCTCATCTGTAAAATGAGCTGGAGAAGAAAATGGCAAACCGCTCTAGCATCTCTGCCAAGAAAACCCCAAATGGGGTCTGAAGAATTGGAGGTATCTGAAATGACTGAGCAACAACATTGTTTTTTCTGTATCACTTTTAAGTTCTTAGCCTTTTTGTGACATGGACCCTTCGGCTATCTAGCATACCCTACATGTGTACCATTTCTTAGAAGGGTGTTTTTGAATGTCAAAAATAAAATACATAGGATTATGAAGGGGACAATATATTGCAACAATTGTCAAGATGTTTAAAAAAAATTCATGGACTACAGGCTAAGAATTTCTTAAATAACTCTGTGAAGTATGAAGTTACAAGTATTATCCCTGTTTCACAGATGAGGAACCTGAGATTTAAAGAGTTGAAGTGAGGGGAAGGTTGGGGAGTCAATACAATAAAACAGGACTAAGAGAGCAGCCATTGTTAAGAGCTAAATTAAGACCTGACTTGCACCTAGTTTACATATGCATCATGGGATGGTCAAAGCTGGAAGGGACCTTCAAGGCTATTTGTTCTAACCTCTCCTTTCACGGATGGGGAATCTGTAAGGTGGAGGGAGAGGGAAATGACTCACCTAAAGCCTTACAGCCAAAATAGTGGCATTTGTACTAGTCTGAAAATGTTTCATTTCTCACTACACAGAAGGAACTCAGAGCAGAGATTACAATCAAGAAATGATAGAAGGGAAGACTGTATGATTTAGCTTTTCACTCAAAGTCTTATTTGTCTGGAGTGAAGACAGCAGGATAAAAATCAACTTCTTTTTGGTTCATGGAATGGATGGCATATAATATGTGCCCTAATGAGAGGAAGCCAGCTTCAGAGTCAGGAGATGGGTTTGGATGGGTCCTTGCTGTGTAGAGATAGGGATTGGGATTGGGCCTATAATTTCACTGACACATCCAAGATTAGGAACCTGTCTCTACCAATGTAGGTCAGCACCTTCTTTGTAATTTATGGTCTTAGAAATTGCTTAGAGCACTCAAATATATAAGTGACTGGTGCCAGGGGTCACAGGCCAGCATGTGTCAGTGGAGGGACTCAGACTTAGGTCTTCCTAGACCTGAGGTCAGTTGTTTATCCCCTATCCTGAGGTAGGAAGTCCGTGACCTTGAATCTATATATGGCCCTCTAGGGCCTTAAGTGCAGCCCTTTGACTGAATCCAAACTTCATAGAACAAATCCCCATAATAAAAGGATTTGTTTTATAAAACTTGGACTTAGTCAAAAGGTCACACCCAAGGACCTTTCTAGGCCACAGTTTCCCCACCCCTGTGGGCCTATATCATGCTGGTTCTCTCAATGTGCGACCTTGGGTGCATCATTTAACCACTCTGAGTCTCAGTTATCTCATCTTTAAAATGGAGATATAAACTTCAGTGGGTTATAGTGGAGATAATGCTTTTGTCAACTTTAGACTACAGAGTATGAGCTAGCTTTGTTGGCAAGGCAGGTATAATATATTGCCCAGAGGGTATCCCAGGCTTTAAAAAGAAAACTAAGCCCTGGAAGGCATTTGGATAGCCAAGAGATGCCAGGAGTGAGACAAGTATTTCCTTATAATGTCCCTAAAACCCTACAGGATGTTCTCAGAGAATGATTTCTGAGCAACTGGTAGGCCTCAAGCAATAAAATCTGGTACAGCTCATTCTCCCCAAAGCCAGCAATTAGCACAGCATAATCCATTTCCAATTTAGCAATTAAAGAGCAGATCCAGAATTTGCTTATCTCAGAACTCTTTCTTTATAAATAACCAGAAAGGCTTATTTAAAAAAAATTCATAGGAGTTCATAAAATCTAGAGCTAGACAGGCCCTGTGTTCTAGACCAAGACCCTCATTTGGCTGATGAGGAAGATGAGGACAATGGAAATGTGAAGTGACTTCTACAAGGTCACCAAGGTCATTCCTGAATGCAGATCCACTGATTCTAAGTCCAGCAAGCATCTCTTTCTATATTCCATTTGGACTCACCAAAGATTACACAGGCAATAAACAATAGTGGCAAGCCTCTGGTCGGGTCCTCCAACTCCAGATGAAAGACTCCTCCCACAGTACCACTTGTCAGTAGCAACCCAACAGCAATCTTTCCCAACCACCTCTGTCCAAAGACTGACATACCCACTGAGCACCGTGGCCATGTACAATCCCAGTTTGCGAAATATTTCCCAGTCTTCAACTTCTATAATCTTCCCAGCAATCAGAAATAAAATGCCCAGTGGCATATACCTAGAATGTGAGCACCACAGAGAGAGGAAAAGAAACAGTCATATTCTGTAGCAACACAGTAGACAGTTGAGTTAGGCTATTGGTAGAGAGAACAATGGATGACTTTTGAAGTCTCTTTTCTGCTCCAGAGAGCAGAGCAATCAACACCACCAGCTCATCCATTTATATCTGGAAGGGCCCTGGACCAAACCCTTCACTTTACCAAGGAGGAAACAGGGGCTGAGGAGGAGGTCTGAAGTAATTTGCTTAAGGTTACACAAATTAAAGAATAGCTTCAGGATTTGAACCCAGGTCCTTTGACAATATAGCTTACACCTTCCTCTAATGAAATTAGGATGAGATAGTTGGTTGTCTTTTGTGTTCACAGACTGTACCTATGCAGTCACCTCACAAATAAATGTTCTTGATAACAAGGGGAACTGAGCAAGGAAGGCAGGAAGAAAATAAGCATTTTGCACTTTACAAAATATCTCATTTGGTCTTTATAGCAATCCTAGGAGATAAGTACTATTACCCCCATTTTACAAATAAGGAAACTGAGGCAGACAGAGGTTAATTGATTTGCCCAGGGTCATAAGTGTCTGATGCTGAATTTGAACTCGCGTCTTCTTGGCGTGGGAATAATACTCTACCCACTGTGATACCTAGCTGCCTCTAATTCAGGATGATGGGTCAAAAACATTGGATGAGCCCTTCTTAAGTACCTCCTATGTTCAAGGTTATGTTAGAAGCTGGGGACATATAGATGGAAAATGACAGAGGTGCTGTCTTTGGAGAGCTTACAGTCTAATGATGTGTGTGTGGGGGGGCAAGTAGGATAAGGAAGTGCATGGTGGAACGATATTACTTCATTTATATTATACACATTTATTTACTTGCTGTATCCTCCATTAGACTGTAAGGTCCCAGTGGACAGTGACTATTATTGTTTCTCTTTGCATTTCTAGTGCTTAATACTGTGTCTGGCATATAGTAAGGACTTAGTATGCTTGTTAGTTGACCTACCAACAGGAGCAAAGGAGAGCTGGTGTTACAGAGAGAGATTACTTTCACCTAGGGCTGGGGGAGGAGGGACCAGAGCCTAGTACTCTCAAGAGCATTTTTATCAGTAGAGAAAAAGGATGCACTTAGGAAAGCCATACATAGGTGTTCATTCCTTTGGGCAGTCCTTTCTTAGAAATAATTTTATGGACATTTTTCTTCCTGTATAATTATGTACACTAATTCCACAATGGAGTGTGGACAGTAACAGAATGTGTGATCCAGGCACCATGCTCCCAGAAGTAGGGCTCAGAAGTGAGTTTAGAGATCATCTTGTCTAGCCTGCCTCATTTGACAGATGAGGAAACTGAGGACTAGAACTAAATTCTTTATAGTGAGGCAGTGGGTCTTTGGACAGAAGAGAGAAAATGATAATGGTGAGAGTTATCTGGACAAAGAAAAGGAAGTAGAGGGCTGAGGCAGCCATTTAGTTAAGACAGGAAAGCTGTTGTTGCATTACTTGGCTAAAAACTAATACAAGACAGCTGATGCTCACTGTTAGTAAGGGCTTGTCTCTTTCCAAATAAGGACACTGTCTCAGCAGAGGCTGGATCCTTCAAAAAAAAAAAAAAATAAAGAAAAACAGGTGACAACTTAAGAAAGACTTAGAGCTTTCTTGCAAATAATACTTATGTTGCATGTAATATTTACATGCTGTCAGGCTAAAGGCCAAAAGTAGTCTCAGTCATCTGATAGGAGATTCTGTGAATGAAAAATGGGACTTCAGGGAAGCCTCTTACAGTCCCTTGGGGACCCAGGACCCCAGGAAGATCAGGAATTCTTCTAAGCTCTACCTACCAGAAAAATACTTGAAAGTCAGGGACTAGCTTCCAGGTCCTTGAATGGAGCAAAGTTCTGCTTCCTATGGATGTGGTGCTCAGGAAGGTAAGTCAAAGATGGTAAAGCTTTAAGAATCGTTGTGTGTGAACTGTTTAAAATGAAAGGTTTTGGAATCATTCACCCCTCCCCCATCACCATCACCAGAAGACAGAGCAATATCTACCATATCTAGATAATTAAGACATTTGCCTAACTCTGCCAAAATATGCTCACTCCTCTCTTGCACCCCCATTTTTTGTCAATCAAGAAAGAGCTGTCCTTTATAATTTTTTTCCCTGGTTGATAATTCAGTGACTTTTCTGCATGAAAAAAACTAAATGGTTGGCTCTGTCACTTCCATGTCATTGTCCAGATGCTGGCTTGTGCAACTTGACTAGATGGCAGCTGAAGTCTACTCCAACTCTGAAATCCTATGATTCTGTGATTTAACTGTGTGGTGAATACACCATAGGCAGACGCATAGAAGAGGTGGTAGTTTTGGAGTAAGCCAAGTTGACAATAACTTGGAACAGCTTTCCTGACTGACCAGAGTCACTCCATGCATGTCCCTATAATCCTTTGAAACCATTTCCTATATATTTACCTCATGGACAAATCCTAATCCTAATTTCATGTTTTGTTCATGTAAGCCATACAACAAATAAAATTCTAGGTTGTCATAACAGAACCTTAAAATATACTAGGAGGGTAACCCTTGCTCCTGTGGTCTTGTCCTAAAATGTTAGAGTTGGGTTGTCCAGGGTGAAAGGCTGGGTTGCCCAGGTCCTTTCCTGTTTGTAAGCCCTCCCCCAATGCTTTATCATAGTGTAGAGGTGACTCAAATCCAGGTTCTTAAAAGCAATATCAGTGGAGCACAAAGCAGAAAACTTTCAAGTGTGGGTCCAGAAATTGATGATATGTCTGAGGGTTGGTCTAACAGTCTTATCACCAGAAGGGTGGCCACCAGGGTAGGAATATTTTAAAATCAAATTTAAATGATGGAAGCATGGATTTAGGGAGACATGGAAAGAGTGGAATGATTCCATACCACTAGAATCATGGCTCCTTGGAGCAGAGGGATGTAGATTGCTCAGACATAGATAGCTTTTCTATTAGAGAGAAAAATAAGCCCTTCAAAGCTTTTTTTTTTCGTGGGATGGGAATTGGGGAGAAGAAAAACAAAAGCCAGACAAAAATGAGCCCTCTCACCACATAATAATCTGAACGATTTGCATGGTAGCATCATTGAGTGCGTTGAAGAAGTCCACCAGGACTTGGCCCTTTTCTCCCATTTTCCCAATAACGATTCCAAACACAAGGCAAAAGACAATCAAGCCCAGGACGTTTATGCCGTCTGAGTAGGAGCCCACTACTGTGTATTCTTTTGTTTTGTTCTGGGGAAAAAAGTGAAGAAAATATCAGTGAAGGATAAAGATACAGCTGTTTTGCATAATCTCTGACATGAAATGATTGCATAATCTCTGACATGAAATGATTGCCTTAAGAAAAGTCTCAGTGTGAATGGGCTCACTCCTCCCTCCACTCAGTGTGGATGGTAAGAATAGCATTTCCACAGGACTTTAAAGTTTGCAAAGTGCTTAACCTACATTATCTCTTTTGATCTTTCCAACACCCTTTGTAGACAGGCACTATTATTATCCCTATTTTACAGATGAAACTGAGACTGAGAGAGGTTAAGTGACTCACTCGGGGTCACACAATAAGTATCCGAGGCAGGATTTGAACTCAAATCTCCCTGGCTCCCAAGTTCAGAGCTCCATGCTAAGTAAGGCTACTTATACACCTTGAATTGTATCACAAAGTTCAACCATTAAAATCCACAAGCAACAAAATTCTAAAATTTATAACAATACAGATAACTATGTTTTCATGAAATGAGAGGAGTCAGGAGGGGAATATAGGACTACAGTGCTGTAATGGAACGCCACCCGAAAAGATGATGGAAGTCGGGTCAAATGCAATGAGAGATATTAGTTTTAGATGATTGGAGGAAGGGGGCAGGGAAGGGAATAAGCATTTATTCTGTGTCTACTATGGGCCAGACCCTGTGCTAAGCACTTTTTACAAATGTCTCATTCGATTGGTGCTGGAACATCTCTCCATTCTCTGCATCTACAGGTGGCTTGTAGCTGTGGAATCTTACACACACAATCAGGTGTGGTTGCCATATCAAAAGTTTTTGTATCTATTTGACTTTGGTTAAAGTTTGTTTTTTGTTATAAGAGGGGAAGATGTGGGACTTATCATTGAGGGATTATTAGGAAATGAATGGGGTATAAAAGATGCATTAATTACAACTCTAGATTTGTAAGGGACCTCAGAGGTCATCTAATCTAACCTGCTCACTTTGGAGAAGAGAAGGCCACAGAGCTTCCAAGTCTACCACTAGCCACAACTGATAATATATAAGGTATACATAAGGTACTCTGGATGTGTGAAGGAAGGAAAGCAGTTTCTGGATACCCGACTTTAAAGTCACATAGTAGCCAAGATACTGGGACAATGTGGCTCCAATTAGTAATGCACATTTCTTTAGTGCTTTACACTTTACAAAACACTTTAAAAAACAGTTCATTGTAGAGTTTGTACAGAATGTACAAGTGTTATCTCTGTCTTACAGTAGAGGAAACTGAGGCTCAGGGTTAGTAACTTGCCCAAGGTCACATCTGGAGCCAACACTGGAACCTAAGATGTCTTAATCCAGGAACATTAATGAATAAATTACATTTCTATCTCCCACTCCCTCTAATTTCTCAACAGTTCTTTATTGGTAAAGGAGAGCAACTAATCATGAAAAAAAAATAGTACTTTTGAAGGGGTAGTTACCATGACAGCTGTTACGGATTCTCCTGTCGTGTTCACCTCTGATTCACTTGAAGTCTCTACCTCCTCACGTTGGGTTTTGTACTGTGAATTGGAAAAAAGATTTTAAACTTGGCTACATGAGAATAAATATAATTCTGACCATAAGAATGAATAAAGGTGGCAGCTATCATTGAGTAAACAAGTGATAGTCATCCAAAAAAATCCTACCTGAGCCAACAGGTGATCATGATAGTAACTACTTAAATTTCTGCTGTGTTTTGGGGTTTACAAAGCATTTTCTTCACAACAATCACATGAGATAGGTAATACACTTATTACTATCTCCACTTTACAGAGGAGAAAACTGAGGCTCAGGCCCACTGTCACACAGCTTGTAAAGTCAGATTGAAAAATAGGGAAGCACAAAAAGGTTCAGACTGAGACACATTCTGAAGCCAATTCTGATTTTTATTTGTTTGGAAGACTTCTTCAATGGTATTTTGACAGTTATAGAAAAGTGTAGTCCAAAGGGTTAAACATGTAAAAAATGAGATCAAACCACTGAGTACCACAACCTCCATTCAAAAATGTTCTCCCTTTCAAATTTTCAAGGACAAAACTAGGAACAAATATGTTACAAAATTAAAATGGAGGTTCAAATCCTAGTTGTAGATATTTTGTTTAATAGACTGAGTCCTAACCATTGATATTTTTGCTAACAATTTTTTGAAAATGAAAAAAAATGGTCATATTATTTATACTTCCATCATGGTCTCTAAGCTATTA
Organism: Pseudochirops corinnae; assembly: GCA_028646515.1. Classification (NCBI taxonomy): domain Eukaryota; kingdom Metazoa; phylum Chordata; class Mammalia; order Diprotodontia; family Pseudocheiridae; genus Pseudochirops; species Pseudochirops corinnae. Next base: position 95,806,945 of record CM053590.1, read on the forward strand.
ACATGTATATTGTAAATGGAGATAAATGACACACTTATGTGAGTTTTCTGTAGTCAATTCAGTATGTCTGTTTTCAGAGTTGGATTTCATAGAACCAAAGAAATGCAGAGTTGAAAATTTCCTCAGCAATCATTGAGACCAAATTCTGAACAAAAACCCTCTCTACAATGTCTCTGATGAGTGGCCATTTAACCTTCATCAGAAGACTTTTGGGACCAGGGAGCCCAATACTCCCTGAAGGAGATCATTCTGGATAATTCTAGTTGTTTGAAAGTTTTTTAAAAAAAATATTAACCTACAATCTGTCTTTAACTTCCCTTTATGTTTTTCAGTTTTGTCCTCAGTGACCGTGCATAACAACTTGTTCTTCTTCCCTGGAACAATCCTTCAAATACTTGATCACACTTGACGTGTCTCTTCTCTCTCTTCCTAATTCTTTTCTTCTCCAGGCCAAGGAAACACCCCAGTTCCTTTAACTAAGAGTCTTATGGCATGGTTTCCAGTTCCTTTGCTATCTTGCTAACCCTTCATTTAAAAGATCTTGTATTTCATCAAGTCTGTGGCACATTGCACGTGGGTGAATAGAGGACCCAAGAAGCAGTTACATTAGGCATAAAGCTTTACTGTAACTGAATGGAGCACATGAGGAAATGTACAAATAATCACTGTGCTGAATCTGCAAAGACACCTTTGGAAGAGGCACAGTTCCATGCTCCAGAGGTCAGCATGAAGCAAAGCAATTGGCCATTTCGCTGGTGAACATAGACTGTTCTGTTCACTCAATCTATGCAAATGAATGCAGCAGTATGTAATGGGCCCAGCTGTATAAATGCAAAAATAAACAAGAGAACAAGGCTTGAAATATATGGGGTGAATGGACTGTTCAAACAGTTTCCCAAAGAAAAGCTCAGCTCTGCTAAATGGGAGAATAGAGTGCTTGCACTGAGTAAGACACTGTTAGGAAGACTGAATCACTGGGATTGCGTGAGATTTCCCACCACTGGAGGAAAAGGAAGATGGAAGGGAAGAACTAACTTGTTTATTATTTTTCTGTATTTTATATCATTACATATTAAATTATTATATGTTATGTATTTTTCTATATATTACTGAATACGTACACACATGTTCATAGTTCATAGTTCTTTATTTCATTGTATTTTTTCTTCAAAAAAGGAAAGCCTAAAGCTCTTCAGTACTAAATCACAGTCCTCTAAGACCACTGGCTTCACATCCAATTTCTTCCTTCTTAGATCTGTTGGGAGAGAATGCTGGGTACTGCATCCCATTTTCTTAACTGTGTGATTCACAGGGTAGAAAGGAGCTCCATTCCTGGAATGGACTGTGGGCTGACACCCACAGAAATCCAGAGCATGGGAGTTCCTCTGCAGTTTGAGGTTTTCATCCACAGTCACATTTTGGGCTGGAATTTTGAAAAGTCTATTTCCTGGGTCACACGAGCACAATATTAAATTGAAGGGAAGAGGAGGAAATTACAGCCCAAAGCAGTCATTGATATTACCTGCTGAAAACAGGCTTGGACGAGATTCTCAGGGAACATGTTCCTGTTGAAGACATGAAACACAGAACTAGGTTATGGCAAGAAGAATTTTGTGTTTCTCTCCTAAACTGATGAAGTTAAATTATAATCTAAGTAGCATTTTTAAAATTGAAAAATCATTTGGATCACGTGGGGTCCCCTGCCTCCTACCCCTGGCACACTTTTTGATATCTCCCCAGCTTCTTATCTGAAGACTTCAGCTCTCTATTTTAGTTAATTTAGTTCAGCAAACATTAAGTAAGTGCCCCCCTATGTGCCAGGCACTGGGGATACAAAGACAAAAATGAAACAGGTCCTGGCCTCAAGGAGCTTATGCTCCACTGGGTTTATTATGTGTACATGTTGTATTATTTTCTGTACATGTACATCCCTAGAGATAATGCAAGATCTTTGAGGTTAAGAACTGTTTCTTAATTTTCTTTGTATTCCCAGTTCTTAACACAAGTACCTGACACATAGTGGGTGTTTAATAAATTGAAGTTCTCTTAAATACAGTTAGAAACTACAGATATGGACTTCTTAGACCTGCTGGGAGAGAAAGAGATGTCTGTAGAATAGAAAAGATGGGCAACTTGAGAGAAATTCACATACTTTAGAAACACTATTTTGCTATATAATTTAATGTATCAATTGTCAATGATTTTTATATATTGCTCTCAATGGAGTAGGTTCATTCTCTTCATCACAAACCTTCATGCTGGGGAGGCTAGGTGGCACAGTGAATAGAGCACCAGCCCTGGAGTCAGGAGGACCTGAGTTCAAATCTGGCCTCAGATACTTAACACTTACTAGCCATATGACCTTGGGCAAGTCATTTAACCCCAATTGCCCTGCCTTCCCCTCTTCAAAAAAGTAAAAAAAAAAAAAAAAAAGGAGGCATGCTTTTGTTGGTTTATCTCCTAAATTAAATTGACATTGTGATCTCTTCCCCTATTCTTCCTTAAAGCATGGCAACCACTTACCTGATCAAGTCTAACATGGCATCCACTGTACTGACGTCAGGGGTACTTCCTGTCCTGTCAAACTCATCAGTTTTCTGGGACACACCAGGCTTGATGCTCACTACCAGCACGATACCTGTTACCAATCAGAAATCCCATATCAGAGTCACAATCTTTTAGGATGTTTGGAACTCCAATGGGTAACTCTGAAACTCTAGCCTATGTGTCCTATACTGGGACTCTCTGGGGATCTTAAATTACAATCCAAGCTAAGAGGTGGCTTTTGTTTCAAGTGTCAAGAACTTAGACTCTTGATTGTTAAAATAGTAGCTGCCTAAACTTTTGGTCCCATTTAAAAGAGTAAGCAGATGGCATTAATTCCATCTCTGAAAAAAGCTTGAGTAGCTTGGCTTCTATCTCCCAAATGTTTCTGGAAGCACCTGCTGACGAGATAATTCCTTTTCTCCTCTTTGGCCCATGAAGCTAGATTTAGCAGGTGGGAGCATGAATCATTTTCCTTTCCAGGAAGCTCTTTCAAGGAGGTGGCTTGAATTGTGTGATGTTGGCAGCAGAAAGAAAAAAATTGCATATCAAGTGCTATGTGAAACTTCATTAATTCAGATTGTACTAATTTTGTCTTTGAGGTATTCAGATGCAGACTGGGCTCAAGTTTGTCATAATTTTTTGCTTCTCATTTCTCTTACAATCTAAAAACTATTTTTGCTAAGGAAAGTAAAAGCATAAATATGTCTGCAGAAGAGAAAAGATGGACTACTTGAGAGAAATTTACATATTTTAGAAAAACCATTGGCATATAATTTAATGTATCAATTATCAGTGGTTCTTATCTATTCATTGAAATAGGACTGTCTTAGAGATTTATCCACATCTACCACCTTGTTCCACCTGCTCCTCTGAGTTTATCCTCTTCTTCTCTCTCCTCACAATGGAAATTCCTGTAATTTCAACATTTGTCAATCTGTCAACAATAGTTATATTTAATGGCTTAGACCAGCCAGCATGAATATATAAATTAGATAGCCATACATTTTTTCATGTTTTGAAAAATGGCAAAAATATAAATGTTTAGGACTCAGTACATTAAACTATCTACTAAACTAAAGTTCAAATCTCCATTTTAATATCATATATTGTTCCTGTTGAAGCTATGGTAAT
>CM053590.1:95810722-95832333 GCA_028646515.1 Pseudochirops corinnae
CCAAAGTGTCTGTGCATAGATTTCATAGGGTCTGTGAACTCTGATAGGAAAAACATCCACTTTCATTGTCACTAACCTCCTAACTGAAATTTAGCATTTCATAAAACATCATTCTGAGAAGGGGTTCACAGACTTTGTGAGACTACCAAAGGAGTTTGTGACTCAAAAAGGTAAGAATCAAAGGACCTGACTCCACCTCTAACATTTATTACTTGTGTGAAAAGTTGACAAGTCACTTCCTGCTTCCTTACTTTGCTTTTTTGTAAAATGAGAAGTTTGGACTAAATAGGGAGTTTTTTTTTTTTAGTCCAAGATCATCTATGACCTATGGGTGTCCTCAGGGTGTCATGGAAGTGGCCTTGGGTTCTTGAAGCTATCTATCAAAGTGGAAAAGTTTTGAGTATGGGCAAAGTGATGAACTTGGATCTTTGTTCAAGGACAAACCCAGCTATGTTCAGAGAGTCTTCTCACCAGGATCAGGCCACAGCAACTTAAGGAACTGCCTTTTGAAGTGTGGGGGAGGGTTGGGTCTATACTAGTGGAGAAAGTCCTCCCACACAGATAAAATCACAGGCCTCTGAAATACTGAATCACAGGAGGAATTATGCTCCCCTTCTGAAACATCCCTCTCATTAAATCAGGTCCAGCTGGATGCCTCCTTGGCAACACTTTATTAATTGCCAGCTCTTACTGTTGTATCTACACACTAGGTATTAAAATCCATTTCCCTGAAGTTGTTTCATGATTATCCTCAGTCGTACATTCAGGAGAAGATTACCTGAGCTCTTGGCTTTTCTTCCTCTTCCGCGATTTGGCTAACAGGGCATAAAATGATCACCTCATTTTTGTCCCTTTGCCCTATTGAGCAGAGTAATAGCTGAAGGTCAGAAAACAATTCAGTCCTTTTGGTCAAAAGATCTTCCATAGAAATGCAGTCATGAATTTTATGCTTGATAATAAAGATAAGCCCAACTCCTTTCAAGGTATTACAAAATCATAGCTGTATAAAGCAATAAAGCTACATGTGATAGTTGGATAGACAAGATCAAGAGTTTACCAAGAACGACTGCAAGGACCGTAGTGCAGAAATAATATACGACAGCTCGTAAACCAATTTTCCCAGAGACGTTGGAATCCAGAGCAGCGACACCTGAAAATATTAAAAAATTTCTTATATTTTTAAAAGTTCAGTTTCCAGTTATTGAGCACCAACTGGTAACATAATCTTCAAGGTGTAAAGGGCAAAGGGTGAGAGAGGTTTTGTTCATCTGTGGAGGAATGGACCTAACCTTGAAGATTTGGGATGTGATGATACTGTGGGCAACAGTAACAACAGCAAAAACAAACAAAACACAACACTTTAAAGAATAACAGAATAGAAGGTCTTTATAGACCTCCAGCACAGCTAATGCCTTTCCTGTGAAATTATCTCCAATTCACCCTATATACGGGGTGTCCCAAAAGTCTTAGTGCGGTTTTAAACTACTGAAGCTGATTATATGTCTTTTATGTACAGTGATTTACATGTTACTTCCCCATTAGATTGTGAGCTCCATGAGGGTAGGGAGTATTTGGGCCTTTCTTTGCATCTCCAGTGCTTAGCATAGGTCCTAGCACACAGGAGATGCTTAATAAATATTCATTGACGTCTTAGGTGATGCAATGGAGAGAGCACTGGGCTTGGAGTCATGAAGACTAGTTAAAATCCAGGCTTAGATGTGTACTAGCTGTATGACTTAAGGCACTTTTAACCTCTATTTGCCTCAGTTTCCTCATCTGTAAAATAGAGATAATAGTACCTATCTCCTGGGGTTGTTGAGATAACTTGCAAAGGCATTCAGCTCATTGCCTGGTATATAGTAAGTGCAATATAAATGTTAACTATCATCATCCTCATCCTCATCCTCATCCTCAATCATCAATTATCATCATCAAGGTTTCTCTTTAGCAAAGTCTCAGTAGATGAAGCTGGGGTTTTGGCTACCAATAAAATGATAGATTTCTACCCCTCAAAGAATAGCCTAGAATGCCAAGTACAGTTGCATTGGAATGGGGCTGGGGTAGACTTAATACTCTCTTCCTTGGTATGATGAGAAGATACCTTTTTAGAGTCTAATGAGTGCCCACCTTCTGCAATGACTGGTTTTGCAGGGATCATAGGACAAAATGACAACCAAATGGAGACCAGGCAAGTGGGGAGATTTTTAGCTTACTTCTCTATTTGTGCCCCATACCCCTAAAGGTGGAATTTGGGGGCAGCTATGTGGCACAATGGATAGAGCACTGGCCCTAGAGTCAAGAGGATCCAAGTTCAAATCTGACCTCAGACACTTTAATGCTGCGTGGCCCTGGGTGAGTTACTTAACCCTGATTGTTCCCTCCCCCCCCCCCCAAAAGATAGAATTAGGAGTCAATAGCATGATGTGATGGAAAGAGCAAAAGTCAGAGGATATGGATTTGAATGCTACTTCTATTAATTGCTTTCTGGATGACTTTGGATAAATCAATATACTCTTGCCATGTCTCAGTTTCCTCATCTATCAAGTTGAGGGGTTAGACTAATCCCTAGAATTTCTTCTGCAATTGACATATATGAAACATCTGGGACCAGATTTCTTAAAATAAAAAAGATCCATATTCATATAGGGAGTTAGGAGGTGGAGTATCATGTGAATTTTCTCTGCCTAGCACTATGTGCCTTGGCACATAGTGAACGCTTAACAAGCCTTTATTCGTTGGTTGATTGCTTGAGCACTTAAAAACCATCAATATGAATAGTTTTGAGGAATACAAAGAAATATGGAAAGATCTTTATGAAATAATGCAAAGTGAAAAGAGGCAGAAACAAGTGTGGAAAGGAGTACACCAGAACAAGGATCATATGAGGAAATGAGAGAGGATGGACAAAGTATCCTAATGGGGGTAAGAAAAGGAGACTGAAAAGAGTTTTTTATATTTTAAACTATGAAAGTAATTGATTTAAATATAAACTGTTACTTAGCAAGTAAAATCTTTTTATATTGAAGTTTCATGTTTCTGACAAAAATATTTAATGTTTTAAATTAAAAACAAGCAAAAATATGATTTGACTGTTATGATCTATTTAGAAAACTTTTCTTAAAATAACTAAAATATATATTTTTTTCAAATTATTATACAATTAGGTGTTAGGAACCAAAACAAAAAGGAAAGAGTTTAATGGCACAGCTAGGTGTCACAGTGGCTACAACACCGGACTTGGAGTCAGATCTGTGAGTTCAAATTTAGCCTCACACCCGTACTAGCTGTGTGACCCTGGGCAAATCATTTAACACTGTTTGCCTCAGTTTCCTCATCAATGAACTGGAGAAGGAAATGACAAACTCCTCCAGTATTTTTGCCAAGAAAACGGGATCACGAAGAGTTGGATTGAGAATGACTAAATAACAACATGCTTTGATAGTATCCTAATCAATGATGACGCAATTGAGCTTTAACTCTACTCCTATGCTCTAGTGTCTCTGATTTCACCAATGTGAAAAACTATACAGATTATACCCCCTGTAAAGACTTAATAGATTCTTTTCAAATATTGTTATGCCCTCCCTTCCACCCTCCCCTCCTATCCCCAAATTATCACTTTACAGTCAACTTGATGCCCTTTAAATCTAGCTAGGTTGGTTCTTGGACAATAGGCACACAATATGAAATTAGACCTAGACTTGAAACTTTGTCTTGATAGAACCAGAGTTTGTACTCTTTTGTCATAGCCTTCAAAAACTCAAGACTCCCCCCTTGCCATGGTGAAGCATCCAGAACTTTATCTTATGTGTTTCTTTTAACCATTACCAATGAGATAATATTTTAAGCTATTTAGCACAGTGTCTGGCCCGTAGTAGGTACCTAATAAATGCATAGTGGTCTTGTTCTTGCTCTTTTTTTTTTTTTTTTTTTTTTACCAAAAACATTAAGAGCTTTGTTAAATTGGATTAGGGTGTCTTTCTTTAATGCTCTTGACTCATGCCCCATTGGCTATTGGAGTTAACTACAGTTGTAGAGGGCTAATACTGATGAGACACATGGCTGGATATGTTTGTTTCATACCAATCTCACATTGATTTTATTTGGAAAGAATGACTTTGAAGTTTGTGTCCTTGCCAAACTGTGACTGGACAGGAGGTATGGAATCCTTCTCCTGAAAACCCCATGCTAATTTCCAAACACATGACTACATGACATTTATTGAACTCCTGCAGCAAAGAAAATCCACCCTGGCCTGCTGCTCTAGGAAATAACTGTTTAAGCCATTTCCACCCTGAAATCCTATTAAGATGAATCAAAGCACTCTATTGCCAGTCATGGCCTAAAGCAGAAGTACAGGCATTGGTCAACTGCCAAATCGTTAAAACAAATTATGAAATATTAACATATGCTGAAAACAATCATGCACATGGATTTAATTTGCTCTGATGGGAACATTTGAAATCTTATGCCACTAGAAGTAAATCTTTAGAAAGATTTAGAAAGTACAAAGGCACAATTCTTTGATTCTCCTTTCATTCTGTCCACTGTAAGTACCTAAACTCATGTTGAATTGCTTAATTTGGAAAACTGCTTCTAAAGAATTAAAGCATTGAAGATTATAAATATTCTGTTATTGTCTCCACACAGGCTTTTTGGAATTCTTTTGAACAAATGCTCTTTTGCACTTTTTTTGGAGGGGGAGAGGTCTACTATCATTATAGCTATTTTTTTTTAACCCTTTCAAGTAGTGTGAATCTATTCGATGCTGATATATGATGGGGACAGACTTTTTTCAAGACAGCTTGCTATCATGGTGTAATTTCCCATACATGATGCAGTCTACCTTTCTCTTCTATAGCTGTAGGCCCTGCAAAGCATCTCTCTGCTATTTCTATCCAAGCTGACTACATGTTATAATCTGGCCTTTATATAGTCATCACTGACCCTGTTTCTCCTATATGAAGGCAGCTAGGTGGTATAGTGGATAGAGAGCTGTGTCTGGAGTTAAGAAGACCCGAGTTCAAATCTGGTCTCAGACACTTAATAGCTATTTCACCCCAGGCAAGTCACTTCAACTCTCTGTCTTAGTCTTCTCATCTATAAAATGGGAATAACAATAGCACCTACATTCCACAGTTGTTGTGAGGATCAAATGAGATATTTACAAGGTACTTAGCACCATATTTGGGACCCGGTAAGCATGATATGTGTTTATTATATTATTATTATGTAGATTACTAGGCAGATATTTTTTGAAAGGTTATAGGTCTCATCAAAGAAGCCCTTTAGTGTTATAGGACAGTTAACATCATTTCTTCCACAAACAGAAGCCTCTGGAGAGTTCATCATCTGGAAAGAATTCTTCTATTTGGATTTGGCAAAGAACATTGTCCATGAAGCTAGGTGACAAATGGTTGGCAATGAATTAGCAGACCAAGACTTCTGTTGTTGTGTTATTATGAGTTTCCTCTACAACTTCCTTGATAATCTAACCTTTGTTGGAAGATCTTTAGTGATGGAGGCTCTCATTACTTAATGAGGAAGTCTTATGAAATTTATTCTTATTATATTAAATACATATTTATATATTTAAAAATATTCTTATTAAGAAATGCTTCTTGGGTATACTTCGTTGTTGATGTTTTTAGTTCTACCATATGTCTTTCTATTGCCTTATTGATGACCTTTCTTTTCTTTTCTTTTCTTTTTTTTTTTTAGCATACTCTTCCATGATTTAGAGCCATTGTTATTCATCCTTTGTTCTCAAAGAAGACCAATGACCTTAGCAGGCTGATGTCTTGACTAGCAAGTGAACTGGATTTAAGTGAGGCAGGGCTGTGCAAAGTCATCAGTCTCACTCCTCCAGAGTCATCAGAGACCAGTGGCAAGACATAGGTTCAGGACAACTGGCAATGGACCAGAGTGCAGTGGGAGACCTTGGCATTTTTAAGCTAAGGTTTTCCATGTCTCAGTTTGTTTAAGGCAATACCCATCCGGTAGTTAAAGGCTACGTAAGAAATGAGGTAAAAGATGGCCCATTTTGCCTTCACAAAAGAATCGGTCATGGAAGGGAAGACCCTCAGAGTTTCAGATTCAGAGTCATATAACACAACTACAAGAATATTGATGTTGGAATCCTCTGGCTCAATTGATATGGTACCCAATCAGAGCAACTCCAAACTAACCTATTTGAATAAACTTCTGATGCTAAAAAACAAATGGGTAAAAGATCCATCAACATGGATTATCACTATTTCTTATAGAAGTTTAATCAACATAAAGCTATTACCAAAATAAGGAGGCCAGAAGAGCCTAGAAAATACGGGTATATTGGAACCAACTCTAACCAGTTCTAGCCAATTGTTAAATTTTCAGTATGAACATTTATATTTCAGAAGTTGGCTAGTGCTACAAATCAGGGCTTGATAGTTTTGTTGATTCTCTAAGATTATTATTGCCTAAGAAAGTGATGGAGAATATGTTAATAATGCAGATTAAATTAAAAAATGTGTCATGCATTTCCAGAGAGTCAGTTTTTAAACATTTATCAGTATGCCCCAGCTAGAATACAGCTTGGTGAGCAAACACTTTTTCTCTTTGCTAAAAGCAGACATGCTGGTTAAGAGCAACACCACTTTAGACTATACATACATACATACATACACACACATACATACATGCATGCATACATATACACACACACATATATGTGCATGCAAATGTCAGTGTGTGAATATACACACACATATTGTTGTTCAGTCATTTCAGTTGTGTTCAGGTCTTTGTGACCCCATTTGGCAAAGATACCACAGTGGTTTGCTGTTTCCTTCTCCAGTTCATTTTACAGATGAGGAAATTGAAGCAAACAAGGTTAAGTGACTTGCCCAGGGTCACACAGCTAGAATGTGTCTGAGGCTGGATTTGGACTCAGGATGATGATCCTTTCTGACTCCAGGCTCAGTATTCTATCCACTGTGCCACATAGCTACCCCATACATGTATGTACATACCCATATAAGAACTAGCTTTTATATGGCTCTTGAAGGTCTGCAAAGTACTTCACATATGTTATATTCTGTGCTTACCTATCTTTGAACATGTTAAGTTCTTCTAGTATAACATAAGTTTCTGAGAGCAGTAATTGTCTCATTTATATCAGGTACCCAATAGAGTGCCTAACATAATAAATTCTTAGTGTTTATTATAGTGCTCAATAAATGCTTGCTTGTTTGAGTGTAAACTCTTTGAGGGTAGGAACCATGTCCTACTCATCTATGTCCCCCAGAGCATAGCACAGTATTCTATGCATGGTATGTGCCCTATACATATTTGTTGAATTGAAATGCCATTCCTGGGGTACATGTAATAAATCTTGTGGGGTTTCAGAGCAGTTTTGGCTGGGGTAACAGCAGTGGTAACCAATAATAATGTTCCTTTATATAGCATTTTAAGTTTTGCGAAGTGAGTTAGAAAGGACATTTTACATTTATGGAGGAGGAAATCAGACTCAGAAACATTAAGTGACTTAGCCACAATGCAGATAGTGGGGCTATGAACCCAGGACTCTTCACTACAAGTCTTGGGTTCTTGACATAAGAGCATGCTGCCATTTGGGGAAGGCATTGTGAAGAAGGTGGCATTGGAGATGGACCCTGGAGGATGGGCAGATGAGTCTTGAAGGAGGTAAAGGATTTGGACAGGCAGGAAATCTAAGGTGAGTCCACAAAACTATGGATGGTTCAGAAGGAGGGGATTTGACCAGAATGAATACCTGAACAATCCATAATTTTGTCAGTGTAGAGGATTCATTATGCAGAAACTTCTCCCACCCACCCAGATCACAACCCTGTCTTGGAATATAAATCTTAGGATAGAAGCCTGAGGCATGCAGAGGTTATGTTGTGATTTGTTCTTGTTCTGATTCACAGATCCAGTAAACAGTAGAATTTCAACTCATCACCCTGACTCTAAGCATCACACTCTACGTCCAACACGAAGCCAGACAGAAGAGAACAAAACCTAAGGAGTGTGCCTTCGACTATGAGACATCTAGAAATCTTTTTACCTGCGGAATCTGTACACTTGACTTCTGATTTCCTTAGCAGAATGTGACAGCGTCAGATCCAACAGACTGAAGCTCTTACTTCTGCCTGGAAGTACACAACCTGAACTTTGAACAAGAATGCCACAAAGGAAGCAGATGCTGTGAGCTAAACAATAGAAGGTTTAAAAAATAAACACCTGAAGGCCTATGGGTCTTCCTAGAGCTCTCTGATTTAAGCTACCACCCACTGACTTTTCCAAAAAGTTATTTTTCACCACATCCCCTTCACTCAGAGCAACAGCACTAAAGGTCTTAACTTTTCAGTCCTAGAATTAATCATTGAATTAATCGCTTTCGGTCATGGTATTTGTCTCCAAAGGCCACTGATTTTAGAATTATGAATGGATATGTCCTGGTAATACAGGATTAATTATGATGATGATTATTTTAAATGTAGAGTATTTCCAAATCTATGTGGCTAATTCTATCCTCTTTCATGAGCTTCATTTGATTCAAGACATTTTGAAGAGAACAATGGATTGGGGAGTCAGGTGACTTAAATTCTAGTCCCTTTGGGTCACTAAAACATTGAGAAGAAATGGAAAAAAGTAGCATTTATCAAATGCTTACTATATATTATGAGCACCATGCTGTGGGCTGATGATACAAATACAAAAACAAGACAATACTTGTTCTCATTATGATAATTTGGACATGTCATTCCACATGATGTAATAGGAAAAAGTCCTGGACTTGGAGTTGGAAGACCTGGTTTTGAATAATAGTTCTCTTCATTAGTAACAGTGCTGCCTTGGACCAATCATTTAAACTTTCTGGCCCTCGGTTCCGTTATCTGAAAGTGAGAGATTGAACTAAATTATCTCTAAGATTCCTTTCATCTCTGTCATTGGACTAAGCGGCCTCTGGTGTTTCTTCCATCTCTAAATTCATGTTCTTTTCTCTTATCCTTCTTTCTGTCTTCTCCAGAATATAGCCTAGTGTCTAATATGTGATCATAATAGTGATCAATTACATGGAGCCTTGAGGATAGGAAAGTTCTTTGCGTACATTGTCTAATATGATGCTCAAAACAACCCTGTGAGAGGGATTTAGACTTTACTGATGCAGAAACTGAGGCTGAGAGGTTTATGACTTGCCCATGGTGACTTAGATAATTTGTACATATATATGCATGTATATACATGTGTGTGTACATACATACACACACACTAAGGTGTGTAGTTGAACTAATGTCTTCCTGACTTGAGGCGTCACCTTCCATACATTCTACCCCACTGCCAATTACATAATAAGAAATCAGGATGTATTTGTAGATTCATTGTTGGCACATAGAGGGCTTGTCTAGGATCACATAGCTAGGATGTATCTGAGGTTAGATTTGAACTTGGGTCTGCCTGACTTGAGATTCAGTGCTGTACTACCTAACTGCCTCCATTTCATTTGGTCCTTACAACGACCCAGTGAAATAGACACCTATTTCATTTGCCCATTATCATCCCTATTTTACAGATAGGGAAGCAGAGGCTGAGGGAATGACTTGCCCAGGTCACACAGCTAGTATGTGTCTATAGCAGAATTTGAACTCAGATCTTCCTGACCCCTTTGGGCAGTCAAGTGGTGCAGTAGATAGAGGGCTAGACCTGAAGTCAGGAAGAATCATCTTCCTGAGTTCAAATCCAGCCTTAGACACCTACTAATTACGACCCTGGGCAAGTCACTTAATCATGTTTACTTTAGTTCCTCACGTATAAATTGAGCTAGAGAAGGAAATGGCAAATCACTCCAGTATCTTTGGCAAGAAAACCCCAAATGAGGTCAGGAAGAGTCAGACATGACTGAATGACTCAACAACAACAAACAACTTCTGAACACCACGTCCAGCACTCTGTCCATTGCACCACGCTCCCCTTGGCACTTAACACTGTGACTTGAACAGAGTCACACTTAACAAATATATCTTTTTTGATTAAAAGAATTAAATCAAGCCAAGCATAAAGGAGATCAGTGACTAATAATGGTTTCAAACCTATCACAGAAGTAAAAAAATTATTTATATCAGCAGAACTGCAACGTCTATTGGAGCCAAGGAGTCCTCAGGGTCATTTGCTGAGATGTGCATCTGCACCTCAAAGGAAAGTTAAACTATGAAATAACTAGGCTAAGTCAAATCATATTTTTTTCTTTCTCTGAAATCTCAGATTTTTTCTTTTTACTAAAATGGGAAACTGAATCGTATTACCCAGAAAATGAAAAGATCACTGGAGCTTCTTTCCTATTAATTCAGAATGAAGGTAATTCTCCTGGAATCTCAGGGCTTACCAGGGACTTCTAGGTGACCCTGCTAGAATCAAACCTGGGCAGGAGTCCCCTGTCAATTGGCCACTTACAGGCTCTATGCAAAGACCCCCCGTGGGGGGAAACTCACTACTTGACAAGAGGCACCAATTAGGCTTTTATAGCCTTCTAATTGTTAGGGCATCTTCACAATGAGTGGAGAAAAAAAAAACCCAACCTACTCTTTTTTTTCCTGAAGAATGAGCTTTACTTCATAAAACCTTTAAAACCAAGCAGAACAAATCTAATTCTCTTTCACGTGACAGCCCTCCAAATCTTTAAAATTTTTAATCATGTTCCCACTAAAAATAAGTCTTTTCTTCTCCAGACTAAACATTTCTAGTTCAAACAATCCTCCTATGAAATATTTGGAGTCCTCATCCTAGCATATCTAGGACTTCCAGATGATTGTTATTTTATTTATAATAATAGTTAGCATTTATGTAGGGCTTTAAGATTTGCGAAGAACTTTACAAATATTATCTTATTTGATGCTCACAGCAATTCTCTGAGGTAGAGAGGTATTATCATCCCATTTCCCAGATGAGGAAACTGAGGCAGAGAGCGGTGATGTGACTTTCACAAGAAAAGGGGTGATAGAACACTCTCATGTTGTATTTTTTATAAATTTTTTAAAAAATCAATGTCTTAGGTTTTTTTGTTATTTTTCTGGTATTACTATCTTAAAATTCCTAATTTCCTTTGAAGTTCAGCTCAGGTGTCACCTACAAGAAAGTTTTCCTGATCCAGTGACTCCCCTTAAATTATCTTTTATTTATGTATTTACTTTATATATTGTTTATACATAAATCTGTATGTGGACATGTGCACATGTATTAACATAGGCATAATATACACATATACACATGTATGCTGTTTCCTCTGATAGAATGTAAGCTCCTTGAGGACAGGTTCTCTTTCTTGGCAATAAGTCAGTCAAGTAATAGTCAATCAACTAGCATTCAAGTGATTCTTGCAGGCGCTGTGCCAAGCCCTTGTCTTTATATCCCTGGCATCTAACATAATGCTTGGCACATAGTTGGAATTTAACAAACAATTGCTTGATTGTCCTCATGGATATGAATTTTGGACTCTTAAAGACCATCTTCTAAGTTGTGAAGGGAGTACCATGTTGCATCAGTGGGTGAAGTCCTCAAACTCACAAATCCTTGAAAGTCAATCCTTCAACCAACAAACATTCATTAAGCAGTTACCATATGCCAGGCAGTGAACTAGGCACTGGGGATGAAAAGATGAAAAAAATGGAACAATTCCTGCTTTCAAGTAGCTTACGTTCTGTCAGAGGAGTCAAATATAAAGCCAAAATTAGCTTCAAAAGCTTTCTTCCTCTTGTTTGAGGCCCTCCTGCCTGGATTACAACAGAGTCAAGCCTTTCTGTGCTGTGACTGGTAGCAGCATTGGTGGTTTCAGTTTAATTGTCTGAGAATTCTTGAGATAATTTTCTGTTTTCCTTTTCAACTTTAGAGAAATGTTTAAGCAGCTTACTGTTTAACCAAAGCACATGGAAACCATCAGAAATACCACAGTGGTTTTTAGAAGCTTGTCATTTTTAACTCCAAAGTCCATATAATGCTCTGGCACCAACAGTCAAGTTCCAGACACAGTGAGACTTAGCCCATGCCTACTGATTACATGCCCCATAACCCAGTGATTACCCTAGCATCCATCTCCATAGCCCTCTCTAATAACCAATAATGGGGATAATAACACCTTCCCTTCACACAGCTCTTCGGGGTTAGCCAAGAACAGTCACATACATTATCTCATCAGGTTCTCACAACAACCTGGTGATGCAGGATGGGAGGTCTGACTATTTTAATAATGATAATGACCCACCTTGTCAATGCCAGCCTTCTCTTGGTGGTGCTAGAGGGGTGGCATGACTCATTGAGCACCACGATCTCAGGAGAATCAAGATGATAGGTGAGCCAAAGGTCAAAGGGACAAGGCACAGTGGGCATTAGGAGGCTATAGCATGTAGGTAATGATGGCTTTGCTCTCTAAGCCAGCCAAGAGACAGAAGAAAAGGAGGCAGACCCAAGGTCATGTAAAATAAAAGGATGTCGCTGTGGCTGCTGCTAATACAATGCGAGAAAATAAGACAAGCGTGCTGGAGTGGATAGAGAGCTGACTTTGGATTCAAGCCCTGCCTTTGCCACATGCTGGCTGTGTGGCTCTGGGCAAGTCACTTAGTCTCTTAGTATGTATATACATGTATGTGTTGTTCAGTCATTTCAGTCATGTCTGACTCTTTACAGCTCCATCTGGAGTCTTGGCAAAGATATTGGAGAGGTTTGCCATTTCCTTCTCCAGCTCATTTTACAGATGAGGAACTAAGGCAAACAGTGTTAAGGGACTTGCCCTGGGTCACATGGCTAATAAGAGTCTGAGGTTGGATTTGAACTCAGGAAGGTGAGTCTTCCTGATTCCAAATCCAGTGCACTATCCACTGCCATCACCTAGCTGCCCATGTACATGAGTACACACATGTATGTGTATGCACACACAGCCCAATAGGTATATAAGACATGTATGTACACATGCTTATACATTTGCATATATTAGATATCAATAAGTCAATCCCCTCTGTTTCACAAATGAGGAAACTGAGGCAGAGAGAAGACAAGTGACTTGTCTCAAAACAAAACAGGCAGTACCAAGATTTAAACCCAGCTCCTCTAATTTAAGCTCTAGGGTTTATTCTACTATACCTTATGTTGCCTTTGAATAAAGTGAGAAATGGTCTTTGGATTACCAGATTTACCTTGTGGCACAACTGTCTTCTGCGTCACTTTTTTGCTTCTTCTATTGTCCCTGTGTCCCTAGGACTATCTTTTTCATGGTATTATTGTGATGTAAGAGCATGTTCCCTGTTGAAAGACTGAAACTCTTTATATAGTCCCTTTGCTGGTTCTTTGGAGGAAAGGCAAATTAATATCATAACTCCTCTTGATTCAATAGTTGTGCCAGCATTAACCACTTATTTTTTGATGAACTCAGGGAAAGGCATAAATCATTGGTCTGAAACTGCTTAGGTCCCCTCATTTGCTACACTCAGAAACAATTTATGGCAAGCTATTTTAGTTCTAGGCTAGAGAAGACAAAGCAGGGGAATGCTAGGCAGCTAAGGCTATTCTTCAAAACCAGGAGGGACCATAGAGATCATCTATTCCACCTCTCTCACGTCACAGATTAAGAAACTAGGCAAAGAGAGGAAAAGTGACTTGCTAAATGTCATACGAGTAGTAACTGTCAGGGTCATAATTCAAACCCAAGGAGTTGGAGGGAGGGTGATGCCAATCCACATCATGACTCCAAATCCAAAATTCTTTTTTTTTTTTTTTTTCAAATCCAAAATTCTTTCCACTACAACACACTGAATCTCATATAGTCACAGACCATTGACTGTAGATGGGGGAAAGTGGATAGGGATACTCCTTTAGTATCAGGCATATTGCAGAAGCGTGTCCAACACTCCCTTAATTTGTTTGGCTTTTTATTATCCACATCTTTAATGTGAAATAGCACGCTTCTGTCCATAATATAGGTTACAATATAACAAGATCACAGGAGTTAGAGCTTGAAGGGAACATAGAAATAATGGAGTCCAATTCCCGGATTTTAGAGATAGGGAAACTGAGATTCAGGTGAAATAAATTGCTTGAGGTCACAAAAGGGTTAAGTTTCAAAATTGGAATTAGAATTCAAGTCTTCTGGGACCACTAGTCCAATTCCCCCATTTTACAGAAGTTTCCACATGGTATGAAATATGTAGCACACCACTAGCATTTCTAAAGCAAACATTTAATATTATTTTAATTGGAAATTAATTGCAAATGATCAGTGGATGCAATATAAGTTTATAATCAGTTTCACAAATATAATAAGGAAAGAGTACATTTAAATATGTCCTTAGATGTATATATCAACAATTGGTCATACAGACCAATAGAGGCACTTATTGGCATAAATAGTAGAAAATCATGAATAACCTGATTATTTAGATCCTTATACACTGGGGATGGGGCTGTGTCTTGCACGTTTGGTAGGATAAGATAGTTCCAAGACTATATAACTACATGGGGGGAAGGCAGCTATATGTAGATGGATGAATATACCCTCTACCCCACAGACTATTCTTTTTTTTGAAAACTAGTTTTCTTTTTTTTGCCCTTAATAGTGTTTTATTTTTTCCAATTACATGTAAAGATAGTTTTCAATACTCAATTTTGTAAGATTTTGTGTTCCAAAATTTTTCTCCCTCCCTCTGTTGTCTCCTCTGTCCCCAGGACAATAGGCAATCTGATATAGGTTATTATGTACAATCCTGTTAGACATATTTCCACATTAGTTGTATTGTGAAAAAAGAATCAGAACAAAAGGGCAAAACCATGATAAAGGAGAAAATAGTATGCTTAGGTCTGCATTCAGAATATATAGTTCTTTCTCTGGACATTGATAGCATTTTCCATCACTATTCTTTCTGAATTGTCTTGGATAGTTGCATTGCTGAGAAGATCTAAGTCTAACATAGTTGATCATTGCACAATGTTGCTGTTACTATGTGCAATGTTCTCCTGGATCTGCTCACTTCCTTCAGCATCAGTTCATGTAAATCTTTCCAGGTTTTTCTTAAATCTGCTTGCTCATAATTTCTTACAAAACAATAGTATTCCATTACATTCATATACCACAACTTGTTCAACCATTCACTAATTGATGGGCATCCCTTCAATTTCAAATTCTTTGCCACCAGAAAAAAGAGCTGCTATATTTTTGTTCATGTGGGTCCTTTACCCTCTTTTATGATCCCTTTGGGATATAAATGTAGAAGTGGTATTCCTGGATCAAAGGGTATGCACAGTATTATAATCGTTATGGCATAGTTCTAGATTGCTCTCTAGAATGATTAGATCAGTTTACAACTTCACCAATAATGCATAGTGTCCCAATTTTCCTACATCTTCTCCAACATTTATTATTTTCCTATTTTGTCATGTTAGCCAATCTGATAGTTGTGGGGTGGCACATTAGAGCTGTTTTAATTTGCATTTCTCTAATTTGTAGGAGTTTAGAGTATTTTTATTTGACTATAGATAGTTTTAATTTCTTCATCTGGAAACTGCCTAATGACTTGTATTCTTATAGATTTGACTCAATTCTCTGTATATTTTAGAAATGAGGTGTTTATCAGAGACACTGGTTGTAAAAATTGTTTCTCAGCTTTCTGCTTTCTTCCTAATTTTGATTGCCTTGCTTTTGTTTGTACAAAACCTTTTTAATTTAATGTAATCAAAATTATCCATTCTGCATTTCATAATGTTCTCTATCTATTGTTTGGTCAGAAGTGATTCCCTTCTCCATAGATCTGACAGAAATTATTCTTTGCTCTCCTAATTTGCTTATAGTATCACTGTTCATATCAAAACCATCTATCCATTTTGACTTTATTTTGATATATAGTGAAAGATATTGGTCTATGCCTAGTTTCTGCCATTCTATTTTCAAGTTTTCCCAGTAGTTTTTGTTAAATAGTGAGTTCTTATCCTAGAAAAGGAGTAACCTGTAACCTCGAGGCCACATGTGGCCTTCTAGGTTCTTGGGTGTGGCACTTTGAGCCCAAGTTTTACCGAACAAATACTTTTATTAAGGGGATTTGTTCTGTGAAGTTTGGATTCAGTCAAAGGGCCACACTTGAGGATCTAGAAGGCCACATATGGCCTTGAGGTCACAGGTCAATGACTATAGTAATCTACTGTTTAATAAACCCAAAGACTCTAGCTTTTGGACAGCAGAAGGAAACCTTCCTTTGCATTTTTTTTTTACTTCTCTTAATATTCTTGACCTTTTGTTCTTTCAGATGAATTTTATTGTTTTTTTTCTAGCTTCATAAAACATTTTTTGTCAGTTTGTTTGGTATGGTACTGAATAAGTAAATTAATTTAGGTAGAATTGTCATTTTTATTTTATTAGCTCAGCCTACCCATGAGCAATTGATATTTTTCTTATTGTTTATATCTGACTTGGAAAAGTATTTTGTAATTGTGTTCCTACAGTTCATATCCTGCACTTTTGCTGAAGTTGTTTCAAGTGATTTTTTTAGTTCATTATCTAGGATTCTCTAAGTATACCATCATACTATTTACAAAGGGTAATAGGTTTGTTTCCTCATTGCCTATTCTAATTCTTTCAATTTCTTTTTCTATTTTTTTTTTTTTTACTTTTCTCTCTATTCTACTTTTGTTGCTAATGCTAACATTCCTAGTACAATATTGAATAATAGTGGTGATAATGGGCATCCTGATCTTATTGGAAATGCTTCTGGCATATCCCTATTATATATAATGTTTGCTGCTGGTTTTAGATAGACACTGCTTATCATTTTAAGGAAAACTCCATTTATTCCTATGCTTTTTAGTGTTTTTAATAGGAATGGGTACTATATTTTCTCAAAAGGTTTTTTTTGCAACTATTATGACAATCGTACAATTTCTGTTTAGTTTTGCTACTGATATGACCAATTATGCTGATAGTTTTCCTAATATTGAACCAGCCTTGAATTCCTGGTATAAATCTTACCTGGTCATAGTGTATTATGCTCAGGATAAATTGCTATAATCTCTTTGCCAATATTTTATTGAAATTTTTTCATATCAATATTCACTAGGGAATTGGTCTATAATTTTCTTTCTTTGTTTTAGCTTTTCCTGGTTTAGATATCAGCACCATATTTGTGTCATAAAAGGAATTTGGTAGGACTCCTTCTTTGTCTATTTTTCCAAATAGTCTATATCGTTTTAGGATTAATTGTGTTTTTTTTTTAAATGTTTGGTAGAATTCACTTGCAAATCCATCTGGCCCTGGAGATTTTTTCTTAGGGAGTTGATGGCTTGTTCAATTTCTTTTTATGAAATGGGTTTAAGTATTACATATCTTCTTCTGTTAATCTAAGCAATTTATACTTTTGTAAATATTCATTCATTTCACTTAGATTGTCAGATTTATTGGCACAGAGTTGGGCAAAATACCTCCTAATTATTGCTTTAATTTCATCTTCATTGGTGGTGAATTCACTCTTTTCTTTTTTGATACTGGTAATTTGGTTTTCTTCTTTCTTTTTTTAATCAAATTAACCAAAGGTTTATCTATTGATTTTGTCATAAAACCATCTCTTAGTTTTATTTATTAGTTCAATAGTTTTCTTACTTTCAATTCTATTAATCTTTCCTTTGATTTTTAAAATTTCTAATTTGGGATTTTAATTTTTTTTTCAGCTTTTAAAGTTTCACCCCAATTCATTGATCTCTTCTTTCTCTATTTTATTCATGTAATAATTTAGAGAAATAAAATTTCCCCTAAGAACTTTGGCTGCATCCTATAAGTTTTGGTATGCTGACTCATTATCGTCATTCTCTTTGATGAAATTGTTGATTGTTTCAATGATTTGTTATTTGACCCACTCATTGTTTAGCATTAGATTTCAAAAGAATTTTTAGTCTATCTTTCCATGGCCCTTTATTACATGTGATTTTTATTGCATCATGATCTGAAAAGGGTGTATTAAATATTTGTACCTTTCTGCATTGAATTGTGAGGTTTTTATGCCCTACTCCATAGTTAATTTTTGTGTAGATGCCATTACCACTGAGAAAAAGGCATATTCCTTTCTATTCCCATTAATTTTTTTCCCCCCAGAGGTCTGTTATATATGACTTTTCTAAAATTCTATCCACCTTCTTAGCTTCTTTGGTTTTTTTTTTTTTTTGTGGTTAGATTTATTTAGTTTTGAGAGGGAGATGTTGAGGTCACCCACTAGTATAGTTTTGCTGTCTATTTCTTTCTGTAACTCACTTATTTTTTCCTCTAAGAATTTGTATGCTATACTAGTTGTATATCTATTTAGTATTGATATTACTTCATTATCTGTGATACCTTTTTAGCAAGGTGTAGCTTCCTTTCTTATGTTTTAATTAGATCTATTTTTGCTTTTGCTTTGACTGAGATCAGGATTGCTACCCCTGCCTTTTTTTTTTTTAACTTTAGCTGAAGTATGCTATATTCTGCTCCAGTCTTTTACCTTTACTCTGTGTGCATCTTTCTGCTTCAAATGAATTTTTTGTAACAACATATTGTAGGTTTCTGATTTTTAATCCATTATGCTATCTTCTTCTGTTTTATGGGAGAGTTCATCCCATTCCCATTCACAATTATGACTACTATTTATTTCTCTCCATCCCATTCCCCCCCATTTATACTTTTATTTTTCCTTTTACCATGTCCCTCCTCACTAGTATTTTGTTTCTGACTACCATCTCCCTCAATCTGTCCTCACTTTTATTATCCCCCCCCTTTTCTTTCCACTTTCCCCTTCTACTTTCTTATAGGGTAAGATAAATTCAGATGAGCATGTTTGTTATTCCCTTTTTAAACCAACTCCAATGTGAGTAAAGTTCAAGCAATGCTCACTCACTCCCTTCTTTCCCTCAACTCTAATAGATCTTTTGTGCCTTTTCATGCAATGTATTTTACCATATTCCTCCTCACCCTTTCCTCTTCTCCCAGTACAATTCTTTTTTTACCCCTTAATATTTTTTTATATCATCACATCAAAATTAACTTATACCTATACCCTCTGTCTGCATATACTCCTTCTAACTGCACTAATATTGATGCAATTCTTAAGAGTTATAAATATCATCTTCCTGTGTAGGGATATAAACAGTTTAATTGGATAACATGGTTTTTTCATTCTTGTTTACCTTTTTTATGCTTCTCTTGAATCATATATTTAATGATTAAATTTTCTCTTCAGCTCTAATCTTTTCATTAGGAAAGTTTGGAAGCCCCCTATTAAATTGAATGTTCACCTTTCCCCCTGAAGATTATGCTAAATTTTGCTGGGTAGTTTATTCTTGGTTGTAATCCAAGCTCCTTTTCCTTCCAAACAATCATATTCCAAGCCCTTCAATCCTTTAATGCAGAAGCTGCTTAGTCCTGTGTAATGCTGACTATGGGTCCTTGATATTTCAATTGTTTCTTTCTGGCTGCTTGCAGTATTTTTTTCCTTGACCTGATAATTCTGGAATTTGGCTACAATATTCCTTGGAGTTTTCATTTTAGAATCTCTTCCAGGAAGTGATCAATGGATTCTTTCAATGAAAATTTTACCCTCTAAGACCTCAGGGCAGTTTTCCTTGATAATTTCTTAAAAGATGCTATCCAGGATCTTATTTTGATCATGGATTTCAGGTAGTCCAATAATTCTTAAATGATATCCTTTGGATCAGTTTTTAGGTCAGTTGTTTTTCCAATGAGGTTATTTCATATTTTTTTCCTATTTTTTCATTCTTTTGATTTTGCTTGACTGATTCTTGATGTCTCATAGTCTTCATTTTCCACTTGCCTAATTTTAACTTTCAAGGAATTATTTTCTTTAGTTAGCTCTTGTATTTCCTTTTCCATTTGGTCAATTCTATTTTTAAGGAAATTTTTTTTTCTTTATTGGATTTCCCCTCCCCATTTGACCAATTCTATTTTTCAAATAATTTTCTTCAATTTTTGTGCTCCCTTTTCTAAGCTATTGACTCTTTTTTTTTTTGTAATTCTTCTGCATAACTCTCATTTCTTCTCCCAATTTTTCTTCTACCTCTCTTAGTTGATTTTTAAAGTGTTTTTTGAGTTCTTCTAAGAGGACTTTTTGGGCTTAAGACCAATTCATATTCTTCTTTGAGGCTTCATATGTAGCCATTTTGACATTGTTATCCCCTTCTGAGTTTGTGTTTTGATCTTCCCTGTCACCATAGTAGCTTTCTATGGTCAGGTCTTTATTTTATTTTTTGTTTTTTTGCTCACTTTAAAAAGTTGAGCTCTGCTTCTGGGGCACAAGGGGTACTGACCCAAGCTTCTTATGCTGGGGATCAGGGGTCTGGCCACTGACTTTCCACATTGGGGCTTCATGTGTCTGTGTCTTGCCCATTGCACCGGGGTGGCCCAGCCTAGTCTCACCTGTTGTGTTGGAGTTCTGGGGCAGGCAATTTGTCTTCTTCATTGGATCTGGAGGCCTCGCAACTGGCCTGCTGTGCCACTAGCCTGCTGGGCCAAGATGGAGGCCTTGGTTGCTGATCTGTGCTGTAGCTAAGAGCTTCCCACTTGCCTGGACATACCATCCGTGCTGTGCTGTGCTCCCTGTTTTTATCCAAATAAGATAGGCCTTTACGGAAGTTCTTCTAAGTTATCTTAAGTTGGAAAATTGTTTCACTCCATCTTTTTGTGGGTTCTGTTGCTCCAGAATTCATTTATTTAAAGGCTTGATTTAACACTGTTTCTGAGGGAAACCGGAGAGGGCTCAGGCAACTTCCTGGCTTCTCTGTACCATCTTGGTTCTGCCCTGACCATTCTTCTTAAATAAAATGCCTTTCCCATTCCTAAAAATTTATTTCCCTCAACTGTATCCAAACCTGACGTTCAACATTACTATTTCCAGGAAGCTAGGTGGTACAGTGGACAGAGCACCAGTTCTGGAGTTAGAAAGACCTGAGTCTTCCAGATCCAGACTCAGTCAATTACTAACTGTGTGACCCTGGGCAAGTCACTTAACCCTGTTTGCCTCAGTTCCCTCATTTGTAAAACAAGAAGGAAATGGAAAACCACTCTAGTATCTTTGCCAAGAAAACCCCAAATGGAGTCATGAAGAATTGGACACAACTGAAACGACTGAACAACAACAATCTGCCCAGGTAAATAACAGTAATAGAGATAGGACTTATGATTTCATTGGTGTAAGAAACTCCAAAAATGAAGAAGCTACTTCTGTCAATGCAG
This sequence comes from Pseudochirops corinnae, assembly GCA_028646515.1. Lineage (NCBI taxonomy): Eukaryota > Metazoa > Chordata > Mammalia > Diprotodontia > Pseudocheiridae > Pseudochirops > Pseudochirops corinnae. The sequence continues at coordinate 95,831,967 of CM053590.1, forward strand.
GCCAGCATCTTCTTTATAATATTAGGCTCAGAGAGTTATCTAGAACAACTGAGAGTTGCTTGTCCAGGATCCCAGTCTATGGTGGGACTTGAACACAGTTCTTCCTAGCACCCAAGACTGGTACTTTATCCCCTATGGTACTGCCTTAACTGGAAAATACTACTACTACTACTACTACTACTACTACTACTACTACTACTACTACCATTATCACTACCACTACCTGTAACGATACTAGGATTTGAAGATCTTCCACGCCCCTTGAGCTTGCTGATGTAGCAGGAAGGGGTGGAGCAAGAGAACGCCGGAGCCAAGCTAGTCTCTGTGCGGTGCGGACTGGAAGCGGCGTCAGAGGCAGTGGCTGTGG
>CM053590.1:95832833-95857232 GCA_028646515.1 Pseudochirops corinnae
ATTAAAATATATATTTATATATAAAACATAATAAAACAAATACTTATTTTGTAATGAAATAACATTTATTCTATAGTAAAATAATGAATATTGATCAAGACATTAAAAATGTATTATAACTGCCTGATACAGAAGCTGGAGATGAATTTCATCTGAGACATCTTTAGCTGTAGTATAAACTTACATGACATCTTAGGTTAGGAAATTATTTAATATAGTTGAAAGACTTGCTCTAAAAGATGTGTGTTTGAATTCTGTTATACGCAGGACACACATAAAAGTCACGTCATACTCATGTGTGGTCGGGGTGGATGTGAAGAACCAAAAACCGTAGATAAAATCTAAATAATGTATTGAATATGCTATTCAAAGTTCAGCAAGCTAGGCCCCATCTGTACAGTTTAGGAGCTAAGAATGGTTTTTACATTTTAAAATAAAGACCATATTTAAAAACATGAAACCTGTTTTTAGATCACAGACCACATAAAAGCAGGCAGAGGCCACGATTGGGCTGTCCTATGGGAGTTTGCCTGTCTCTTGTGGATCCAACTCTCAACTCCTATCACCAAACCTTTCACAAAGGAACAAAACTGACCTGTTTGAACTTCTTTATTTTGTTCCCCTGCTCATCCTTTGAAGATAAGGCTAAAGAAAACTGTACTGGGCAGGAAGGCAGAGGAGAAAAGGTCTGGGACAGGTGACAAAGTGTGAATTACTCAAGTCTGGCTGTGGACAGTGAAGACCTCTGGGTCACTCTGAAGGGGGTCATATATTTGGATGGGATTTGACTGTCAAAGGAGCACTGGAATTGAGGTCAGAAGAATAGGGTAAAAATTAAGCTCAGTTATTTGGTACTTGTATGACCTTGGGCATATCACTTCAGCTTTCTGGTCTTCAGTTTCTTATCTTTAAATTCAAACCATCATGGTGTGGTGGATAGGACACTTGCCTCAGAATTAGGAAAACCGGAGTTTGAATCCTGCTTCAGACCTTTACTACCTGAGTGATACTAAGAAACTCCCAACCCCTTCTTAAAGCAAATACAAAGTGGCAAAGGACTACCTCAGGGCAGGATTATGGTAGAGACAAGATCATACCTAGGATCAAGTTCAAGTCTAAGCACTCTCTCCTTGGGTCAAGATAACCAACAAAGCCCTCTCAGAGTTAACTGTCAGTCACAGGGAATGTAGAAGGTTAACAAATTCCCATAATGCTGTTTTTGCCTTTTGGTATCCCCAGAGTTTCAAATGGTGTTTGGCACGTAGAAAGAACTTAAACGCTTGTCAACTTTCTGCCGGGCTGCCCCATGTATCAAGAATAGTAAAGATCACAGGATTCTCCTAAGATTATTGAAGCCTTAGTGATGACTAGCACCCAATTCCCTGGCCTTTTCACCCCTAAAGGAACAAGGAAACAGAAGCAATAAATCTGGAAAATACATGATTGGAAGGCTCCGCTGTGTTCATTCAATCTCAAAAATCACAGTTTGGGGATCTGGGAGCCTAGAGGACTAGGGCAGAAGTGAGGGATGGGGAAGGCCCTCAGAAGACATACATAGTGCTGGGGCCAGTGAAGTGAAAGTAAGTAGCCATTAACCAATACATAAACTCATGAAATATATGGATTTTAAAAAATGACTCTATTTCATATATAGTATATACACACACACACACACACACACACACACACACACACACACTTTTCTCCCTGCTAAATATTGCTTGTCTTGGGTCTTAACTTCTTGGTAGGCTGAAAACGATTTCTCTTACTTAGATTTTTTTCTAGAGCACTTGATCTAAATCTCTCATCGCCCCCATTATATTCAGCCTTGAAGCATATTTATCTGTGTACATGTTGTGTCCCCTTAATGAAACTGTACATTCCTAGAGGGGAAGAGTTGTGTCAGTTTTCTGTCTCTGAGGGGAGAGGGAAGTAAGCAATTATATAGTACCTACTGTGTGCGAGGCACATATTAAGTGCTTTTTGCAAGAAATATCTCAGCTGATCCTCACAACAACACTGTGATGTAGGGGCTGTTATTATCCCCATGTTGTAGTTGAGGAATCTGAAGAAAACAGAAGTTAAGGAACCTATCTGGGCTCACACAGCTATCTTCTGAGGCCAGATTTTAACTCGGGTCTCCCTGACTCCAAGTGAAGCACTGTGTCTACCATCCTCCAATTCTCAGTGCCTCTCAGAGTACTCAGTAAATGCTTTTTGAATCACATGGTATACTGGAAAGATCATTGGATTTCATATCAAAAGACCTGGGTTCGATCTCTGACCCTGCTGTTTACTCCTTTTGTGACACTGATCAAGTCACTTCCCTTGGCTGGGCCTCAGTACCCTCAACAGTTAAATGAGAGTGTCAGACTAGACCAGGGGTGGGGAATCTGTGGCCTGGAGGCTGCATGTAGCCCTCTAGATCCTCAAGTGCAGCCCTAAAGGGCCTCGAGGCCATGGGTTCCCCAATCCTGGACTAGACCAATGGTTTTCAAACTTTTTGGTTTCAGGAGTCCTTTGCACTCTTAAAAATCATCAAGGATCCTTCAAAAAACTTTTATGTACTTTATATCTATTGAAATTTACAGTATTAAAAATAAAAATATCTTAGTATTATTATGAAAATAGTTTTGACCTCACAGCCTCCTTGAAATGGTTCCAGGGACCCCCAGGGGGCTCCAGATCACACATTGAGAACTGTTGAACTAGATGATCTCTAAGGCCCCTTTCCTTAAGGTGCCTGTGATCCTAAAAGTGTTTATAGAGGGAAAATTATTCAAATAGTAACTGGAAAAAAAAATTCCCTGAGTAGATAGTGCTTTCTGAAGTACTTGAAAATATTTTTCCTCAGCCTATGAATCTTACTGAATCAAGAATATCCTCAAATTTAGAGCATGAAGATGACCTTAGGTATTATTTAGTCCATTTGAACACATGAGACCTGGAGTGGAAAATTTTCAGTCCCCATTTGGGGTTTTCTTGGTAAAGATACTGGAGGCTTGCCATTTCCTTCTCCAATTCATTTTACAGATGAGGAAACTGAGGCATACAGGGTTAAATGACTTGCCCAGGGTCATACAGTTAGTTAAATATCTGAATGGAAAAGTGATACATATACCCAAATCATTTAGGTAGTAAGGAGAAAAACCCAGATTTGAACCTGAGTCCTTTGACTCCAAATACAGAGTTCTTTTGCAATATGCCACGTCTTCTCCATGTACTAAATTTTAAAATTTCTTTTGTGAACTGTTACTTTGGCCATTGAATTTAAAAAGCAGACACATTTCTACTGTCTTTTGTGCAAAAAGAAGCAGGTGCCTCTCTGGCTCTGTAAATCTATGTCAAGTTAGACTCAGTCCCCTTTTCTGGGATGAGCAGTTTGCTGAGTTCCAGGACAGCCAAAGTACAGTCTTTTGCCATGAGGAAGCTGTTACTATGGCAATTTATAATCTACAAGTGCTCAGTCAAAACAGAGGCAGGAAACAACCAGGAGAATAGGAACCCAGAATGAAGATAGGCACTACTAATTTAAAATGAGATGCTGTAGTTCAACATGCCCACTTTAGTTCAGAAAATAGATACTAGCTGGAAAAGGAAACTAAAGGCTGCCTACACAGCATTCAGTCACTATCCTCTGAGATGAGGAATGTCATTAATATTTTCTACATATTAGCAAATATCCCAAATGATCTTTTTGTTCAATAGCTTTAGTTATATCTGACTCTTTGTGACCCCCCTTGGAATTTTCTTGGCAAAAGCACTGGAGTGGTTTGCCGTTTCCTTCCACAGCTCATTTTATAGATGGAGAAATTGAGGCAAACAGGGTTAAGTGACTTGCCCAGGTTCACATAGCTATTAAGTGTCTGAAACTGGCTTTGAATTCAGGTCTTCTTGATACCGAGTCTGATACTCTGTCCACTCCATCACCTCACTGCTCATTTCTCTGAGTAGTAATATTATTACTTTTTATAAAGAAGACATTCAGAATCTGTACAGAAGAGTCACACAGTATTTGGACAGCTCAATGCACAAATACTTGATCTGTTAGTACAGGCTATGGATTACAGTAAAGAGAGGCCTGGATTTAGAATCAGGAGAGCTATGAGTTCTGGTTCTAACACTTTCTGGGTGGGTGACCGTTACTAAGTCATGTTAGCTTGATGACCCTTAATTTCTTCATGTGTAACCTTGGGATATTATGTGCCCTAACAGTATTGTTGTGAGACTGATACTTTGAAAATCTTATCATACCTTGCAAACCTATATAAATCTGAGCTATTATTATCATTCTTACAGATTGTTACTCTTCCATATGTTACTGTTTTATGTGATTCTTGTGCATTTTTGTGAATGTTTCATTGACAATCTTCCCAACTTGTATGGTGCCTTTAATATCTTGAGGGTGTTAATGTGTCACCTACTGTCTTGGTTTATTTTACTACATGTCTAGGTCCCTTCCTCTTACGGTCATACTATTTTTTAAAAATTAACTATAAAGCTGATTTTTAAAATGCTGCCATAGTTTCTGGATAACTGAACACAACAGTTGCGGAGATGAATTCATTTGCCTTTTCTGGTTTCAGTTATGCTGAACTGCAGTCTTCACATGGTCCACCTTGCTACAGAGTAGTAAGTAGAGTAATGATAATAAAAGGCATTGACTTCCATGCATGAAGATGTTTACCAACAATAGGAAGGCACTATGACAGCAGATAGAGAGTCAGCTTTAGATTCAGGAGGGCCTCTGGCTTCTGATACATATGACCGTAAGTCACTTAACACTCAGTGCTTCCAGGTAACTTTCTAAGAATATTAAATTGTAGACCAGTTGCAGACCAGCTGGGGATCTGTATTGGGTGCAGGGAGTTTTCACAGTGGGACTTCCCCATGATGATAAATTCCTAAGTCCAGACTAACAGTGATGATGGGCTACTCAGAGCCAGCTATCTACTTGACCAATACCTTGGGTTAGTCTATTATCCTCGAATAAAGACCTTCTCTAAGATAAAACTAATAAAGTTTTAGTTGGTCAAACAATTCTTATTATAATCCCTGATATGTACAAAGAACTTTACAGAGACCTTCTTTTCTAATTCTTTCAATAGCTCTGGTGAGGTAGGTAGTACAAATCTTATTCAAAGATTAGGAAGTTGAGGATTAGGGAGTTGAAATAATTTTCCCATAGGTAGTAAGTAGCAGAAATGGGAGTGAACCCAGGCCCACAGATCTTTCTAGATTCCTGAGCTCTTTCCACATGGTCTCCCTACAGTTAGGCCTTTATGGAGGAGATAAAGGGCTTAGTTCCTCTCTGAGGCATGACTACACTAAATGATACACCAAGAGAAACTGTGCCTCCCCAAGCATATATCTTATTGAAGTAAGAGCTGGCCTTTCTGGCATTCTCTCAGGCAGAATTCATTATTTTCATTTGACAGCTGACGTTCATAATTATGGCTGAGGTACTCTAAGAACATTCAGAATCAAAGACAGAACTTTATATCAAGTGCATTTTAATGGATTTCTGCTCTTTGAAAATTACTACTCTATCTTGAATATGTAATGGTAGTTGTCAACCAGCTTGCTTGATTAACCAGAACTTGACCCAGACACATTAACATTGACTATTCCAGAAAGGCATCACAAAAGTCAACCTGGCAGAGTCAGACCTGGCTTTGGGTACTGGCTTTGTCATTCAGTAGCTGTGTGATGACAGGTAACTCAAATCATTCTTTTGAGCATCAATTTATTCACTTTAAATTGGGAGTAACAGTGTTGTTAAGGGGATCAAGTGACATTTTATGAATTAGGGGAAAGGGACTGGATCTATGAATTCATTTGTATAGAGAATTTGTAAGCAAGAAAATTCTACCAATGCAGGTCAGCACCTAGCAATTTAGAGTCAAGCTTAGAGAGTTATCCAGAGCAGAAGATGTTGACTACATTAAACTGTAACTGGGAGATATTTAACAAAATAAATAAAACTACAATAGGACACAGAATAATTTTAATATGTGGTTTTCTAAGTCAATATGTGGCCTGAAGGGATCCTTATGTACTGTTTGTGTTCCCTACCCTTACCAATTCTACTGGAGTCTGACACCACTGGGCAAGAGCACTGAGTAACTAAGGGACACCCATCACTCCATGTTAGGCAGTACTTGTCTCAGATCTTCCTGGCTTGGGGGAAAGCTTGCTATCCATTAATCCACACTGCCTCTCATTGCACTAATAAGGGTTAGAAAGTGCTTTAATATATATTATGTTATATATGCACTACATAGATGTACAATATAATTACACTATATAGATATACAAAGTGGTCATTATCACCTTATGCACACAGGAGACTCTCCTTTGTTTTTATCCAAATACAAACAGTGACAAAACAAACCAAGACCTAGCATTCACTTGTTGCTATTTTTAAATTGTGTGCCCAGCAAAAACTGCATCTAAGTTAACCTTTCAGTTCAAGAGAGCTTAATACATAACTAAGAATGTGTTTTTGATGCACCTTTTTTTGTCTTTTTTTGTGTGATTCCAAGTCGACTTAACCATAAAAAAAAAATTTTCCATTTTCAAATATAATTGAAACCTCATAAAAACTCTTTGGGAGACAGGTAAAGTGGCTCAGTAGATAGATTTCTGGATCTAGAAGCAGGAAGACTTGAATTCAAAGCTGGCCTCGGACACTTACTAATTGTTTAACCCTGTGTAGGTCACTTAACTTCTGTTTGTCTTAATCCACTAGAAAAGGAAATGGCAAACCACTCCATTATCTCTGCCAAGATAACCCCGTGCACAGTATGGTGTGCTTTGGTCTGTGGAGTCACAGAGTCAGACACGGCTGAACAACCCTGGGCAAATTACTTAACCCTGTTTGCCTGAGTTTCCTCACCTATAAAATGAGCTGGAGAAGGGAATAGCAAACCCCTCCAATATCTTTGCCAAGAAAACCCCCCCAAAGGAATCACAAAGAATTCAACACTACTGAAAAACAACTCAATAACAACAAAACTACACAAGTGTATCATATCCATAGGATCACAAGCAAAATGACTTTATCATGCCAATATAACACAAGACAATGTACATTAAGGCATCAAAGGCTGAATTCTGCTTGGGACAGAAATCTGGGCAAGATCAACCAATGGTAAAATGGCTATTTGTATTTAGTTTGCGGACTCAAATTTTGTAATGAGTGACACTTCAAATCTTTAGGTGATTGACAAGTTTGATTGGGGTTGTAGGAGTGGGAAGATGAGGTCAAGATGAAACAAGGGTTATTATTAATTTGAAAAATAACATCTCCTATCTGCTTGGTACTTGAAAGTGTTAAAGCCAACAGTTCTATGTGGTAGATATAACTGTCTCTATTTTGCAGATGAGGAGACTGAGGCCTCTAGAGAGATGTAATAACACATCTCTAGTCACACAATTAATAAGGGGTGCGTCTTGAAATCATTTTCTGACTCCAAATCCATTGGTTTTTTGTTTGTTTGTTTGCTTGTTTTTACAACAACAGGCTTCCTCTCTGGTACAATAGAATTTTATCTGGCTGGACCAGGGATGAGTATTCTCCTTAAACAAATATTGAGGAGAAAAGAACCTAACTTCTCAGTCTTTACATCCTTTTGTTCTTCTGTGCCATGGTTGCCCATCCCAGACTTACACAGGGTTCCCCCTAGGCTTCTGGGAACTCAATAAATAAAGCTCATTAAACTCACATTTCCCCCCCAGTTAATAGTGGTCTGAAATGGTCATAGAGACTCCTGTTCTTCAAGGAATGATTTTCTATTACTTCCTCTCACAGGTTTTACAATTAAACTGGCCAACTTGCTGCTCCCATAATGATATTCTGCCTCCTATCTCTGGGCCTTTGCCTGGAATGTTTTCCCAAAAGTCTTTCCCAATTCTCCCAGTTGTTAATTTTTTTTCATCAAAATGATTTTCAATTTCTTTTGCATATACTTTATATTGATTTATGTTCAAAGGATCACAGACTTAGAGCAAGAAGAAGGAAGAGGAAACTGAAACATTAAGTCATTTGCCCCAGGTCACGCAGGTAGTAAGTGCTGGAGGTAATATTGAACCCAAGTTTTCTGACTCTAGAGTCAGCTTTCCTAGGCCTGTCTCTTCTTAAATAACTGTGTCATCTTAGGCAAGTCAATTAACTTCTTTGGTTTTCAAGTTTCCTCCTGAAAATTAAGGGGACTTTACTAATGATCTTGAAGGTCCTTTCACCTCTATAATTCAATGAGTCTCTGAGAACACAGGAAGAAGAATACCTATTGTCAAACCCACGGTCTCTTCACTTTTTTGTTGTGTCATGGAGCCCAATAGTGGTCTGGTAAAGCCTATGGACTCCTCAGAAAATGCATAGAATAAAATACATAGGATTGCAAAGGAAACTAATTATATTGGAATAAAGACACTATTTTTTTTCCTATTCACATTCATAGCCGCTCTTCTCCCCACTCCACCCTGAAATCTATTCACTGTTTTGCTATAGACCTTAACTTAAAAATCACTGGTCTAGGCTATAACATGGAGTTAGGCAGGCTCTCCATTGAGCTAATCCATCAATACGTATGTCTTGGCCAGGTTGGATACAGAATTGAATAGCAGTTTTTGTTGTTTAGTTGTTTCAGTCATGTGTGCCTCTTTGTGACCCCATTTGGGGTTTTCTTGGCAAAGATACTGGAGTGGTTTGCCATGTCCTTCTGCAGCTCACTTTACAGATGTGCAAACTGAGGCAAACAGGATTAAGTGACTTGCCCAGCATCACACAGATGGTAAATTCAAAAAGATGAGCCTTCCTGACCCCAGGCCTACTATTCTATCTGCTATGCTAAGTAGCTGACCTCAAATAGGAATTAAAAGCGGTTAAATTGGTTTGGGAAATTACATAGTGTTTTTAGCCACTACAAGCTGTGTCCTGATTAAACAATATAATCCCAACTTTTAACAACAATATACTTCTGGGGATTTAGCAAATTATGAAATATCATAATTTCCAAAGAATCAAGACTCAAGGTAACTCCAAGGACAATGGCAAGACAGGGAGTGGGTGAAAACAGACTGTATTCTGGTTAGCAATGGTGATATGCATAAGAACTGGTAGAAAAGCATCATCAAGAAAACATGCAAATGAAAAGGAAATTGGGTCAGTCACATACTGAAAGAGAGACAAAATGAATAGATAGCTTCAACTCTTTCAATGTCAACGGCCTAGAGGAAGGTCTCCCAGCATGGTAGGCAGATTCATAGAGTCAAACATTTTGAAACGCAAGAGACCTTGGAGGTTATTTAGTCCAGCCTGTTCCTTTGACATCTAGGTGGCCTAGTGGATAGAGCACTGGACTTGGATTCAGAAAGACCTGCTAGCTGTGTGATCCTGGGCAAGCCACTTAACCTCTGTGTACATCAGTTTCCTCATCAGTAAAGTAGAGATAATATCCCCCAGGGTTATTGTGAGGATCAAATGAGAGTATAATCCTAAAGTGCTTAGCACAGTGCCAGGAACATAGGAGGTACTGTATAAATGTTATCTATTGTAGTTGTTTTTCTCTGATAAGGAAACTGAAACCCAAAAAGATAAAGTGATTTGCCCAAAGTCAAAAGAGATAGAAGGGTAGATGAGTAGACCCTCTCTGCAGAATTTATGGGTAGATATAGATAAAAACTGCATAGAAAGAAAAGCATGCTATGAGTTAATGATTTACATCACTGGAGGAAGTATTCATGTCAATGAGGTTATCAGTCAGTTGAAATATATGGGACTCTGAATCAATTCACATTCTCTGGGACATAACTATACATTGTACATCGTAAGAGCCTGATATAACACAAGCTAAGATAATCAACATTGCAATTCAGTTTAACAAATTTTTATTATGTGCTTATTACATGCAAAGCACTAGGTTGGATGCTAGGGATACAAAGACAATGAAACAGAAATATCTTCCTTCAAGGATCTTATGTAGAAGTAAAAGGGTTGTGGTAGGTGAATAGGGCTCTGTCCCTGAAGCCATGGGAAGAGAGAGAGAGAGGGAGGGAGGAAGAGAGAGAGACAAGAGGGGTGGGGGAGAGAAAGGGAGAGAAAAAGAAGAAAAGAGAAAGAGTAAGAGAGAAGAGGGGAGGGCGAGAGAGGGAGGAGGACAAAGAAAGAAGAGGAGAGAGAGATATAGAAAGAGAAGAAGAGGGAAAAAGAGAAAGTGAGAGGAAGCAGAGAGGAGGGAGGGCAGAGAGAGAGGGATAGAGAAAGAAAGAGACAGAAGGCAAAGGGGAGAGAAAGGGAGAGAAAGAAAGAGTGAAAGGGGGAAGAGAAAAGAAGAGAGGAGAGTAGGAGAGCAGAGAGAGAGGGAGAGAGAGAAAAGGAAAGACGTGGGGAGTGGGGAGGAAAAGGGAAATAAAGAGGAGAGAGAAAGAAAGAGGGCATGAGAGAGAAAGGGAAGGAGAGGAGGGGGAGGGGAAACGCGCGCGTGTGCGCGCGCGCACACACACACACACACACACACACACACACACACACACACACACACACGCACGCGCGCGCGCGCGCGCGCGCGATCAATAGGACAACCCCGCCCTCCGCCCCCAAGGAGATTGGGAGGGAATGAAATCAAGGGCACAAGTTGAGAGCTTAGCCTTGTCAGGAAGGATCTCTCCTTTCTTTGAAAATGGAGCAAATAAGTTGCTTCACAGTTTCTCACACAGTTGTGTTCTTTTTTGTGTTTGGAGATGTTTGTGATTGTTGGTGACAGGATTTTTTAAAAAAAAATTCAATTAAAAAAATGAACTGAAGTGAAGAAAGAGGACAGTTAAGATGAAGAAAGGCTTTGAGTTGAAGATGAACGGAAATGAGCCAGTTCCTCATAGATGTCCTCAATCTTTCAAGTAAGGCAAGATCAGACACTGTGAGGAGTATGATAGGTGATCAGAGGAAGAAAAAAATAATTTTTATGCAGTAGTGAAGGCCTAAATGAGAGAAGATAACATGAATTTGTATCAATTCAGTCTCTGTAGTATCATGACACCCTCCAGCAGCAGCTAGCAGTTCAAGAGTACAAGCTGAAAATGAGCATGGTTGGGGGTGACCCAGGGATGAAGAATTGCAGGGCATGAATACCAGAGGGAAAAGGGTACAGAGGATCAAGAATAGTGTCTTTGTTGAATTAGTAAACAGAGTAAAGACTACGAAGGAAGGGAAAGAAATTCAGGATATTAATGATGCATTGGGAGTACAAAGAGAGTTTGGGATCTGAAGTTATGCTGAGGATGAAGATTAGGTTTCGGAGAAGTGCAGCAGTGTATTCATAAGGCTAGGGACTTTGATCAAAGAAGAGAATTTCAAATTTCAAGACAATGGAAGTGAAACAGTTTTGGGAAATGGCTTCATGATTCTAAAGTGTAATGGAGAAAGAAAGAGGTCTTGGGAGTTAAAGAGAATAAAGAATTGGAAGACCAGAGTGTTGAGAGGGTCATCAACTTAAATTCTGGGCACCAAAGATGTCATCAAAGGGTATGGAGATTCACAATGTGTAATAGATACTAAAGTCTCTGAGATAATAATAGTGCTTTCTCTCTTCCCTACCTTTTAAAGTCCAATTCAAACGCTACCCCTTCCATGAAGACTTTTCTGAAATATCCCCAACATGAACCTCAAGTATTTTCCTTTGTAACTCTAATGCATATATTATGTAACAGTAAACATTATAGTGCATACGTATCACATACCTTTTCTAAACAGTTATCTCTTTGGAAGGTGAGGACTGTGTAATTTTGTATCTCCTCTAAGCACCTAGTGTTGTCCCATGCACATAGATGGTCTAAAATACATGGTTGTTGTGTGAATTTCTTTTTGCACTACATTTTGATTATTTGACAATTTGATAAGGTTGAGGGGAAGGGGAGAAAAACATTTTCATGCTAATAGCATGGCAAACTGCCAAAGGAATGACATTATGTTCAAATTTCTAATTGGTTAGATAAGTTTGGATTTATTAATTTTTAATTTCTCACCATCTGGAGGTGAAGATTTGACAACTCAACGAAAGCTAGACTTGTTTATTAACAGCTCGAAGGAGATAATCGATTTTTTAAGAAGTTGTGATTTTAGATTTATAGTTCTTAGTATATCAAGGATAACATCAAAAGCCTCCCATCTAAATTAGAGCCCCCCAAAGAAGAAATACAAAAGGGAACATCATCAACAGAGACCAAGCATTTTTATAATAGAGAAACAGAACTGACAATCTAGGACAGGAATTTATTGAGTCCCTACTATGTACAAGGTATTGCGAGTGTTGCAAGGAAGTCTGTGATCCAGTCTCTGCCTTTAGGGATCTATAAAGGTGGTTAACGGTCAGTTAGCATTTATTAAGTGCCTATTATGTGCCATGCAAGGAGTTCCTAATCTGACAGGGGAGGTACAACAGACAGAAATCCAAAAGATAAGAGCCCTGGTTTTCAAAATAGCCTGGAGATAGAAGCCCTCTTCTACCATCTCATAATAATATGAAATCCCTTCCCCTGGAAGGGATCCTACAATTATCCTGTCTAACCTTCTCATTTGACAGATAAGTAAGTCAAGGTACAGGGTTTATATTTTTATCAATAAATCAACAAACATTTACTTAATAATATTATGTGCCAGGTGCTATGGTAGGTTCTGGGGACACAATGACAAAAATGACATAGTTCCTGCCCTCAAAGAGCTTACAATCTGATTGAGCAGGCAATACACACATATATAAGTGTATAAAGATAAACAAAACTAGTTAGATACAAGGCAGTAAGGGAAGTCATATGAGTGAAAAGAAAGGGATGGATTTAAGATGTTATGATGGTAGATTCAACACGACTTGGAAAATGACTGGATAGGGGTATGCGAGAGAGGAAAGAGTAAAAGATGATTCTGAAATTATGAACCCGGGAGCACGGTAGTGCCTTGAATATTAATAGGAAGGTTTGTTAAAGTGAGGTGAGTTTAAGGGGGGAAATGATGATTTCTGTTTTGAACAATTTGAGTTTGAGATGTTAATGGACCACCCAGTTGGTGACTATAGATTGTATACAGTTCAGGAGAGATATTAAGTCTAGATATATAGTCTTGAATCACCTGTATAGAGATGATAATTGAACCCAAGAAATCTAGTGAGATCTTCAAGGGATAAAATATGTAGTTAAGAGAAGAGTGCCTTGAGCATTATAGATACTTAATGCAAGTTTGTTGTATTAAAGTAGGACAGGGGCAGAATCTTGAGGGACATCTATGATTAAAGTGACAGAGATGGGTGATGAGCAAAACAGCAAACAGAAATCAACAGTAAAAGGAGCATCGAGAAAGCAATGTCACAGGAGCTGAAGGAGGAGAGATTATCCAGGAGGAGGGACTGGCAATCAGTGTCAAAATCTGAAAAGATGTCAAGGAACAAAAACCAAGAAAAGGTCATTGGATTTATCAGTAAAGATATGGTTGGTTAGTAACCACAGACAGAACAGTTTTGCTAGAGTAATGGAGTGAGTAGCCCATTTGCAAGGGGCTGAGATTGAGCAGGAAGCCCAAAGCAGAGTCACAAATCCCCACTCTTTATGGGAACTTGGCAGAAAAAAAAAGGGATAAAAGATACAAGATATTTGTTTAATGGATGGCCATATTTTTTCTGAATAGGAAAGAGCTATAAGTGAAGGTCTCCAGTGACTGATACCATTTTTTGAGGTCGCCATTCTGCTTTTGTATGGCTCTAATTGTTAGGACTTTTTCCTTCCATTGAGGTTTTCTCATGGCTCCTACTTCCATCCTTTGGACGAAACAGAATAAGTCTAATAACTTATTGCACTGTCTTTAGAAGTATAGGGTTAAGATCTAGAAGAGACACTTGAGATCTTCTTTTCTAATCCCTTACTTGTTTAAATCAAGTTTCAATTTGGATTGAATCAAGGCACTTACAATTGCAGACAGACATGTGATCCTCTAAAATACCATAGGATAAAAACATTAGTTGGTGTTCATGATGGGTCAAACACCCAAATTAATTACAACATGGGTAAAAAAGAAACTAAAAATCATGGTGCCAGATATAAAGTTTAAGTAACAAAAATAGATTTTAAAATGTCACTGAAAACAACAAATATATGATTAAGGTAAAAAGATATCGATAAAAAATGTTAGACAACACAACACCAAGGACAGATCGATGAGATAAATCCCCTATACGAGTCCCCAGGTCGACATTAAATAAACAACAAGCATTTATTAAATGATCGGTCTGTGCTAGGGGCTGGGGATACAAAAAGAGGCAAAGACAGGTCCTTCCCTCATGGATTCCACTTTCTAATGAGGAGACAACATGCAACAACTACATACATATAAGATACAGATGGGGGTAAATTGGAAATAATCTTAGAGAGAAGTTCCTAGCAATGAGAGGTACTTGAAAAGGTTTCTTTGATAAGGTGGGGTTGTTGGGGTCTGGTCACTCCACCATTTCCAAATCCATTTAACAGTACTGTCATCTAGCCCATATCTTTCTGTCTTATTCATGAGAACAGCTTAAGAGACTTTGTCAAATGCTTTATTCAAAAGAATTAAAGAAGACAATATTTACAGGAAAAAAGCGACACATAGCACAGTGCCTGGCATATAGTAAATGCTATATAAACACTTCTTGCCTCTCCCCTATCCCTAACCCCCTACTGAAAATCAGTAGATAGAGAATAGGAGACTAAATTGCTCTGGGTCACGAGATGCTCATATCTATCTCTTCTTCTCTGTTACAAGTGCCCAAATTTTAATATAGATCTTCATTACTATATGCTTGGATAGGTCATCCTAACGTGTTTCTGCCCCTTCTACTCCAAACTTCATCCTGCTTCCAGGATAATCTTCATTGTGCATGTATTTGACCATTTCTCTGCTCAAAAACTTTCAGTGGCTCCATATTTCCTCCTGAGTCAAGTTCAAACCGTTTGCCTGGCATTCAAGGACTGCCCCTAATCTGGTGATACTGAACTTTTCTATGCTTATTTCATATGAATTCCTTCCACACACTTTAGGCACCAGCCAACTGGATTACCTTCTGTCCTCTGAACACATGCTGTGCTTTTTGGCTCCAGGCCTTTCTTCCCATACTGTACCTTATTCCTAGAATATCCTCCATTTCCCTCTTCATATTTTGAATTTGTCCTCATCATCCTTTAAAGACCAACTCAGATGCCTTCTCCAGTCCAATCTAAACTTTCTCCTTTGTATCTCACATAACATCTTTTATAACCCGGTGGCAAACTCATTAGTAATGTTGTGTATTATAGTTATATCTATATACTCTACTAGATTTTGAGATTCATGAGGGCAGGAAAATAATAAACTATTATATTTAATATGTATATCACTTTAAGGTTTGCAAATGCTTTACATACATCTTGTTTGATCCTCATAAGAAATCTGTGAGGTAGGTGATATTACTAACTTTATTATACAACTGAAGAAACTGAGGCTAGTGGAGTTGATGGCATTCAAGCTGAGCTGTTTAAAATCCTAAAAGATGCTGCTGTTAAAGTGCTGCAGCCAATATGCCAGCAAATTTGGAAAATTCATCAGTGGCCAACCAGATTGGAAAAAACTGGTTTATGTTCCAATCCTAAAGAAGTGAAATACCAAAGAATTTTCAAGATACCAAACAAATGCACTCATTTCACACACAAACAAGTAAGGTTATGCTTATGATTTTGCAAGCTAGGCTTTAGCAATATGTGAACTGGTAATTGCCAGAAGTTCAGGCTAGTTTTTAAAGAGTCAGAGGAACTGGAGACCAAATTGCCCATGTTTGCTGAATTATGAAGAAAGCGAGGGAATGCCAGAAAAACCTCTGCTTCTGTGTACACTAAAGCCTTTTATTGTGTGGATCACAACAAAATGTGACAAGTCCTCAAAAAGACAGTAGTACCAGACCATCTCACTTCTCTCCTGAAGAAAGTATATGTGGGTCAAGAAATAACATTTAGAACCAAACATAGAACAACTGATTGGTTTAAGATTGGGAAAGAAATATGACAAGCCTTATTTATTTAACTTATATACAGAGTACATCATGGGAAATGCCAGGCTAGTTGAATCAAAAGTCAGGATTAAGGTTCCCAGGAGAAATATCAATAATCTCAGATATACAAATGTTACCACTCTGATGGCAGAATGTGAAGAAGAATTAAGAAGTCTCTTGATGAGGGTAAAAGAGGAGAATGTAAAAGCCGGCTTGAAGCTTAGCACTAAAAAAAAATCAAGATCATGGCAACTGGTCCTATCACATCTTGGCAAACAAAGGGAGAAGAGATGAAAGCAATGTTGGATTCTATATTGTTGGGTTCAAAGATCACTGCAGATGGTGACTGCAGCCATGAAACTAAAGGAAGGAAAGTTATGGCAAATCTGGACAGCATCCTGAAAAACAGAGATGTCACCTTGCTGACAAAAGTTTAGTCAAAGCTATGGGTTTTCTAGTAGTAATGTATGACTGTGAGAGTTGAACTATAAAGAAAACTAAGTACCACAAAATCAACGGTTTCAGATTGTGGTTCTGGAGAAGACTTTTGAGAGTCCCTTGGACAGCAAGGAGATCAAATCAGTCAATACTTACAGAAATTAATTGAGACTATCCACTGAAAGGACAACAACTGAAGCTGAAGATTAAATACTCTAGCCACATAATGAGATCGGACTCATTGTAAAAGATCCTGATGCTGGGAAAGAGTGAAAGCAGAAGGAGAAAGGGATGGCAAAGGATGAGATGGATAGATAGTGTCACAGAAACAACAAATATGAGCTTGGACAAACTTCAGGAGATAGTGGAAGGATAGAAGGGCCTGGTGTGCTACAGTCCATGGGGTCATAAAGAATCAGACATGACTGAACAACTAAACAACAACAAAAAACCATTCTGCCCACCAGAATCTTTAGCTTCTTTCAAAGATCAACTTAAGATCCCATCTCTTATGAAAAACCCTTCTGGATGCCTAGGAGTTGTTAGTTTTCTCTCTCTTCTCAAATTATAATCCATTTACTTATTTATTTAAATGTACTTCTCCAGTGAATTGTAACTTCATCAAGGGATAGCTTTTTGCTTTGCCTTTTTAATAATAATGATGACAATGATGATAATGTTAACATTCATACAGCAACTTCAAGTTTACAAAATGCTTTATAAATATTATTTCATTTTATCCTTATTACAACTCTAGGAAACAGATCCTATTTCATCTCCATTTTACAGATGAGGAAACTGAGGCAGACAGAAGTTAAGTGTCTTGCCCAGGGTCATAGACCTGTTAAGTACCTGTTGTTGGATTTAAATTTTGGTCTTCTTGACTCTAGGTTCAGCACTTTATCCATTTCAACACCCAGATGTCACCTTGTGCATAGTAACTGCTTAATAAATGCTTGTTGAATTGAATCTTCATATCCCAAACCTCCCCCCCCCACCCTGCCCAAGTAGAATACTAGAATTAGCTATAATTTAAAAAAAAATTTTTTTTTTTTGCTATCATATATTTGTTGTAGTCATCTCTTCCCCACTGCAATGGCTCTACTAAGAGCCCTTTTCATCCTTCAGAACCTTGGAGACACAGTATGAGCTGCATTTCCTTTAATCCATGTGACATCGCATGGGGTGACAGCCCAGCTCTCAAGCAAGCTTTCACTGTTTGTCGAAGGCTGTGGAATTTCCGGCTTTCAATTCCCGGCCACACCCCTTCCTTAAGTTCAACACTGAACTGTTCCTTACTAATAACTAGTTTCACAAGTCTCTCAAACACCTTCTGGGCTCATTACACAATTTCAACAAAGCGATTTCCCATCAGAGCAAATCTCCAGTTCAGGAAATACAACCAACTCACCTACATGTGGTTTTTGCCATATGCAATCACTGACCCTTTTTGGAGAGAGGAGTAGGTTTCCATTATTTTGGTCTTTGCTTGCCTGAGTTGTGGACTTGGGCTATCTTAGTACTAGGAGTCCCAGCTGGAAGAAAAATTTAGCAGGGAGGGAAGTTGTCTCTTTAGTTTCTCTCAACCCATTCATGACTTGCTTGGTCAGTTCAGACTATAAATTTGTTCATATTTCTTTCTTTCAACTGGCTATTACTAATTTACCAGTCTACACGCCCACCAGTAATCTGTCTCTTCTATGCAATTTCCCTCAGCTTCTTGGGAGTTGTGTCATTGTCTCCTCCCTTCAAATCTAGAATTGCTCCAGGGGAGGGTGTGTGTGTGTGTGTGTGTGTGTGTGTGTGTGTGTGTGTGTGTGTGTGTGTGTATATGCTCATAGACTTTCACAGTAAAGTAAAATATGATATGTGGTAGAAAGAGTATTGGACTTGGAGTCTAGAGACCTGAAATTGAGTCTCATCTCAAATACTTATTAGCTATGTGACCACAGTCAAACAATTTAATCTCTTTGAGCCTCAGTTGCCTAATCTGTATAATGTGGCTTCTGCCTTTAAGGGGCTATTGTAAAGAAAGGGCTTTGTAGAGCTTTAAGGTGTATATAAATGTATTTATTATCATCATTCACCATTCCTTAGATTTTGGTTTTCTGTTCTTGGCATATTTGTCTCCTACCTCTCAGAATGTTATTTGATAGGGATAGATTAGAGAGTACTGCCTACTGGAATTTAAATACAAGCTATAAACTATCATAATTTAAATTAATTAAAAAAAAAGAATCTTACTGAGTTTCCTTGAGAAAACTGAAGACACACTGTAGTGTTTCAAGGTTAGGTGGGAGAATCATAGCTTTATGCATTGCATAGATTTTGCTGCCAACATTGACTCAGAAGAGCAAAGGTAAGGTAAGGCAGACCAGGTTAAACTGGCAGAGTTAGGGGGGAATCGGTGTGTGTGTAGCAGGGAACATTCCATACTTCCTGGTAAGGAGGGGGAAT
Source organism: Pseudochirops corinnae (assembly GCA_028646515.1). Taxonomy (NCBI): domain Eukaryota; kingdom Metazoa; phylum Chordata; class Mammalia; order Diprotodontia; family Pseudocheiridae; genus Pseudochirops; species Pseudochirops corinnae. The sequence continues at coordinate 95,851,772 of CM053590.1, forward strand.
GGAATGTCTAGAGCAAAGGGTAGGTGAGATGAACCACTTAAAAATTTCTGTTCAGAATTCTTTTTACATTTTCTGTTTTTTAATGTTTCATCTGGGGAAAATGCTGGCCAGCCTTTTAGAGAAGTTTCAAAGGGTTCTGAAAAGAAGGTAAATTGGCTAAGTTGTAAAAGACAGAGGTTGCTAAGGGAACCACTGTACTTAAATTATTCGACACATGAGCTCCCACCTCAGAAGGCAAAATGAAAGTGGAAAGGATATTTCAATCCTCTGAAATTACTGGAGGATAAGAAAAAGGGAATATTTGTTGGCTTGCTCTAGCTACTGCCACTCCTCCCCCCCAATATTACTACCCTCCTGCCTCTCTAGTCAAATCACTTTAAATCAGAAGCCAGGATAGCTAGGTGGTAGAATAGATATAGTGCTGGGCCTGGAGTCTGCAAGATCTGAGCTCAAATTTGGCTTCAGGTGCCTGTTAGCTGTGTGATCCTGGGAAAGTCATTTAATGTTGTTCTGCCTCAGTTTTGTCAATTCTAAAGTGAGAACAGGAAGAGTACCTAACCCTGAGGGTGGTTGTGATGATCAAATGAGATGACATTTTTAAGGCGATTAGCACAGTGTTTGGCTCATAGTAATAATTGAGTAAATTCTTCTTCCCTTCCTCCCTTTTGTATTCCCCTCTCTGAAGTTAATACACCAGCTACAGTTGCAGAAGTGATAGCAGGATATGGAGAACACCAGAATTTCCCAGTAATCAAACCATCCTCAGGACTTTAGGGCCCTCCCTGTAGAAGCCTGTGTTGGGAGCTGTACCAATTATTATTACTCATTATAATAGTAAGTGTGTTGGGTCTATAATTAATAATTATCATTAATAAAACAATAATAATAATATGTTTATGCAGCACTTTAAGATTTTCAAAGAACTTTCTTTAGAGTAACCCTGAAGGGTGCTATAGCAAGTATTATTATTTCTATTTTATGGATGAATGAATGAATGAAAAAGCATTTATTAAGCACATATTGTATGCCTAGCACATGGCTAAATGCTAGGGACATAGATAGAAAATCCCTACATTTGTGTCTAAAGGTAGCCATCTCCAGGGCAGGGGTGGGGGAAGAGAGAAGGAAAAAAAAGAAATTTATATCATAACTTTATTATCTATTTAAAGGGGATAGCAGATTAGATTTGCAATTTCATGTGCAATTTTATTTTTATTATACTATGTTATGGAAATGTTTGTTTTAGTTCATAAATTAAAAAGAAAATAAATAAACGTGGCTAAAGAATAAAAGAAAACCTCCACACTCTAATGGGAGAGACAATACATGGAGGAGGGTTCATCTGGGGTTGCTCATGGCCACACAGCTAATGGGGTCTAGAGCGGGGATTCGAATGCAGGCTTCCTGACCAAAGACCCAAAACTTCTGTCACTCTAACACCCTCCATCTCAGGTAACATTACTTACTGCTATTTACCAAAGGCAGACAAAAATACAAGGTACTCAACTAAAACATGAGTTAGAAACTCTCTAGAAATACAGAAATGCAGGGGCAGCTAGGTGGTACAGTGGATAGAGCACCGGCCCTGGAGTCCGGAGGACCTGAATTGAAATGTGACCTCAGACTAGCTTTGTGTCCTTGGACAAGTCACTTAACCCCAATTGCCTTGCCTTCCCCCACCAAAAAAAAAAAAGAGAAATATAGAAATACAGATTTTTCTCCTTCTTAAGCTGTGATCAGCACAGCCTTACACATATACATACATATTTTGAAATCATATGTCCTGGCCTGTGATTCCCTCAGAATGTGGAAACTTCCACTACTGATGCAGATTGACAGTGTATCTGGGGACCTATTTGATTAAGTGTTCTGCACAGGGTCACAAAAACAGCATGTGTCAGAGGTGAAACATGAACCCACATCTTCTTGACTCTAAGACTGATTTGTCTATGCAAGATTGCTCTCTCTATATGTACAGGGCATCTCTAAAAGCTTAAAATTACACTAAGACTTTTGTGACATCCTGTGTGTGTGTATATATGTATGTATATACACACATATACATACAGTATACATGTACATGCATGTGTAGAAATGGAGGAACGTGTGCTTTGTTATAATGTGTGTATGCATGTACAATGCATATATTGGCCCATACAGATTTATAGGTGCACATACATGTACATACACATATACAGTGATTGCTTTTTGGAAGATGATCTATGATCATATAGCATTGGCATCAGTATCTGAGACATAATCATCTGTGAGGATTCCAATCTTTTTATAAACACATTTGAAAAATTCGCTTCTGTTCTCTTAAAAGACAAAGTAACTGGATCTCCAGGTTTGGGGAAGCCACAATTCTCAATTACCAGATTAAAATCTTTACCATTCACTTCACTGACAGCAAAAGTTCACTAGAGTACAGGAAAGTAGAATGGAGAAAGTCTAAATTATAATGAATTAGGGCATAGATGTTACTCCCTCCCAGATTGATTTGCTTTACTCATCTATTTTTTCCCATGTTCACAGAATAAAACAGAATGAACTCAATTTGTTTTTTAATTTAATTTTTTGTTTTTATATCATCTTCATTTATTATTATAGGCTTCCATCTCTACTACCCATCAAATCAATCCTTAGGATAATAAATGTGAAAAAAATGGAATTTGGTAAAACTAACTAATATATCAACCAAGTCCCACACGTATAAAAAGTCCCATACCTACAGTCCCTGACATCTGCACTCCCAGTTCACATCATGAGATGAATTATTCCACCTGCCCATTAGCTGCCTTGACCACTTCATTAATTGATATATCCCTGACTGGGATCAACATTTCTTGAGAAGCACCATCCATACTGCCCACTTCATTACCACATCAACAGGCTCTTTATATATGTCTCTTCTGCCTCTCCACCTCACTTTCCAACTCTCCTTAATATTTTTCTTTCCCTTATCAGAATGTAAGCTCCATGCACATTGACTGTCTCCTTGTGAGACAAGAGGCTCTATGGGTTCTAGACTTGATTCATCTACCAAGTTCATCTGGAATTCATCTGAGCAGAGGAGGGACATCATTAGATTTAGACATAAGAACAATTATTTCTACAGCGGTATGAAGGATGGATTGGAGGAGGACCGAGTAGAGTAGGATGACTTATTAAGAGACCATTGTGATGATCTAGGCAAGGTGATAATGATGATGATGATGGCTAGCATTTATATGGTGCTTTAAAGTTTGCAAAGCACTTTATAAGCATCTTATTTTATCTTGGAAAGTACCCTGCTAAGTAGATATTATCATTATTCTCATTTTAAAGATGAGGAAACTCAGAAAGACAGAGTGAAAACCCAGAGTCACACAGTTAGTAAATATCTAAGATCAGATTTTAACTCAGCTCTTCCTGATTCCAGGTCTAGTACTCTATCGATCTAGCAATAAAGGACTAAGACAGTGGAAATGGGAAGGGAGATGGAATGGAAGAGGTAACTGATTGGTTTTGGAGGGATTGGAGAAATCTGGTCAAATTTATAGGAAGGAACTAGCAGCAAGGGGAGATTCAAGACGTCTAGTTCTGTTTGCCATTTTGTTTCTGCCTCTTTTTTTTTTTTTTTTAAGTTTCAGACAATGAAGTAGGTCACCAGGATTCATTTCTTTAATAAAACTGGATGGCACTATTGATAATATCACAGACCACACTGAACTAGAAATATTTCCTTTCAAAAGTTGTACATCTTTCTAAACATGATGCTGTACTCAATATCTTTTCTCTACAGGGTATACCTCAATTTCCTTGTTCCTTTAAGGGTCAGTACCTTATATCTGCATATCCATATGTGTAGTACACACACACTCATACACAAATACACAGCAATAAATATTACCAGCAACAGTTAAATGTACAATCATCAATAAGAATTTATTAAGCATCTACTACATCCCAGCAATTATTCTAGGCCCTTTGGGCTAGAACTACAAAATAGAATAGTCCCTGACTTCAAGGATCTTATTGGGGAGGAGGTAATGTGTACAAAAATATGTATATATAGAAGAAGTATGAAATGAATTCAAGGTAGTTTGGGGAAGGAGGGTATAACAGAGAATCCAAGAACAGGACAGGAAAGGTTTCATATACAGAGTGCAGCTGAATTGCTTCTCTGTAAGGATGCACCCCATCCATCTTTGCCCATGCTCAGTGACTCTTCCATGTCCTGTAATTTGGCCACAGGAGGAGCTGCCCAACATGCCTTGGTGGCTTTCCTCATGTTCTCTCTCTCTTTTTTTAAAAAAATTAACTTTTGTTTATTTTTAGTTTACATCATTCATTTTCACAAGATTTTGAGTTACAAATTTTCTCCCCATCTTTCCCTTACCCACCACCCCAAAACAGCAATCCCACTGTATACCCACTCCCCCAATCTGCTCTCTCCTATATTCTCCCCCATCCCCCTTTGACTTTAAGGTAGGGCAAGATGGATCTTCCTACTCCAATACCTGTATATCTTATTTCCCAGTTACATGTAAATAATTAATAATAATAAAAAATAGTAATAATAAAAAATAATACTATATGGTTTTTTTTTAAACATTTGATTTTAAAACTTTGAATTCCAGCTTCTTTCCCTTCTTCCCTCTTATCCCCTTCCCTGCTACTCTCCTGTAAGGTAAGATACCCAATTTAGTGTGTGTGTAATTTCCTCCCTAAGCCAAATTCAATGAGAGTCAGGCAGACCCATTCCTTTTTGCCTTCCTGTTCTTCCCCTCTATTCTAACAGTTTTCTCTTGCTTTTTTTGTATGAGATAATTTACCCTATTCTGTCTCTCCCTATCTTCTCTCATTATATTCCTCTCTCACCTCTTAATTTTATTTTTTTTATCTAACATATCATTTATTTCTTTTTTTCCCCATTAACTTGTTTATTTATTTTTAGTTTACAAGATTCAGTTCCATAATCTCTTGAGTTTCAAATTTTCTCCCCTCCCTTCCCCGCCCCCCCCATGGTGGCATGCAATCACGTATATGATCTGCAAATACTTTCACATTGCACAATAGTCTGGTTATGTAGTATAGAAGGGTTGTAACCAATGGAGAGGCTTATACAAATTGATACTAAGTGAGAAGAGCAGAACCAGCAAAATTTTGTACACAATCACAGACACATCATATGTGTGATGACCAACCTTGATAAACTGGACTCTTCTCAGCAACGCACAACTATAAGACAACTCTACAAATCTCAGGATGGAAGGAGATATCTACATTTAAAGAAAGATCTAGAAAGACTAGAGTTTAAATGGAGACTGAAGCAATACATGCTATCATTTTTTTTCAAGTTTGGTTTTGTTTCTTTTTTTCCCATTGTTCACTCCATTGGTTACAACCCTTCTATACAACCAGATTATTGTACAATGTGAAAGTATTTGCAGATCTTAATTTTACTTTTTAAATATCA
>CM053590.1:95857732-95888900 GCA_028646515.1 Pseudochirops corinnae
TTTTGTACATATGGGACCTTTTCCCACTTCTGTGATCTCTTTGGGATATAATCCCAACAGTGGTATTGCTGGGTCAAAGGGTATGCAATTATTTATAGCCCTTTGGGCATAGTTCCAGATTGAAGAGCTCACATTTCTATAACAATTTTAGGATTTACAAAGCGTTTTCTTTTACAACAGTTTTGTGGAGTAGCATAAGTATTATTCGCCCACTCTTGCTGATGGAGAAGCTGAAGCTAGGAATGGTTCATTAAAGCTTTGCTTCTTAATCTGTCGGTCATGATCCTATATGAGGTCTTGAAAAATTTGGCAACAGTAAAAGGTTTCAAAATGTTCAATGACCAAAAATTAATAAAAATTAAATGTGTTAATGAATCAAGCAGCACTTGCCTATGTTGTATCACATAGCTTTACTGCAGCCTTGTTCTGAACACAAAGTATGTACACTTCGAACTGTGCATACCCTCAGGCCATGCAACACTAACAAAAACTCAAAAAGGGGTTGGGAGTGGAAAAAGTTTAAGAAGTCTTGCATTAAAGGATGGTAAACAGGACACTGTAAAATATCTTCTCCATTGGAGACATAAACAGGCTAATTGATTACACATGCACACTATCATTTTGTTGTTGTTTGTCCTTCATTTTTGAAGAGAGTTAATGTATGTAGGTGGTACAGGGGATAGAGTACTAACCCTAGAGTCAGGAAGATCTAAGTTCAAATCTAGCTTCAGACACTTATTAACTATGTGACCCTGGACAAGTTGCTTTAACCTCTGTCTGCCTCACTGAGGCAGAGTTTCATAGTCATCAACCTCATTCTTTCTAGCAGAGTCATCAAAGTCCAGCGGAAAGATAAAAGTCAGAATGACTGGTGATAGCCCAGGATATAATAGATGACCTTGGTAGCTCTGATATCTGACTAAGCTCTAAATGTTCCACAGAACCTGCTTCAGCCACTTTCATGGCTGTTGGAACAAATTGTTCTCATCTGCCCATTGAGGGAAGTCACATGCTTGGGGTAGACACCCCCTAACTCATCCACGGTTAGAAGCCTGTTGGTTACCCTTAACCTGGTATAGGCCATCTGCTGAGATGGTTTTACCAGAGTGTAGCTGCTGCAGATGCTACAGCTTCTTGAACCACAGGTGAAAGTTGGGTGAAAGGTAGACACTAAGGGTGAATGAGCATCCCTGACTAGAGGTGCTAGTTCTCCCTGAACACCCCATACACCATCAGATAGACAATTTTAAGTTATATACTGCATATTAGTAGAAAGGATGCTCATTGAAAAGTGTTCATTGAGGCTAAAGAATCTTCTTCCCTGGGTGTTGGACTTCATAATTACCTGGAGAGGCTTATACAAATTGATGCTAAGTGAGAAGAGCAGAACCAGGAAAAATTTGTACGCAATCACAGACACATCATATGTGTGATGACCAACCTTGATAAACTGGACTCTTCTCAGCAACATACAGCTATAAGACAACTCTACAAGTCTCAGGATGGAAGGAGATATCTACATTCAGAGAAAGATCTAGAAAGACTAGAGTTTAAATGAAGACTGAAACAATACATGCTATCGTTATTTTCCATGTTTGGTTTTGTTTCTTTTTTTCCCATTGTTCACTCATTGGTTACAATCCTTCTATACAACCAGACTAATGTCCAACAGGAAAGTATTTGCATATCCCATACATGATTGCATACCACCATGGGGGTGGGGGGGAAGGTAGGGGAGAAAATTTGAAACTCAAGGGATTGTGGAACTGAATCTTGTAAACTAAAAGTAAATAAACAAGTCAATGAAAAAAAAAAAAGAATCTTCTTCCCTGGATGAATTAAATGGCCAGACATTGTAGTGGAAAGAAGACTGTACTAAGCTGGAGTTCCGTCTCTGGCTTTTACTAGCTTAGGCACTCTGAGACAAATCACAAAACTCATCTTTACTAAAACAACAAACACAAAACAACCCACCATATCACACACCCCGTGGATGCCTTATAAGCACACTGCCCCTGTGGTACCAGAAGATTTATTCATAAAAGCAGAGTAAGAAGTCCACTAAATGATAGTTAAAAATCCTTTCCAAACTCATTCATCAGATAGCTGAAACACCAGTTTGAATAGTTGAATTAATGAATTAATATCCAACCACCCTCCAAAAGCCTTTGGAAGCTTAAAACAAAAAGATTCACAGGGAAAAATGCCCTTGCCCATCGGACCATGCACAACATTTTATTTTACACTTATAACCAGACGCATATGGATCTTATCCTCCTAAGACACTATAATCTCCATGAGGACAAAGGCCAGATCTTCTTAGAATTGTTTTTTTTTCCTGCCAATGTCTACCATGGTTCTCTGTAAATAGTAAATACTTAATAAACATTTGTTGAATTAATAAAAGAATAATAATAATAGTGATAAATAGCATTGTATTACAGTTTTAAAAGTACTTCATATTCACCTTTACTTTTACTTGTTATAAGGTAGGCAATACAAGTTATGATTTTACCAGTTTTATGGAAGTAATCATTGAGGCTCAGGGAAGTTTCATGCCTTATCCATGGTCATAAAGCTAGAAAGAAGCTGAGCTGGGAGTAGCAGTTGTGATATCTAATAGAAAGAGCCCTGTATTTGAAGTCTCTGCATCTGGCTTCAGATAACAGTCCTGATATTTATTTACTTGATAATTTTGGGGAAGTGACAACCTTTCTTGGTATCATAGGATCTCGGGATTAGAAGGGACTGCTCTCTGAGGTGATCTAGTTGAGACTGTATGTAAGCAAGAACCTCTAATATCTCTAGACATCTTGAAACAAAGATCATTCAGCCTCTGTTTCAAGACCACCTGAGCAGGGCAGGATGAAGGTATAGGGATCTGGCTCTGAGATGGCACTCTATGCAGCAAAGGACCAGTAAGGTAGTCTACAATTTGGGGATTCGGTTGTATCCTGAAGAAAAAAAAGCTACCTATTTATCACTCCTCTGTGCCCCAAGTAATGAATAGGATGCCATCTAGGGATGATGACAGGTGCAACTAGAGGCCCCAAGCTGAAGGACTCCCCATGAAATATGTATAGCCAGGACAGGACACCCTCCCAATATGCTTGTGGGGACCGCCTCTCCTCTTGTCCTGGAGAGTCCACCTTGGCTTCAGGTAGCCTAAAGACTCTCTTACATTTTACATACATCCTTCAGGCAACATAGCTACAGTACTATACCAAGGAGAATAGGTGGGCAACAACATTATGTGAGGGTTTTTATATAAAAAAGAGGAAGAGGAAGAGGGAGGGAAAGTATCTGTTGTAACCATGTCCTAAATGGATGCATAGAAATCTGTTTCTTTCTATCTTCCTTTCTGGATATACCTGAAAGAGATACCAATTTCCTCATACGTAAAAGACTGGACTAGATCAGGGGTCCTTAACTCCCTAGATTAGGGGTCCATGAACTTAAAAAAATCTTGATATCTATATGCTTTATTATATATATTGTACTCATTATCAATCAATAAACATTTATTAAGAATGTACTATGTGCTAGACACTGTGCTGCACACTGGGAATATAAAAAGAGGCAAAAGATAATCCCTGCCCTCAAGAGGCTTACAGTCTATTGGGAAATATACATACATATACATACACACACATAGATACATATATATGCAAAGCAAGCTACATATAGGATAAATAGGAAATAATTAAGGCACTGGAATTAACAGAATTGGGGAAGGCTTCATATAGAAGGCAGAATTTTAGTTGGGACTTATACAAGTTGTTTCCTACCTAATTCTATGTATTTTTATGCATTTAATAGCATTATTGTGAGAAGGGGTCTGTAGGCTTCACTAGAGTACCAAAGGAGTCCGTGGTACAAAAATAGTTAAGCACCACATGGAATGGATGATCTCTAAGGTCCCTTCTAGGTCTAAACTGCGTATGTAAGAATTCCCAACATTGGCATTTTACCCTTAAGATTCATTTCTGTTTGCAATAAGAACAAAGTAAAGTATATTGAAACAATGGATCTGGAGCCAGTAGACCTGAGTTCAAATCCTGACTCTCTTTTTTTTTTTTGTGTCTTTTTGGAGGGGGGAAGGCAGGGCAATTGGGGTTAAGTGACTTGCCCAAGGTTACACAGCTAGTAAGTGTTAAGTGCTTGAAATCAGATTTGAACTCAGGTCCTCCTGACTCCAGGGCTGGTTCTCTATTCACTGCATCACCTAGCTGCCCTCTGACTCTCTTTTTTAATGTTTATATGATCATGCACAAGTAATTTTACTTCTTCAGACCTCAGTTTTCTGCAAAGTCTGAGCTTTAAAATGAGATTGAATTAAATGATTTCTACTGTCTTACCAGCTAGAAATCCTATAGCCATGGGAATTTAGCCTATATAGATAAATGCCATCTAGTTTACATTTTACACATTTTAGATATAGAGGAACTGAGACTAAAATTGGTGAAGTAATTTGCCCAAGGTAACATGGCTAGTGGGTAGCTGAGTTGCTATGAGAAGTCACCTGTGGACTTTTAAGTCAGTCCTCTTCATACCATGCTCTGATCCAGCTGTTTATGTGGTTTGCAAGGAGGTTAAAGCTTTCTTTTCACAGGTCTGTTAATGAACAATGAGGCATGAGAGGGATCAGCCTTCCCTAAAAAGGCTAAAACTGACTTAAAATCTCTTAGTAGGAAAGGAGAATCATTTGTCAAGTTTCTCTCCTTCTCTTTTCTTCTCATTAAATCTGTTGCAAAAACACTTAAGAAAAACAACCTAAAGATCACATTTCACCTCCCCCCCCCATTTTGAACATGGGGATAGCATGGAGGAATTGAATGAGTCCTGGATATGGAATCAGGGGACCTGGGTTCACATCGTGCCTCTTACTATCTGCATGGACTTGAGCAAATAAGTCACTTGACTTTTCTGAGTCTCAGCTCCTCATTTGGAAAATGAGAAGGCTAGACTAAATAGCTTCTAACAGCTTTAAAAGTATCTTTATCATTTCTAAACTCTATGTCTTCCATCAGAACAGTGTTTCACTTAATAAATTTTGATGCTTCTATTGGTGGAGTCGTAAACTGGTCCAACCATTCTGGAGAGAAATTTGGAACTATACTCAAAGAGCTAGAAAACTGTATGTCCTTTGATCTAGCAATATCACTACTAGGTTTGTATCCCAAAGAGATTTTAAAGAAGGCAAAAGAATCTATTTGTACAAAAAAGTCTTTATAGCAGCTCTTTTTTTGTGATGACAAAGAATAGGAAACTGAGGGGATCTTCATCAATTGGGGAATGGCTGAACAAGTTGTGGCATATGATTGTGATGGAATGCTATTGTGTTATAAGGAATGACACGCAGGATGGTTTCAGAAAAACCTAGGAGGACATACATGAATTGGTGTAGAGTGAAGTGAGCAGACCCAGAAGATCATCGTACACAGTTACAGCAATATTATTACTATGATCAACTGTGAAAAAGTTAGCTACTCTGATCAAGACAATGATCCAAAACAATTCCAAAGGACCCATGATGAAAAATGCTATCCTCCTTCAAAGAGAGAAAACTGACGAACTCTGAGTGCAGACTGAAGCATACTTCTTACTTTATTTTTCTTGCTTTTTTGCAACATGATTAATATGAAAATAAATTTTGCATGACTTCACATGTATAATTGATATCACATTGCTTCTTCTCAATAGGTGGAGGAGAAGGATAATTTGGAATTCAAAATTTTATAATAAATGGATGTTATAAATACATTTAAAAATAAATTTAGGTGCTTAATATATGTTTGTATAATTGAATTGATTGGATTTTTGGTAGGGGTGATGCAGGAATATTGACTGATGGAGCAACATAAATAGTTAAAATATGTGTAAAATTGTAAGGATCTGGGTTACAGGGGGTGGGGGAAGATTGCCACCAGAACCCCTGTGTTCTCAGATAGGACAATATCCAATGTGGCTTAAACCTCTGAGGTCATCTGAAGGCTTTTATCAAGTTCTGTATCTACTTGGTAATACAATATAGCAGAAACATTGGACTTGGAGCTTGGTCAGAAAGACTGGGTTTGAATATTGACTTTGATAGTTAATTAGCTGAAGGATCTGCAACAAACAACTTGAAGTTCCCAAAACCTCAGCTTTCTCAAATGTAAAATAGAGCTAATAATATTTTTGTGACAACATAGTATATAGTTAGCATGCTGAACCTGGAGTAGGAAAATATCTGGGTTTAAATTCTACCTCAAATGTTTATGAGCTGTGTGATTGTGAAGTTACTTCCCTAAGCCTTGGTTTTCTCATATGTAAAATGGGACTAATCACATCACCTACCTCAAAAGGTTATTGTGAAAATCATTTGAGATAAGGTCTATAGATCATTAAAGTGCTATGGAGATAGTTTGCACCTTCTAAACTACCACACAGATTTGTTGTAAGGAAAGCTATTAGAAAACTTTCAATCTCAGGGTGAATACAAGTTAGTTACTGTAGTCATGTTGGAAAGAGCACTATATTTGGAGTTAGAAAGACCTGGACTTCTGCCTTGGCTCTGCCATTTACTAGACATATGGCCTTGGGTGGTGGGGGACAGTAGAACAATTAATGGCTTTGGAGTCAGTAGACCTGGGTTCAAATCTTACTTCTTCTATTTACCCCCTGTGTAGGCAAGTCCCTTACCTTCTATGGGCCTCAGTTTTCTTACCTGTAAGATGAGGGGGTTGGATTAGATGACCCCTGAGGTCCCTTGCAACTAATGACTTGACTTCTTTGAACTCCAGTTTAGATGGGCATCTATTTTTGGCACTGATGAGGTAAAGCACTCCAGAGGGACCCCAGGCCATGGAGTTGTCCCATTTCTGCAATACCTTGTCTGATCATCAGCCTGTACAACCTCTCTGAACCTCAGTTTCCTTATATGTGAAAAGAGAATAATAACACACTATCGACCTTGTAGGGTTGTTCTGAGGAAAGCATTTGACGCCATATATCAACACAAGCTATTATTACTGCCACCTACTTTCCAGAGTTGTTCTAAGGATCCACTGAGAAAATGTAGGCAAAGGCCTTTAGAATTGTTAAGCATTAGGTAAATTCAAGTTGCTGTTATTATCAATGATAAGGGGATGCAATCCTGCCTCAGATCTTCCCATGAGGATAAGCAGAGATGCCAAAAGAGTCTTGAAAGTCACTGTATGAGACAAATGAAGGGAGAGACCTACGTTTGTTCCTGCTACCTTTAAATGTCTAGTTCCTATTACTAGCTCCAAAAGTGGATAAGGATTGGAGGGGTTTTTCAAATCCTGGTCCTTCTGGGAAGCCTATGGGCTGTAGCTGTGTTAACACACAGAATAATGGGATTCAGCAAGAGTGGCCCCACCGTATAGAAGTTTGTCAGGAGGGAGAAAACAGAGAGGAGGAATTTTGTTAAGAAAAGAAAAAGTAACATCAAGTTCATCTTTTATAAAATAGTGGCCAGAGTAAAGGCATTAAAGTCAAGGAGACCTGGCTTCCCATACCTTCAACAATTAGATCATGGGCAGTTAGGTGGCACAGTGGACAGAGTGCCCAGCCTGGAGTTAGGAAGGCTCATCTTCCTGAGTTCAAATCCACCCTCAGACACTTACTATCTTGCTAGTGATTCTAGACAGATCACTTAACCCTTTTTGCCTCAGTTTTCTCATCTGTAAAATGAGCTGGAAAAAGAAATAGCAAACCATTCTAGCATCTTTGCCAAGAAAACCCTAAATGGGGTGATGAAAGTTGGACATGACTGAACAATAACAAGTCACTTTACCCTCCTTGAGTCCCTGAGCTTCCTCACTATAAAGTGGGGATAATAATGTACCTCTCAGGGTTACTACAAAGCTCAAATGAGATAATGTACATAAAATACTTTGTAAACATCAGTTATTATTGACTCTAAATTCTATAATTTATAAACCTTTATATGCAACAACATACAATAGATACGTGTTATTATTAAGACTAAAACTATAAGTTATTGACAGTTTGTGATCTGCATAGGTAAAAGTGATACATGGAAGAAATCACAGGTCCTTAATGCAATAACATATTGTTAATTCAAATTATTATTGATTTTGGGGAGGAGGTTCAGGGTCCGTTTACATTAACAGAAACTAAGTGGCTAAAGGAGATTAATTTACATCTCTGATCAATTACTAGAACTTCACCTAAGTAAGCCGCCTGAAGTATGTTATTTAAATGCAGCCAAGTGGAAAAAAAACCACACACACATGCACACAGAGAAGAAATGTGGAGTGAAAGGGAGCTTGGATTAGGAGGGGAGGAGCGTCCTCTGAGCAAATGACAATGAAGAATAATGCTCAGATGGTGATGAGGAAGAGGGATCTGGTTTTTCCTGCTACCTCTTTTCTCCATAAGACCCCCCACAGGTCTCCCTCCCTCTCTCTTTCTCTCTCTCACTCATAGAAATCCAACTGGCAGATTTTCAGACATGGTGAAAATGAATGCACTTGCTGCCATCGCTCTGGCAGCCACCCCCTCTCTTTAGCGTCAGCAACACACACTCCCATAAACCAGTTACACACACACACACACACACACACACACACACATACCCATAAACACCCATAAATCAGTTACATACATACACACACATACACCCACACCCCCATATACCCATAAACCAGTTCCCCATCAGGAGCCTGTGACATTCAGCCTCTTAGTTGAACAGATCATTCGTTCGCCTTCAAGCCCCTGCCAGATGGTGATTCAGAAATTTTTCTTTTAAACGATGCAGAGATATTATTTTTTAAAGCGTAATTATTTTTACTGCCAGACGGAAGGACTAGACTGCATTTCCTTTCCCCCTTCCCTTCCTTTCCTCTCTGCACTACCCCCTCCTTTCCCCCCAACCCATTGCCAGTTCTTGGTGAAAACAGAAAACCGGCAGTGAACATCAAGTAGGGAACCACAGAAAAAGCTTTCTTTCTTTCTGCATGAAAAGATAAATGTGGCCAGGAGGTGGCTTGGGGAAGCATGTCTCTGAAAAATGAGACGGCTATTCTAGATGATCTCTGAATGCTCCTTCCACCTTTAAGTCCTAGGAGCTTGTGCATGGGTTAGAGATTCCTTCCACCCCCACCCCCAACTAGGGAAGCATTCTTCAAGGCTGTCCGTGGGCAGGCACAGCTGTGCCACCCACATGTACAGTCATACACACGCTACACATGCTTCACACAACCTCGAGTCCTGGGGTGCACACGCTTATGTTCGTGTGTGTGCAGTCACATTGGCAAGAAAGTAGCCCTTCAGGTGCAATTCCCTAGAGGCTCCCTCTTCTGCCCTGTCTCCATCCCCATCCCTATCCCAATCTCCATCTCCACCCAAATCCTCACCTAGGATCACAGCTAGCACTGTGGATAGCAGAAGCCAGTTGTTCTTGAGGAATCTCCTGTAGTCCCATTTCTTCCTTGCTGGCTTCCCCATGGTGGGTGCTGAAGCTGCTGGGGCCAGCAGCCTCTGATCCTTTGCTAAGGGGCTCTTTATGTTGGCGGTGGGGGGTGGGTCCCAAGGGGTCGGAAGCCTCCGGCCACCTGGGACAGAACAGGAGGTGACGAGCTGGGGTAGCGGAGGACGAGCGCACTGGGTGTGCTGGAGCCGCAAGGCCGGCTGTTGCTCTGGAGGCTGCTGCTCTTGTGCCTGCCTCTCTAAGGCCGGAAACCCGCAGCCGTGAGCGTTGCTCCTGCCACCCGAGTGCCAGCCTCAGAGGTGGAGGGTAGGGAGTGATGGGGGGGGGCACTCTTCGGGGTTGGGCGGGCTCGGCTCCTCCTGCTGCTACTGCTGCGCTAGGCAGAGCCCCGGCCAACCAGGGCCTGGAGAGGGAGGAGCAGCGGGCCAGCCGCGAGCCGGAGTCAGCGGGGTGGGAGGCTGAGGGAGTCCACCGAGGGCTTGCGCTTGCGGGGAGAGCCCCGCACAGCCCGCACTACCGTCCCCAGCCAAATGGCGGCGGCAGAAGCTCGGAGCGCTTCTCATTAGGGTCACAGTTCTTCAGTCTCTGTTCCTTTTGCTTTTTCAAAGAGGCGAGAACCCTCGAAATCGAGAAGTCATTCGAATCCAGATTTTGCTCCTTATTACCTGTGTAAGCTGCCAAATGAAGGCAGGGGCTTAGACTAAATTTACTCTAAGCTCCCTTCCAGCTCCTATTATCTGGGGCTCTGTGCCAGCCAACTCAATTCATTCACTTCTTCAAATCTTTATCTTTCTAGTCTCACATTCACGGTCTTCTAAAATACCTTTCCTTGGATCCCAAGATGAGAACTCCGCTAATTCTTAGTACTATCCAGTCTTCCATAATGATCACCTACTGAATCCAGTCACACTTAAATACCAAATTGTGTGCCCAATGTAGAAAATTACACCCCTCCTTTTCCTAATGAGGAATGCTGGGGATAGCAGATACAAATTTTATATATTTTTTCTGCTTCTCTAGTCTTTGCGTACCCAAAGCATAGCCTCGCTCTTGTTATAGCTCTGTTCATCATGATCACTAATAGGGTGTTTTAAGATTTATACAGAGCTTTTCTTAGGACGATACTTTAAAGTAGACCCAGCACCAGCCCTCTTTACCGTACAGATGAGTAGCTAAGGCTCATAGAGATAAAGTGATTTGTCCAAGGTCGCACAGAAAGTGTCAAACTTCAACCCAAGTCACCCAGACCTCGGCAAAGGTCAGATCACCCTAGAGACTAATTGGGCGTGTGCATTATAAACTTTGATTAATGTTTGGTGGAGTCATCGCAAGGTAGCTTTCCTTGGAGCAGCTGTCCTTAGTTGAGCTCTTGAAACTATGCCTTGAGACTAAATGCATTTAAATGGTCATAAAAAGATTTAGTTAGTTTAAATTAGTTTTAAATTAAATTAGTTTAAATAAGTTAGTTAAATTAGTTCATCGTTTTTCATTCTCAAAGTCCTTGCTTTTGAATAGATGTCCAATGTTTACTCCGTTTTAATAACTACGAAAATTTCTCGTTTTCAGATTCATGATAGTTTTCACCTTTATTTTTTTTCTACTTCAACTGACCCTGACAACCTTTTTTCCTGATCACTCTTCCTAAAATTGTGCAATCCTTGCAGTTTTCACCAACTTTTGAATTTGCCTATCCCAAAGTCACTATTTCAGTGACTTTGAGACTTTGTCTCTCCCAAAAACTAAGTCCACCCCCTGGAGAGCCTAGTCATGAATTTGCACCTTAGTGTGAAAAAGAACCCTGTTCTTTGAGAACACCAAGTTTTGTTTTGTTTTTTTTTCTTCTTTCCTTGGGGAAAAGATGGAGAAGGCAGGAGGGGCTGGATATCCCACAGGGGTCTAGGACCTTTTAAAAGATATTTTGCTAACTGTATTTTGATATAATTATATTGTAATCTTATGTATCTTATGCATTTAAAATCATTGCTCTGAGAAGGGATTATGAGGTTTCAATCTACTGCCAGAGGCAGCCAGGATATAAAAAAGATTAAGAACCTTTTGGAGTGCTGCTAATGGGGAGAAAGGTGAGGTAAATTCAGGGTGACTTCACACACACACACACACACACACACACACACACACACACACACACACACACACACACACCCCTAGTTGTGTCTGATGGCGGCCATCTCTAGGGCTGAGGGTGGGGAGAGGGAAGAAAAGAAGGAAAAAAAATTTATACAATGAACTTGTTATGTTTAAAAGAATAGCAAATTGTACATAAGAGACTTGCAATTTCATGTGTAATCAACTTTATTTTATTATGTTATAGAAATGCTTGTTTTATTCCATGAATTAAAAAAAAAATAAAATAAAATATCACATTAATAAAAAGAAGATAGGTTGTGTTGGCTTCAGGACAGCTTTCAGTATCCAAGGACCAGCCTACCTATAGTTCAGAGAGGCTTAACATCAGAATGTCAGCAATCAGCAGCTGAATTTTTCAGTCCTGTTAACTAATGAAAACATAGAAGGACTGCAACCTGTGCCAGTGGAGAGAATACCCACACTTAAACAATCACAAGTCTTTGAAAATATCAAAATAATTAGCTAGCAAGGGGAATAGGGAATGATTCCTGTTTGGATTAGAGAGAAGTCCAAACTGTTGGCTGTGTTTAAAGAAATCCTGATTATTTTCATGTAAATGCTGTAACAAAAAAAATTTTTTTTAAACAAAGTATTGCTAAGAGCCCTAGCTGGATCTACTCTAATGAAGAGATGAGATTAATTTATAAATAGTGCATTGTTTATATGCAAACATATTGCTACAGAAGCAATTTTTGAAGTCCTAGAAAACTACTTTTTAAAGTAAACCAAATATTTATAAAAAAGAAATAAATTTATTCAAAGTGTGATACCAGTAGTGAAAAAATATTACTTTGGATAATGGAATCATAGCATATGGAGCAGAAAGGGACATTAAAGATCATCTCCTTCTTCCATTTTATAGATAAGAAAGACAGACCCAGAGGGGAAGTGTTTGGTCAAATAAGCAATAAGTAGCAGAGGCAGTACTTGAATCCAGGTTTTCTAACTGTTAAACCAGCATGTTATTCCACTGTAATGTAACACAACATGAAATGTTATACACATTTAAAAATGCATACTGTCAGTCTCTACATAGTCTTACTCTGGTGTTTTATGTGGCATGGAGGAGACTGACTCCAGGTTCTCAAACACTATTTTAGTCAAGCATAGTCCTAGGAGTGGACCATGTCTTCATTCAGAGGACGAGTCTAAATAATAATAGCTAACATTTATACCATATGCCAGGTACTGTGTTTTACAAATATCTCATTTGATTCTCACAGCAACCAGAAGCTAGGTGATGTTATTACCCCCATTCTACAGATGAGGAAACTCAGGCAAACTTTCCCAGGATCACATAGCTGGTAGATTCTGAGGTCAGATTTGGAGTCAGGTCTTTCTGACTCCACTCCCAGCACTCTATCTATTTTACCACCTATTGGGCTAGATTTGTTAGAACAAAGATTAGGATTAATACAAAATTAGAAAATAAGAATGAAAATGAGAAGACATTCAATGAAATCCAAAACAGATATCTAAAGATATCCAAAACGAAAAGGCCATCTATTAGAGACAACTCCAATCTAACCTACTCAAATAAGCTGCTGGTAGCAAGAACTAGATAAAAGTAAAGACGTGGGCATAGGCTATCACCATTTTGAAGGACGTTTAAAAGACTCCAAAAGTCTTTTAGCTCTGGTTTCTCAAGTAATTTGTTCAATTCTACATTTCCCTTTTGTTTATCATTCTATTAGATTTGTCCAAAACTGAGAGAGGAAAATTAGAGTCCTTTACTGTTACTGTATTGCTGTCCTGCCTTCTTGTCATTCAGTTAAACTTTCCTACATGGATTTCGATGCTCATAGAATTGGAACACATAAGTTTAATACTGATATTAGTTTGTTGTCTATAGTTTCTTTCAACACAATGTAATTTCCTTATCTGTTTTTATATTATGAATTTTTGCTTTTGCTTTGTTAGGAGGATCTCAATGACTACTTTTTTGAATTCTCTTAATACGTAGCAAATTTTATTCCAGCAATTTAATCCAGAAGTTTATAGCAAATTTTCATTCCATTATTTGTTGTGATATCTTTCCTTTACTTTTTAGGTCTTTTTTTGGTAAGAAACAGCTTATAGGTTTTGTTTTCTTATTCAATCTTTCACTCTCTTTCATGTTATTAGATTGTTTAATCCATTTACATTTGAAAGTATGAGAGATAGGCCCACATTTTCCTCCATGTGTCTCTATTCTTTTTTCTGAATTGGGATTTTTTTTTGTTCCTCTTCCTCTGTAAAGAAAATACTTTTGTTCTTGTTATTTTTTGCTTAATCTGCTTTGAGGCAATCTTATTCCTACCAGCTCTTTTCCTCTCACTCTCATGCCTTCCTTCTTTTAGTTTCTCAGTCCTTTTCTAGTTTGGGAGTTTTTCTCAACTTATTGATTTGTTTTTCTTTCTTCCTTTTATCTAGTTTTCCAATTCTTTATTCTCCTTTTCCCCCTCCCCCTTAGTTAAGTAGTCAAGTAAAATTCTCTTTCCTCTCCTCCCCTTCAACTTCTTTGGCTTGTTAATTTTTTTTTATTTTCTGCACCTTTTTCTGAAAAGATTTTTATATATATACATACATACATACACATACACACACATATGTATATGTATACATACACACACACACAGCTTTAGCTTACAAACACTTGATCTCTTTGCCAGGTGGAGATAAAAGGCAATAAAGGACAGCATAAATTTAGAATACAAGCTCATTTATAAAATCTTACTGAGAATAGTGGAAGATAATGAACAGCATCACATAAATCAGTGAGAAGCAGTGGAGGGGAAAACAAGTTTTCAGAAAGCTTAGTTAGAGAACCAATTAAGCAAAATCATCCCAAGGGCATTTAAGGATGAAAGAGGAAGGAAGACAATGAATAGATGAAAAATTAAACAAAAAAATTTCTGTAATAAACTCTTCTTCATCAGTGATAGCATTGCTACCACAATTAGACTCACATGAAAGTCCACATGCAATTTATGAGAAAGTGGAAATAGCACTAATGAACACAACAATAGGGAAAGTAAATAGACTTGATTAAATAATAAAAACAATGATAGCCTTTATTGTTTATCTTAAAACCTTTGATTCACTCCTACATCGATGACATATTCATGTATTCTATATATCTAAAATAGATGCATGTTTGTTGGAATTACTGGAGTATTTGATGTCCACATGGAAAACAATTGTATGTTTAAAGCATACCACCAACACAATATTAAGAACAATTTTAAAATGTAGTATTTTCCAGGGATACAATTTTAGCCCACTAAGGTTCTGTTGAGCCTTAAATTTATGATCATATCTTATAAAGAACTAAATATGGCTTCCAAGTTAAAGAGAGAATTGAACCAAAACATCTTATTTTCATTTGGCATACTTGGATTATATCAAGCTTTGGGACTCTACTGAAAAACACATTAAATAATCCCTTTATTTTTCATATCTTCCTCCAATCTGCTCTTTCCTCAATGATATAAAAGTGTCTTGGTCTTGGTAAGTATAAAATTCCTATCATACAGGAAGAAAAGATGTTTAAGAATTCAAGTTTAAAACCAGAGATCAAATTAAATCATCAGATAAAGGCAATGTTTACAGATACCTTGATATTTTCTAGGCAAGACACATCAAACACAAAGACGCATCAAATAGAAAACTATGTCTAAATACATGGGATTTACTGCCATCCTTATACCAAAGTTCAATGGGGAAAACATTTAAAAAATTAACATCTATGTAGTGTTCCTCTTTTTTTAAAATTAAATTGATTTGTTTATTTACTTTTAGTTAATAAGATTCAGTTCCACAGTCCCTTGAGTTTCAAATTTTCTCCTCTCTCCCCCCACCCCCATGGCGGCATGCAATCAAGTATAGGATTTGCAAATACTTTGACATCGGACAGTAGTCTGGTTGTATAGAAGGGTTGTAACCGATGGAGTGAACAACGGGAAAAAGGAAACAAAACCAAACATGGAAAAGAGCAATAGCATGTAGGTTGCTTCAGTCTCTATTTAAACTCTGTTCTTTCTAGATCTTTCTCTGAATGTAGCTATCTCCTTCCATCCTGAGACTTGTAGAGATGTCTTGTAACTTTGCATTATAGTGTTCCTCTTAATGGACACTTTCATAACTATGAAATGGATTGTAACTGATTCAGAAAGTGTCCTAACAGAAACCTGAACGATATTAATGAAACACAAGACCCAATATCCTAAGGTACTATAAAGAGATCAATGTTTTCTCAACAAATAGAAAGATAGGCATTCTTAAAGCATAGGATAAACATGTCAACAGTCTATAGACCTTCTCAAGCAAAGCAGACATTGCTTCACGGAGCAACAGTAAAGGCTGACAACAACTTTCTACCAGTGGATTTGTCAAATGTAACCCAAAGGGCTTTCTCTCTGGATGGATCCCCTGAAATAACTAAGAACTAAGAGAGAAATCAAAAGGCCTTTCTTGAATGAACTCAGTCAGCTATATGTTCCCCAAGAAGCATGGAAAAAATGTCTGAGTCATGAAATGTATGGAGACAGCAGGGTTTAAGGTGTCACTTCAGGATCAGGAGAATGGTTCTCCATAAGTAATCTAGACAGCTATCAAGGCAGATTAAGCAAGGAAATGGTAGAAACCATGTCACATCTCACTGAAGTTTTCAAAACTTTAGAACTTATTAAATATTTAAGAAGATTTGATCTGGTATCTAGAATTAGAATAATATTAATGATAATATTAATAATCAATATTTATATAATGCCTACTATGTACCAGGTACTTTACAATACTTACCTAATTTGGGACTCACAAGAATCCTAAGAGGTAGATGTTGTTATGATCTTTATTTTACAGAATGAGGGATAAATGGTGGATAATTCAAATGCTCCATTATATAAACATGTAATGCTAAGAAACCTAGAGGAAGGTTCCCTAACACACTGAACGTATCTTCAGTGGAATCCTTATGGAGGACATAGTCCTCTAGACATAAAAATTCTCCCAATCTCATTCTGGACTATTACTACTGATATTTGATGCTTTTCACTGAATGTTTCTCTCTTTTTTTTATTAAACAAATAACATAGTTTTTCATTTTCTGTGTTTAAATGCATACTTGTACTTACTCTCTCTCTCTCTCTCTCTCTCTCTCTCTCTCTCTCTCTTTTTCTCTCTCTCTCCCTTTCTGGCAGTCTGGGTTAAGTGATTTGCCCAAGGTCACACAGCTAGTAAGTGTCAAGTGTCTGAGGCCAAATTTGAACTCAGGTCCCCCTGACTTTAGGGCAAATGCTTTGTCCACTGTGCCACCCAGCTGCCCCTTGTACCCACTATTCTTGGCAGCATTTAAATTGTCTAGGATCAAGTATGTTCTCCAACAATCTCCTCCAAACTTTATTATAATAATTCATATGATGCACTCGTATATTTATATAACACATATGTATATATCACATGTCTATTATAGTGTAATGTATAGACATGTATTATATATGTATATTGCATATGCACACACATACACATCTATATGTACATATAAGAAGTGTATGTTATATCTGTACCTCTTACACACTCATATGCAGCCTTCCTGTGCTTGTTTTTTTCTTGGTCATATTTGTTGGTGGTCAGGTATGCTAGAAATAGTGGGGATTACATAATGAATCTGTTCTATTTATAGGAGGTAGCTGGGGTCTGAGTGTTTTCCTTGACATAATTTAGTTGTATATACTTAAAAGTGTCTAAGAAACACACCTCTAAGACTCGTCAACTTCTCTTTGTAGCAACTTCCTTTGAATCCATAGGTAAATAGTTTTATTCAACTGGATTCTTCCTGTTTCTATTACTGTTATTTGTGTATAGTTAGTTCATATCTACCAACCAAATTATATTTCCTATGTCTCTCCGACGTGTGCCTTTTCCATTATTCCATTAACTGAAAGGGTTGTACTAGTCCATATGTAAGGATGCTTCTTATTCTAACAGTCTATGTTGTTCCAAAGGATTGTATTTTTCATTCCTTTTCTATTTCTTCCTTCTATGCACCCGTATGAGGTACTTAGGAACATTTTACCCTCTAGTTATGGATGTCTGATGTACAAATGATCCATATTTATAAATCTTATTCTGATGGCCAAAGTCACGTCATTGCCAATCAGAAGCATTGTCAAAAAACACAAGGGAATCTAAAGGAGGTAAGGGAAATACTTTGAAAAGCAAAAACAGCTGAACCCTAGAACAAGCTGCAAGTCAGGACTGATCTGTTTAAAGTTTACCAGCACTTAACACAGTTCCTGGCAAATAGTAGATACTTAATAAATGTATTAATTAAGGTAATAAATTTTTCATTTAGCCTTTAATTTATACTTCCTGAAATTCTACCAATTAGATAATGATTTAACACTGCTTCTTTTATGAGAATGCAAGCAACACAAGGAGGGCCAAGTAGATAATAAGCATTCCTATTTCAGTAAGAATTATTTCCTTCTAATGTTTAGTTAAGCTAGCTTCACTGATGAAGTAGAAATTTTGTTTGGGGGCAGTGAGAAGAATAGGAAGTAATTCTTTCTGGGGCACTTTTTTTTTTTTCTTTAAAAGGGGAGATGAATACTCAGGGAACTTTGATGGAGAGCCACTCTGAGGTAGGAGAGAGATGTAGAAAGAGAAATGTTAAGTTGGTAAAGATAGGTTTTGACTATTTCAGGGCTGCCTAGAGAGGGCTATATATACCTAAGAGAAAAGGATAGACCTCCATCCTCTATCTCCATGCAAAAACATGGCCTTACATTTCCATGATGCAGGACTCAAGTTAATGTTATCAGATACATCATCAATTAATTAGGTTTTTGTGGAATGTATAATCACCGTTCACAATATGTTTCTATGGGAAAAGTGTTCCAAATTCCAAACAATCAATTTAGAAATGATTTTAGGTTGGAAATTCCATAAATAATGAGTGATTAGCAAATGTGACTGATCCCATGAACCACTGCAAATCTCTGGCAGAACTGAAAAGTTAAGTGCAAGACCAGATTTTCCCAAGAGAATGGATAACATCAAGGGAATGTGCCTATGACTGTAGAAAGTTTTGTTAGCTTCCTCAGTGTGCTAAATCTCTAGTTTTGACCCCAATGTTTGAGTTTTCCATGTGGTCTATGAATGATTCTCCTGCAAGATGACACCATCTATACTTTTGATTTTGGTATGTTTGAATAATTTACTCATGACCTCTCTTTGTAATGCCTTACCACATGTAGCACTGGTCCTAATTCAAGTGGTAGTGTTGAGGTAGGGAACCATAAAATGTAGAGGTTAGGGGTGTTCAAGATCCCAAAATACCAACATACTGGGTCCTGCCAAATGAATTCAACTCAAGTCTTCTCTTAGCCAAAGAAAAACAAAGTTTATTAGAGATTCACCATAATGGGTAGACTCTTAAGGAGCCGCGTTATCTGTGATGCTTGTACTAGACAAGCAGGCCAGAATAATTTGACACAGAATGAGTCTGTGCTAGATCATTCTCTGGCTCTTTCTTCTCTCATGGAGGTAAGATGGGGTCTTATATATAGAAAGGTTGTGGGAGGAATCTAGGGGTAGTCTAGAGGAGGAGTTTAGGGATGGTCTTCAGGAGGAGTCAAATGAGGTCAGTAATGAGATTGAGGGTGGGAAGAAGCTGGAGGCAACCTGGAGATGAGAGACAATGGAACAGATTTGGGTATAGATATTTTCAAAGGATCAAGGGTGGGGGCTAGCTGAACAATGGAGGGCTAAGCTAGTAACAGAGATTTGGGTGGAGCTATAATGAAAGGCTTATGGTCTCAGGCAAATGTCTCATGTGGGAAGATTCAAGGAGAGCTCTAGGGTTTCCCAGAGCCTGTACCTCATCAGTAGCACCTGGTGTGTGTGACCTAGAAGCTCGTAGGCTCCATTGAAATGGTCCATAGACTGAAAATACTTGAGAATTTGCATCACAGATTTCCCATAGCACATGGCTTTTTCTTTGTGTATTTTGTTTTGTTGTTTTAATTCTTTGAAAACGAATGAGAAAATCTGATGTCTGAAGTTGTTCATTGACCAAGAAGGGGATGGAACTTGAAAACAACCACTAAACTATGAGTTCATAGGATTTAAAGCTTGAAGGGAACTTAATAGCTATAATTGGAATGAGAATAGCTGAAAGAATAAAGGAATACTCATGACTGTGAGGTCTCTGAGTTCAGGGAACCATAAAAATGAAGAGTTTACAGTTAGAGTGTTCTGGAGATCCCGAAATACCAATACGCTGGGTCCTGCCGAATGAATTTGACTCAAGTTTTCTCAGCCAAAGAAAAGTAAAGTTTATTAATAGTTCACCATATGGGGTAGACTCTTAAGGAGCCAGTCTATGCTAGGTCATTCCATGGCGCTCTCACAGAGCCAAGTCTGGGAGAGCACCATAGAATGGCTTAGCACATTATAGAATAATACTTTCTCAGTCTTTGAGAGTCTCATCTCCATCTTTCCAGTCTTTTGTAGAGAATTTACCCAAGGCCTTAGATTCCTTTCCTCTGGCTTTTTTTAACATTCTGTGAATACCAGTGCAGGACTCAGGCCATTCCATGATGTAAACCCTCATCTTCTTCTAATCATTTTATAGATATTAAAACTAGGTCCCTGAAAGGGACAGATATTTCCTCCCTTTAGGAACCTGGCATCAAGTTCTAGTCTTAGAATTACCCTAACTAGCTCTGTAATCTTAGACAATTAATCTATGCTCCCCAATCTCAGTTGCATCAAGACACAGACACAGACAGATTCTCACACACACACACAGAGCAAAAAACAACAAAAACAAACAAATAAAGCAGGTATTGAATTAGATAATTAGAAATAGATAGCTTGGGGTTTATGAACTTTAAATATATATGTATACATATATATATGTAACTATTTCAACATGATGAGTTTTTTTCATAATTCTCTGTGTTCTATTTTTATGCAATTAAAAACATTATTCTGAGAAATAGTCCTTAAAGTTCAGTAGACTATAAAGGGGGTTCAGGACATAAACAAAAAGGTAAAGAACTTTTGGGTTAGATATATTTAGAGTCCCTTTCAGGTCTGAAATGCTAAAATGCTCATGATTTAACTATATTTATATATTTAACTATAAAGCACTGCCCATTGACTTAAAATACAATTTTTTCTTCTAACGTTAAAAACTTTTCTTCTAATAATCCCAGCTAAAGTTGATAGATTGGGAATTCAGAGACTGAAGTCATTGATTAGTGGCATCATTGGCTTTTAAAAAGATTACTGGACTAGGTATCAGAGGACTTAGGGTCTTGTCCAGACTTTGTCAGTAACTTTAACTATGGGGTCTTGGGTAAGTCACTTCCTTAGCCTCAGTTTTCCTATCTATTAAATCCAGGCATTGGACTGACTAGATAATTATTCTCTCTAGCTCCAATATTGTGATTAGGTAGCAAACTACTATCAAAACCATAAATCACTAACCATTTTCTAAGCTCCTACAATGTACCAGGCTCTGTGCTAGGCTCGGACAAACTGAGACCTGGGAAAGACCTAGTTTAAAAAGGCCAAGGTCTCCCATTGCGTCCAGGGCCATAGCCAATTATCCTGACCTATATCTTGTCACTGGACTCTGATGACTCTGGAGGAGAGAGTTAGGCTGATGACTTTGCATAGCTCTGACTCACTCAAATCCAATTCACTTGCAAGTCAAGACATCATCTTCTTGATGCCATTTCCCCTTTTTGAGAATTAAAGATGACCCAACTGGCCAGTTCCAGTTGAGCAGTGTTGCCATTTTTCTCCTCCTCCTCCTCCACCTCCTTTTCCTCATCCTTGTTCTAGTTCTCCTTGTCCTCATCCTCATCCTCCTCTCTCCCCATCTGCTCCTTATATTGATGGGGTGTCTTTGTAACATTCAGTTGTAACTTCAGTTTGTAAAATCATATTTTTGTTTGGGTACCTATGTTTGTAATATCAGTTTGTGAAACCAAGTTGTAAAAATCACACTTCCCCCAGCCTGAAACCATTAACTCTGCCTCTCCCCTGAGCCAGCACTCTGCCTAACTAGAATTAATGAACTGTTTATCTCTGCTTGGTACAATAACAAGCTATACCTATGAATCCTTCACAAAAGCAATTATAAACAATCCCTTTAGTTTAGAGAAATGTATAGCCCCATTGTTCTAGTGGCCAGCTGCACCTATGAATCCTTCAATGCATTATCAGTAAGGTAACTCCTCACCAATTAGGCACATCCTGGATCCCCAATTAGTCTAACTTCCCAACATCCATCTTGTCAAACAGGACATTAATGGGTAACAGACTGGACACCTCTCAGTCATCCCTGACTGCTGGCTGACTTAGTGACATTTCAAGGCAAAAACCACACCTCCTGGTAGCACTCCCCCTCCCCTGTGGGCTTTCTCCCAGTGAATTATGGGCAATATGCCTGTGCAGTTGATATAAAAAGTTCATGTCCCTTTAAGCACTGATTACTCCTTAACTCCTCCCTAATCCCACCCTTACTCACCTAGTTAGCATAATTGATAGCTGATTTATGTTTTTGTGGCTTCATAATCTGTATCTCTAACTCCTGCAGGCTTGCAGGTGTCCTAAGACAGTCCCCCTCCCCTGCCCTCTGCAAAGCGTGACAATAAACTTTTACAATCCTGACTCACAAGATTGCTTGAGTCTAGGAATTCTTTTCAGCCTAAAAGAACCCTCCAAGGATTTCTTAGAAATCCCTAAAACAGCTATATCTATGTAACCCTCTTCAATATTACTCTTCCTTCTCTACCACCAACACTGCCTCCTCCTCTTCTCCATCTGTCCACATGGGGAGTCATACATTTACATGTGTATTCTCTGTCCAAAGGAATATAAATTTTGATCACTTATACTTCTCAAGGTATCCTGGGTTTTGGAGGTTATATTTTTTTTCTTCCCTATGTATTTATTCTCATTGCTATTTTATTCCCCAAAACCTTAGACAATTAACTCTTTTGTCTCATGCAGTTTTCATTTATGATTTCTTGAAAGACAAAAATGGCACACCCTTGAAATCAGTGCTACTGAGAGAGGCTGAAGCTGGAGGAGTTCTGAGCTGCAGTATGGCTAAAGCTGATCAGGAATCCAAACTAAATCTAGCACCAATATGTTGAGTTACCAAGAGCAGGGAAACCACCTAAGGAGAGGTGAACTGGGTTACACTTCCAGTCTGGATGAAATAGGGAGTCTTGTTTTAAAAAAAGGAAAAACTGAAATTGTCCCTGACCTTGGGAAGCTTACATTATATTGGGAAACATATATAAGTGTATACAAAATAAGGATAGATAGAATATATACAAAACACTGTATTGTTCCTAAGTCCTTTGCTGATATATACCCAACCTATTTTTGGGAGTGACAGTTTTGGTAGAAAAAGATAGTTTCACTCAGTGATGAATATGAGGGGTAGGGAGTAGAGATTAACACTAGGAGGAATTGTGGAGGCAATATTATTTCCAGGCTAGCCAAGAAGGTGAAGTATAGGTAGCATGATGTAAATCATTTGGATTCAGAGTCAAAGAACCTGGGTTTGAATCCTAGCTCTACCATGTATTACTTAGGTGACAAGATAAAAGATATTTGTCCTTTCTGGGACTCAGTTTCCTAATCTATGAAATGAGGGTATTAGGTAAGATGATCTCCAAGGTCTCTTTCACTTCTAAGTCCTAGGATGCTACAGCTAGAACGAAGTTGTTGTTGTCCAGTCATCTAAGTTATGTCTGACTTTTCATGATCCCTTTTAGGGATCTTGGTAGAGATACTGGAGTGATTACTCATTTCTTTCTCCAGCTCATTTTACAGATGAGGAGACTGAGGCAAACAGGCTTAAGTGACTTGCTTAGCATCACACAGATAGTAACTATCTGAAGCTGGATTTGAATCAGATCTTCCTGACTCCAGGCCCAGGGCTCTAACCACTGTGCCAACTAGCTGCCCAGAATGAAGTGAGTTTAGGTATATTGGGCCAGCCCAGCCCCATCCTGGGGAAGATTCAAACTTGTGTCTACTCTATCCTGGGCATGACGTAGAGATTGTTCACACACCTGGAAAATCTGCTGGAAGGACTACCTCATTACTACCCCCAACTTCTGTATTCAAATCTGTAGGAATGCATTCTTACTTGAAATCCTGCATACAGGATATGGTTCTGTTAATGAACTTTTATATCTGTATATGGGAGAGGGATATCTTTCCCTACTTTACTCAATATAAAGGTCTCCTACATTTATCACTAATTTCTAGGTAGTCCCAGATGTTTCCATGCTTCACTCCAGCCCCTTCCTCTCCATCCACATTGACTTTGCTGTCCCTTCCAAACAGACCTCCAGAGTCCATGGCCTGGAGGAGTTCAGCACCTCAAAGCTTTGGAAGGCTTGCTCTGGGCCTTACTGCCCTGATTAGTGAGAGCTCACTCTATCTGGGCAGTCATATCTCTGACTATGCTTTCCCCTTGGCCATCTTCTTACTCTCTCCTAATGAAAAGGTAATCCTAGCTAACCCCTCCACTCCCCAGTTCCCCAACAACCATCTTGTTCTGAAAGTGGTTATCAGATCACTACCACCATTGCTATTTCAGGATGTTTTCAGTTGACCACTCTTATTATCTACTCACTACTCCTATGACTTCTCAAACCAAAACACTCTTCCATGGCTACAACTCCTCTATATATGTTGTCTCTTTCTATTAGAATTTAAGTTCCCAGAGGACCCAGAATCATCTTACTTTTGTATTCATGTATTCAACATTTATGATAGTGCTAGATACACAGTTAAGCATTTAATTAATGCCTTTATGTTCGTTTCATTCATTAATTCAAGTGCCTTTTTGGGTTGCTCTTTTTCAGTAGCTGCATGGGTTTCAGAATGATTTTATTATTATCCCATTGGCACATGCTCAATGGTCCCTCAGTTTCATATTCACTTGCTTTCCCTTGAGCATTCTCTCTTCTCATGAGTAAGGCATCTAAAGAAAAAGGTGTCCAAAGAACACATCTTTAAGACTTATCAGAATCACCCTCTCTTTGTAGCCTACTCCTTTGAACTCTACTTAGCTGAATTGTAAGGTTTACTCAGAACCTCATCACTGGGAGATCTAATCTCCTTTAGGATTCCCTCCTCATTGTTCCCTAAATGATGCCATTGTTCTGGGATGAAGACACTAGGACCCACATCACATTCAATCTTATTGAATAGCTTCACAGGTTGAGGGCTACATATATTGCCCATATATCACCTTAATCCTCGTCTTCCCACCTTTCCTAAATCAAGCTTAACACTAGGGCAAACCCAAATTCCCTCACCCCTGAGCTTCTGGGGATCCACATAGACACATCCATAAACCCCTCATACTGATTAACTCATACCTTCCACATAGTCACGGAACTTTTTCCCTTTCTCATTTGGAATAGATTTACATTGATTCACTTGTCCACTTTTTCTCACTTATGTTCTCACACTTACATTCTAGCCAGCATGTGCCCTCAAGAACTGATTCACATACCCAGGACCTGTTTTTTGCTTTTAAATGTAGGCTCACAGACTGCATTGATTAATAGCATCAGGTGAATGTCTTTAGTTGCTTAGTTATAGCCTGCCTGGGTGGGAATTTACATTTGCCTTCTTTGATTAAGGCTAACATGGTTGTTAAAGTTAGGATCCTCCTTCTTCAGAATCTCTCATATTTGGCCTTTAAAGTTCATTTGAGGAGCTGACTTCCCACTGAGACTTCACTAGTCAGAGATGCTCATCTTTGAATTTAATTCAAATCTCTGCCTTTCTACATAAAACCTGCTTATTTCTGGTAAGTAAAATAACTCCTTTCCACCTTCAAGTTCACTTCTGGCTTCTTAGCAAAAATTCCTTGGTCTAGTTTAATTCTAATGCATGTCAAATTTTTGATTTAAACAGAAATGTTTACTGTAATGAGGGCGAGAGTGTGAATGAAAAAAGTCTATTTGCTTCCATCATATGACTGTAATCCTGAGAAGAGGTATATATATCAGGGATGGGGAACCTATGGCCTTGTGGTCCCTTAATAAAAGCATTTGTTCTGTGAAGTTTGGATTCCGTCAAAGGGCCACACTTGAGGCCACAAGTTCCCCACCCCTGGAAACCACCTGGGAGCCCAGCTTTTTATTATTATTGTGGATACTAGATTCAATAGGATTCAGACTTAGAAGGAACCTCAGAGATCATTTAGTCAACTACCTCTCCCCATTTTACAGAAAAAAGAAGCTAAGGCCCAGAATGGTTTAGAGATTAGTTTAAGGTCATGCTGCAGGTAGTAAAAGAAAACAAAACAAAAAACCCAACTGAGAAGGACCTTGAAATCTTACTTTTAATCTGGTACTCTTTCTACATATATGTTAGGCTCCTTGTAAAAGCTGGATTCTAAACTAAAGTAGATTCATGCCTGCTTGACATGAATTATGTAACATCAGTTAGGCTTTCTGACTGTGGAAAACATTTTCAAAATCTTGAATTCCTCAAGACAGTAATTTGAGTTACTTATATACTTTATCAAGAGCCTGGGGGATCTCTGAACTTTGACCATTTGCACTCTAGAATAATACAAAAAGACAAATATGAATGCAACATGAAATAAGTGCGTTCTAATTGAAGGATAAATTTATGATGGCCTGAAAAAATCAGGCTTCTAAAAAGTCAGAGCTAAGACGCTCTAATATTGCACATGCAGAGTTCAGTGTGGTATGCCACCCGAACCAGTGAGTCCTCTGGTCCATGGCACCGGTGCTTCTGGTGGCCACATTCCAAGGTGTGAAGAAAGCTGGCCAAGGAAGCTGTTTGCAATTAGGCTCCATGAGCCACAGGCCATTAAAACTACTGAGGTATTGGATGCAAACACCTCTGCTTGTATGTTTGTATTACACACATATACCTAGAAGTGTATATACATGATTGCATTATAGTATATGTATGCACATGTATGTATGTATATATTTGTATATGTATACACACATATAAGTATAAATTGTATGTGATGAAGCCTTGAGTTTCCAAAGTTCTGGATAAATGAGATCTAGATTTTGATGGTTAAAAAGGGGTCTTCTCATTGAGGTCACCCCTCCCCAGCTTTTTAGTTCCCTTTTTTGTCTTGTCCTCCCTCATTGGAGTGTAAGCTCCTTGGGGTCAGGGACAGTCTTTCACTTTGCTTGTATTTGCATTCACATTTGTATCCATTTTGGTCCTCTTGGAGAATAGAGTACAACAACCTATTAATCAATTTGTATTCATAGCACTTAGAATGGCACCTGGCACATAATAGGTACTTAACAAATGCTTGCTGATCTGACTTGATATTCATGAAGTACTTGAAGTATATATAGCATATATGGTCATATATAGGATGTATAAATAGATAAAAGTGAATATGTATATAATAGCACATTATATATAAAGTACTTTGTGCTTTGTAAAATATATATGATATATGATCTTATATAAGATATAGAATACATAAATATATAGAAACATAATAGAAATATAGAAATATAATCATGTACATAGTATATAAGTATAAAATAGAAATTATGTATAACATAATATCTATGTCTATACATACCTACACATACATATATACATATATAGGATCATAGATTTAGGCTTGGAAGAAACCTTAGAGGACATCCAGTCTGGCTCCATCATTTTATAGATAAGTAATTGAGGCTTAAAGGAATTGAGTCGGCAGCAACGTTGGTCACTGAACTCATCTTCTGACCTCTAATCCAGCACATTCTCCACTGAACCAAATCCCATCTCGATCATTTGAGACAATAAATGATAAACCTGCATACTCTTGACTCTCCACAGGACTTTTTCTACCCTGCTCCCACATCAGGTATGTTCATCCCACTCCACCCTCATTTTAGCTCATTTTTAATGTATTTCCTTCCTCCATTAGAATGTAAACTCCTTGAACATAGGGATCATCTTTCCACTTGTGTGTGTATTCCCAGCACATCATAAATATTTATTGACTTAATAAATGAAATCTCCTTTTCAGTTGGAGAAACCAGGGAATGCTTCATGGAAGAGATGGCACCTAAATGGGATCTTGAAAGAAGGGAAGGATGAATATGGATGGAGAGATGAGGGAGTATTTTCCCAAATATACAGAAGCCACAGAGGGCAGATTAGATAGGCTGGCAAAGAAAGTCAGTTAGAATTATTTATTTGATCTCATCACTGTATCATTTAAAATCAAAAGGAATTGACAGCCTGACTCCAAAGAAGAGGTAGGTGAAGGTATTTCACCCTTCTTCTCTGTAGAGGTAGGGGGTTATTGGTGTGGGACAATTCATAATGTCAGATAGTTTCTTCTTTAGTTTTGTTGAGCAGGTTTTTCTCCTCTCTTTTTAATTTACTCTTCTAAGAGGCTCTCCAGGTAGAAGAGGTAGGGTAAAGGGAGGTATACTGGGAGATGTAAAATAATGTAAAAACAAAAGATGTTAATAAAATTTACTTTAAAAAAGAAGTTATAGAAAGATAGAGTTAAGTTTAATAAAGTGAAATTGCCTAACAATTAGACTGAAATGGTAGCCAGTAAGGTCAGAGAGTGATGGTTAACTGATAGTCCAAATGTGCAATTGATACATACACACGTGTGTTTGTGTGCACATATATATATATATAATATATATGTATATATATATATATATATATATATATATATATGGACAGATAGATAGATAGATAGATAGATGGATGGATGGATAGATAGATGGATAGATAGGTAGATAGAAAGATGGGTAGATAGATGGATAGATGGATAGATACATGGTGTCATGAGATCTAAAGGAAGTGCTCAGAGGTTGAATCCTCT
The DNA here is from genome assembly GCA_028646515.1 of Pseudochirops corinnae. Classification (NCBI taxonomy): domain Eukaryota; kingdom Metazoa; phylum Chordata; class Mammalia; order Diprotodontia; family Pseudocheiridae; genus Pseudochirops; species Pseudochirops corinnae. Next base: position 95,886,226 of record CM053590.1, read on the forward strand.
CAGGATGATTCAAAGGAGGACATGGACCAGAGTCACAAAGGATGAAAAATGGTAGGTGGTTTATGATTTGCATTGAGGTCAGGGACTGTTTTAGCTTTTTCTTAATATCTTCAATGCTATCTCTCTCCTCTTGTATATGCAAGGACTCTGGGGGAGAGTAGGCTCAAACTTATGAGCAAAGGGTAAACTCACAGCTATAAGCATGTCCCCCCCAGCTGGGGGATGGGGGTGGGGAGCTATCTCAATAGCAATTGTCTTTATTGTATCTACTTAGTAAATACCCCAGGATCCACAAGTGCTATCATGTAATAATAGTTGATGCTTACAATTACGTGACATTTTAAGGTTTCTTTAGCTATGTTAGGGTTAAGATGATAAAAGAAGAGATAGGAACAATGCCTTTCATGGAAAGAATGATAGCAAGCAGAAGAGCAAGGAGATTAGTATACCTGGATTGCTGAGTGCAAGGCAGGGACTCCAGGCTCAGTGCTCTGTCCAATGTACCACCAAAGTCCAAGTACTTCATACAGGTACTAGTACTCCAGGTACAAGTTTTAGATACTAGGAATGCTAATGGTACTCCACAAGGATGCACTACCTCCTACTTCTCCCATTGTCTGCCCATTTTTACCTCCAGTAGTGACTTTAATTTAGGACATCTGTCTTCTCATACTAGTGACTAGGGAATTTAGATGATACTGGCTGTACTAAGCAAAATTTCTTTCCCATACCCTTTTTCTACCTCTGCTAGTCTCCCTGCCACATCTGAAAGCAGTAGCCAATGCTTCAGCATAGAAACCTCATGATGTTTTGAGGAAAGGAGTCTGGGCTGGGACTTTTCCCCCTCTATAGCTTCACCTTAATTAAGCCTGCCTCCACAATTCAGCTCCAAGTGCAAAAATGGTTTATTATGGCTTTGCTCCTGTGCCTGCCCAGGCAGTCCTTGCTTAAGAAAGCTTCAATTATCTGAATTTAATTCAATGCTAGGCTTCTCCTACATGAACCACAAGAACCTAAATTCTGCCTCAGTTATTAACCCATCTATTAACCTCTGAGCTACCTGTCCCATGTGACCCTTTTTCTGCCTTGTCAGGGAGATAATCTCTTTCCTCACCAGTCTCTGTCTGAGGAAGTAAAGGACATTCTTCCCACTGTGACCACCTTCTCATAGATGACTTTCCATTGAAGAGGTGGTCTCTATTTCCTGAACCTACCTCTAGGCAATATAGTTACTGAAGGCAGAGAGTGAGTTGCCATTTTCGACTTTGCCTGTTGACCTGGGTCAGGGACCCAAGTCAGTTCCACTCTTAGGATAATCAATCATGTCAGGAACTTGATTCTTCTTCACCTGTTCCTATCTCACTCCTCTCTCAGCAGTTTTTAAGAGAAACATTTTTTTGGCAATAAAAATCAGTTTATCTTTATATGGAGATAAAACATTATAAAATACAAACAGCAAATAAATAAAATTTGAAGAGTCCAAGAAAAAGTCTGGAGAGTAATCAGTGATGGTTGCTGGGCAGTTCTGGGGTTACAGAGGCAGAGGGAATAAAAGGCTAGGTCTCAGGAGCAGCAACATCTAGGGAAACCAAAATATTCTGTCCAGGCAGATCACTCTTTGAAATGGTCATTAAGACAAACAGGGCTCTTCTTCCTGAGAAAGTCCAGGAGTTATTTTCCCTTCGTTGTAACTTTTTTTTTTTTTGGCATTCTTAAAGTAATTAATTTATTTTTAGTTTTCAACATTCATTTCCACAAGATTTTGAGTTATAATTTTTCCTCCCAGTCTTTCCCCTACCCCTACCCCAAAACAGCAAGCCAAGCCTACTGAATACCCTTTCCCCCAATCTGTTCTCACTTTTTATCCTCCCCCATCATCCCTCCCAACTTTCTAGTAGGGAAAGATGGATTTATATACACCACTGCCAGAATATCTTATTTCCCAGCTGCATGTAAAAAACAACTTTTTTAGATATTTGTTTTTAAAACTTCGAGGTCTAGATTTTTTCCCTTCTTCCTTCCTCACTTGCCCCCACTAGGAAGATAAGCAATGCAATATAGGTTGTACATGTGTAGTTACTCAAATCATATCCATAATTGTCATATTGTGAAAGACTATATTTCCCTCCATCCTATCCTGCTCCACTTATCCTATTTTCTCCTTTGACCCTATCCCTTTTCAAAAATGTTTGCTTCTAACTAGCCTTTCCCCCAATCTGCCTTCCCTTCAATTATCCCCCCTCTTATCCCCTACCCTCCTATTTTCCTGTAGGGTAAGATATCCAATTGAGTGTGTATGTTATTCCCTCCTTAAGCCAAATTCAATGAGAATAAGGTTGTCCCATTCCCTTTTACCTTCCTGCTCTTCCCTTCCATAACAGTTTTCTCTTGCCTCTTTTATATGAGATAATTTACCTTAATCTATCTCTCCCTTTCTCTTTCTCCCGATAAATTCCTCTCTCACCTCTTAATCATATTTTTTACATGTCATCCCTTTGTACTCAACTCATCCTGTGCCCTCTGTCTATGTATACATGAACATACATATGCTCACACTCACATATATATTTATATACATATACACCTTCTTATACATACATATATATGTATGTATACATATATATATATATATATATATATATTCCCTTCAACTATCCTCATACTGAGAAAAGTCT
>CM053590.1:95889400-95912338 GCA_028646515.1 Pseudochirops corinnae
AACAAGAGACTAACCATACAATTCATACAAGTCACATTAAACACCCCTTGAGCTCCTGTTACATTATGTCCCCACATTTTCACTATGCAACAAAAAACCAAACACAAAGTTGAATCATTTTAAAAGGATATGAAGGACTTAACTAAATGTAGTATTAACCATTTGCAAAAAACGGTTATTAACAGCTATACAAATAACCAGTCCATGGCAAATCTTACATTTGTATAAACACTGACAAAACAATTCAACGAAGGAATTCTTTTTGGCATTTCACATTACAACTGAGATACAAAGAGTGCTTCACTGGAAATTTCCCTAAGATACCCTTGTCAACAAAATTAGCCTATAATCTGCATGACCATTTAAAGGTAGCATTCTTTGAAGAGGAATGGTAACTGTCCTGAGCTTTTCCCCCAAACATGCTTGAGCATAAAAGCTGCATCCAACATTTGCTTGTGTTTTCCAGTCCCAAGGCTTGAGCACATACTGTCATGTTCCCCAATACTGTCCCAAGCTGTTATCACAATTGGTCCTATGGAAACCATGGCTTTCCATAGACCTTTCCAAGTTCTGTCTTTCGATGGACTCCACATTTGCATGGGAACAGAACATATAGTGTATAGTTTATGATGTGCCATCAATGGCCATCCACTGTAGCTTGACTGATGGAGCCAATGGTGTAGTCAGTTGGATATGTTGTTCTACATGAGCAGGTGGTGAGATGGCAAGCGTGGTGACGGCAGCAGCCAGCAGCCATATCCCTTGCTGATTCATCTGGCATGGTCTCCACCATCGTCGGGATGGGCATCTCCTCTTTTTCCTTTTCTGCTGCTGGTTCAGAGATAATAAAGACATTCTTTGCAGGAACCCACTGTTGACCTTCATCTATGGAGATACAAGCATACCCTGGCCCCCACATTATGAGGGAATAGGGACCTTCCCAAGTACCTGTGGGTTTCTTACACATTACTTTTTCACCACTGCCACCTCTTTGCCAGCACCCTAGCTTCATATTCTATAGAGCGGGCGCATAGCAGGTGTGAGATCCTCAGCAGCGTATAAATTATTTTGTTTATGTGGTCTTGTCTCACAGGGCCTGGGCCATCTCCCCTTTTTTGTTTAAGATATAGCTCCATAAGGTTGTGGAGCTAAGGTTGCTTGGGTGATAGCGTCAGCCACAACCATGTTTGTCAACAAGCAATCAATCCTATATTGTTGCCATCAAAAATAGGACCTAGGCCATCAATGTGAGATCGCATGTGAAGAATGTAAATTGAGTGTGCACAAGTTCAAACAGTTTGTTGGGCTTGGAGGAAAAGCTCTGTAATATCAGTTGGATCCTTCTTTAGGATCTTGGTTAACTGTCCTCTCCATATTGTAATAAACAATATGGATTTACTAGGTTTTTCTTACATAACATTTTTCTTTTTCAAAGTCAAATTTAAAAATCTCATAAATCCTTTCAAATATTTTGCGAATTTCTTAGCAAGTTCCAAAATAAACAAGTTCCCTTCTCAGACTGAATGACCTTGCCTCTAGAGATAGTTTTCATGAGCTTTTGCTAGTGGGATCCTTGTTAGATTTATTATGAATTTAGATTCCCTGTTATTTTTGCAGCACTTTCTCTTAATCTGCTAATTTTACCTAGTACTTCAGTGCTATGTTTATTCCTAAAAATTTCTTAGAGAGTGAAATGTTCTCAACCCCCACACTCAAAGGGAGTGGAAACTTTTGAAAAAATTCTCAGAGGTGCGCTTTGTTCCACTTCCCCAAAACTGGGGAACTTGAAGCTCTCACCTTTCAAATGTTTCTTTATCAGCTCTTAGCAAAATTCCAATTTGCCTAAATGCCAATTAGTACAATAAATTCTGACTTTTCTTAGCACAAGATTATGAATGGTATTAATTCACTTTTTCATGTTTCCCTTAAAAATGACCAGAATACGTTCAAATTCATACACAAGATTTTTTCTCTAATGGATGAGGCAGAAAATGGTTAATTCTTATTTGTTTACCTTTTCAATCTAAGGGAAAAATTCCCATATTATTTCTCATCACCTTTTCTTCACTCCACTTGGCCAGGGTGGAATGAAGGGAAGGAGATTTTTAAACCTTTGAAAGTCTCAGAACTTCTGTTCACACTTTTTTGACACAATGACAAATGACTCTCACACACTCGCTCACGTAAAGACATAAAGACAAAACAGATAGACATAAACAAACAGAATGGATCCAAAAGTTTCACATAGAATTTATAGGAGATCTCCTGAAAAAATTTAAAAGTTTCTAGCTCTCCAGATAGTAATGGAAGCCAGGTGAAATTTACTTGATAATATTAGGAACAGCTGTATGACACCAAAGTGTTTGAGCCACTTCTGGCACTTTCAGTTCTGATGCTAAACATATCATTAATGTACTCCATAGAAAAACAGCAGAAACTGGGAAATGCTGGAGTCCCTTATTCTCCCAATTCAACTGAAACTTTGAAATATATGCTGAGGTGACTCCCCCCCACCTTGGCTACCTGGGTCTCAGTTGGCAGAGATTCCCATTCAGGAGGCTGCATTTGTGTGGGGATACTGTCCTGTCAGCCCCTGTGTCGAGCAGGCCAAAAAAATACTCTCCCTCCTAGTCTAAGGGTCATCATTGGCCTTGTTTGTTCAATTTGTTGCAGGAAGAAAGTTTTCTCCACAGATTTTAAGGGGCAATTGAGGAGCATCCCTTGAGCTATGGGAGCTCCTTTGTTGATGGATGTAGGTATAATCAGCATCTGTATTTAAAAGAAAGATGGTGTTGGGGATCTCATGATACATACTAACAACTAGAGTGGCCATAGAATACGTGTCAGGGGGAGCAATAACAAGAAAAGAGGGAAAAACCTGTGAGAGAGATTGAATTGGGACTTCACAGGTGCTGTGTGGGGGAAGGCTAAAGTAACCTAAACTCCAAAGTTGGAAGATGCTGCCAAGGCTGCATCTTCTCTGGCATCTGTGGTGCCTGTTTCTCTTGAGCAGCAAGTACCTGAGGTTGGGGGCCCTCCTTTAATCTGTCCTCTTTGGCCACAGGGATCTTGCTCCAGGCAAGGCAAGCACAATTAAAGATATTTAAATAAGCCTTCTCTGTATAGCCCAATTGTTGGGCTGTATCTGCAGAAGGACCAGTGCCTGAAAACTGCTGAAACACTAGTTGCATAGGTGCACCAGGTGCCAATTCAGCGGCTTGGAGGCAGCATTGCTCAATGTATTGCACCATCAAAAAACAGCCTGCCCTAGGGTCAATGTTACTCTGGCTAATGCCTTAAGTATCTTAAAAGAAAGAGGTTTATGTGGCCTCACTGTTCTTCATTACTTTCTCTTCTGCCATGAGTGAGCTTTCTTGGGGGTAATCCCTTCCTCCTTTCTGTTGATTCACCTGACTTTTGCCCAATGCTATTTTATCAAGCTGCTTCAGCCCTTTCCTTTTGAATAACTGTGTAATCCCAGGGTCTCTGCAAGTGGGCATGGGTGGTGGGAACCACTCCGTCTCTCTCTGTCGGGGGAGGAATCCCTGCTTGGGTCACTTTCACTAGGAAAGGCTGGGCCATTTGAATACAGGCAGGGACTGTAGGAACCTCCATTCTCTCCCCTTCAAAGGCATCTTTCACTGGGTGGTAAGTTGTAAAATTGATGCCTTGGACTTCCTTGTCCTTAGGACAGATCCTGTAAACTTCTCTCTCCCATGGTATTATTTTGCCTATATATTGTCCCATTTTTACTCACTATTCTCCAAGCCTTCTGCCGACCCTGCTACTCGGGTATCCTCTCCTGCAGCCTCTCTTCAAAGAGAGGTGTTCGTACCCCGTCTTTCTCCAGGGTGCATTGGTGTGATTCTGGGGTCCTTCTTTTGGCCCCGAAGGGTTCTTTTATCTGCCCTGCCCCACGTTGGGCACCAGCTGAAATGGCCGCTTCTTAACTCTGTAGCCTAAGGGCCAGCCTTAGGCTGTATTCTCAGGAGGGATTGAAGAGACCAGAGGTGAGAGAGAAGTGTACAGCAGCTTTCCTTTATTGTATTGTAACGCTCTCCTTATATATCCTAGAGGTACATGATTAAAGCATGATATGCATGTGCACTAGATGGATGGACCAATGGGAGGACAGGCCAAGCCAGCCTATCTCAGCTGCCGTTCAACAGGTGAGTGGTCTTTCACAACTTCTCCGTGAGCTTTAGCAACTGGGCTGTGACCGTCAGCACCAAAGGTGCTTTTAGACTCACACTGATCCGTACAACCTGGGAACTCTGGAATTTGACTGTAACATTCCTAAGAATTTTCTTTTTGGGATCTTTTTCAAGAGACGATCAGGTGAATTCTTTCAATTTCTATTTTGCCTTCTGGTTCTAGAATATCAGGGCAATTTTGCTTGGTAATTTTTTGAAAGATGGTGTCTAGGTTCTTTTTTTGATCATGGCTTTCAGGTAGTCCAATGATTTTTAAATTATCTCTCCTTTTAAATTATTTTCCAGGTCATTGGCTTTTCCAATGAGATATTTCACATTGCCTTCTATTTTTCTCATTTGTTTGGATCTGTTTTATAGTATCATTAGCTTCCAATTGCTCCAATCTAATTTTGAAGGAGCTATTCTCTTCAGTGAATTTTTGAAATTCCTTTACATATGGCAAATTCAACTTTTTAAGGCATTCTTCTCCTCATTGGCTTTTTGGGCCTCTTTTGTCATTTGAGTTAGTCAATTTTTTATGGTGTTATTTTCTTCAGTGTATTTTTGGGTCTCCTTTAGCAGGCTGTTGACTTACTTTTCATGATTTTATTGCATCATTCTCATTTCTCTTCCCAGTTTTTCCTCCACTTCTCTTACTTGATTTTAAAAATCCTTCTTGAGCTCCTCCATGGCCTGTAACTAGTTCATATTTTTCTCGGAGGCTTTTGATGCAGAAGTTAAGATTTCTCTGTCTTCCTCCCACTCTATGCCTTGATCCTTTTTGTCCCCCAAAAAGGATTCTATGGTCTGTTTGTGCTTCCTGTGCTTGCTCATATTGCCAGCCAATTCCTTGACTTTTGAGCTCTTTACCACAGTAGAACTCTGCTTCCAGAATGGAGAGAGCTTTATGCCAAATTGCTAGGATTTTCACAGCTGCTGAAGCTATTAGAAGGATACTATCTCCACAGCCCCCACAAGCTCTGGCTCAGTGGTCACACACCCCAGGACCACCACCCAAGATCAGATCCAAACAGGTTAAAGTAAGAGTGATTGCCCTCTGAATGGTTGCTTGGTCCCCCTATGATCTGCAGGCCAGGAGCTTCTGAGGTGGCCACACGGTGCAGCCGCTGCCTCTCTGCTGCTTCTTGGCCTGGGGGCAGGTGCCGGACCATGCTCTTCTGACCCTACCTCCCATTCCTACAGAGTTCCACACTGACCTTTTACTTTGTTTTGGTGTTTATGGGTTGAGAATCTGGAAGCTGCTACAGCTGTTGTTTATTTACTCTCCTGAAGTCTGCTCTGCCTGATGCTAGTCTAGGCCTCCCTGGGGCTGGAACTGTGTGGCTCCTGTGGGACTGTGCTAGGCTCCCAACCCTGTGTGATATACCCTTTCTGTTGGACTGCCAGGCTGCCTTCAGCGGCAGATTTGTTTCTCTCTGTCACTTTCTCAGTTTTGTAGCTTTAAAATTTTAGAGTAATTTTTTCTAACAGGTATTAGAATTCTTTGGAGCTGGAGCTCATGCCAAGTCTGTGCTTCTACTCCACCATCTTGTCTCTGCTCCAAGAGAAACATTTTTAAAGGAAATTTCTATTGTTAGAATTCTTTTAAAAAAATATTGACTGCATTTGCAGATCCTATACTTGATTGCATGCTGCCATGGAGGGGGGGAGATGGAGAGGAGAAAATTTGAAACTCAAGAGACTGTGGAACTGAATCTTGTAAACTAAAAGTAAATAAACCAATCAATTGAAAAAATATTGACTGCAAATGAAGGATAGAAGAATTCTCAAAAGAGATAAAGACAGATGCTAACAAGGAAACTAGTGATGAAGCAGCTTCATGCAGTACTGTGATCATATACCTACGCATTTTTTTCCTTTTTAGTTTCACAGATTGAAACAAAAGAAGACCCTTCTGACTGATCTAAAATACCAGAAAGTCCAACTAAAGCTGCCTTTCTCTTTAGCTGTCAGCTACTCTAAGGCAGAGTGGATGGACCATTTTTGACCTCCAGAAGCTTCTGGGAGTTGGATGGAAGTTGACTACTGTAGTGCCAATGCAATATTTATAGCACCCACAATCAAAATAAAGACCATGACTATAAGTATCACATGATGTTCCACCGTGAAATATACCAGATTCTCCAGATAGAGGATAGAACAGAAGGATTTATTTAGACACTAGAAAACTGAATCCCAAAACCAGTAAGCTGATTCCATCATAGTACCAAAGATATTCAGAAGCCATAATAATGCTGAGAGCCACAGCACCCTTCAGCCTTCCCACAAACTAACACAAGATCAATATCTACTCATGAGCCTATCTGACTCCCTGCCTGAATGTTTTCTCCCCCCAACCCATCTGGCTAGCTCTCAACCAGATTCCTGTGGGCTCTGCTTCTCCTCAGCAAACTTCTCCCACCACAGGCTCCATGTGACTACATTCAGCCTATCAGTGGGCAGAGTTTATCTTCACAGCAGGGAAGCTCCCTGTGGGCTCTGCTTCCCTTCAGCAAATTCCCTCCATCCACAGGTTCCATGTGACTATATTCAGCCTATTAGAGGGCATGGTTTACTTTCAAAGCAGGGGAAGTCTTCAAATTCCCCCCTAGGTCTATTAAGGGGCAGGGAAGATCTTCAAATTCCTATCCCCATTACACCTACTTAGGCTACTGACTTTACACTGGAGAGAGAACCAGAGCTGAAAGACACTTTAGGAAGGCATTGATTGAAAACTAGATTTAGAATGGGAAGAGAACAAATCTAGGTGAAAGCCAGATTGCACATTGGTGTCACTGAAGGTAGGGAGAACCTTGAGTAATTGTACTGCTAATACTATGATATTAGTATTTCTAATGCTATAGTTCACAAGTCCTCACCAGTGTATTTCCCACTAATAATTAACTACTTAAATAGCTTTTAGCAAAGGCATTTACTAAGGTATTATAGGAAGAATCTGTTGGTACAAACACTACTTCCTTCTCCTCCCAAAGCGTGAGGTATACTTTCTTTCTTAAAAATTTTAGAAAAAAATGAATATATTTTATTTTCTCCTAATGTCAGTATTCCCATGCCAAGATGACCATTTTTAAAATTATTATTAGGAGATACCCTATTTTCTAGAGCTAAGTCCCAGCAAGAAAGCTGTGCCCTGAGCTTGACATAACAACAATCCTTTGCACTCACTCTCTGGATGAATTTAACCACAGCAAAATCCCAGAATTGTTTCATACCAGCACAAGGGGGTCTCTGAACTAGGATAAGTACCTGCAGTACCTGGACATAAAATCCAGCTATGAATCAAACTTATCTCAATGTTGCTCTTACCTTTCATTGTTAGGGCTACAGCTCACTGCATAGGCACTAGTAGATGTATTGAGATTTGCCCACATTAAAGTGGGTCACCTCCTAGATGGGGACCCATGTCACATGTCTAGTTTCCCTCTTCTATGGAATAAAGAAAGCTTTTTGCTTATTACCACTGTTAGTTCCTTGATTTTATTTTTATTTTATTTTATTTTTTCAGAGTTAACTGTTTGAGCTCTTTGGTATTTTCAGGACTAGCAACAACTGCAAAATCTCTATGACTTTTTTGGTTGTTTGTTTTCAGAGTTGACACCAACTACATGTTAAAGCAATTTTTTTTTTAACATTTCATTTTTTGGTTTTTTTTTAAGTTTTGAGTTCCAAATTTTATTTTTCTTTCCCTCTCTCCCTCTGCTCCCTGAGATGGTAAGCGATCAGATATAGTTTATGCATATGCAATCATATAAAACATTTCCATATTAGTCATTTTGTACAAGACGACTCAAATAAAAGAAAAACAATGAAAGAAGGTGTAAAGTAGCATGCTTCACTCTGTATTCAAACAATTCTTTCTCTGCAGGTAGATAGTATGCTTTATCATTAGTCCTTTGGGATTGTCTTAGATCATTGTATTGTTGAGAATAGCTAAGTCTTTCATAGTTCTTCATCATAAAATATTGCTGTTACTGTGTACAATGTTCTGCTTCTTCTCACTTCACTTTGCATCAGTTCATGTAAGTCTTTCCAGGTTTTTCTGAAATCATTCTGCTTGTCATTTCTTTTAGCACAATAATATTCCATCAAATCATGTACTACAGCTTGTTTAGTCATTCCCCAGTTGATGGGCATCCCTTTGATTTCTAATACTTAGCCATCACAACAAAGGCTCCTCTAAAACAATTTTTATACAAATAGGTCCTTTTCCCTTTCATACTTTCCCCCAAATATACACAAATCCATGGGAAGAATAGGCTTCAAGTACAATAGGCTTCAAGTACTGAAGTACATGAATAGGAGTAACTCACAGATTCTGGTACTTGATGATCTGAAAGTCCTTTCTTGATACCATACTTGGCATTCTTTTCTGGTACAAGGGATTAGGCTTCTTTTTTTTTTCTTTTTGGAGGGCAATTGGGGTTAAGTGACTTGCCCAAGGTCACACGGCTAGTAAGTGTTAAGTGTCTGAGGTCATATTTGAACTCAGGTCCTCTTGACTCCAGGGCAGGTGCTCTGTTCACTGAGTCACCTAGCCACCCTGGGGCTAGGCTTCTTTAAGCTATCTGCCTCTTTGTGTGACTTGTCTTCTGCATGTATTTGTCTCCCCTGCTCCCCACTAGATGTATTTGTCTTCTATTATTCCATTCTGTCTGATCATTCCAACTGGATGAACTGTCTGATATGAATCTAGTTCTCATGATATGGTCAATTGGTGACTTGGGGGGTGGGGAGGGAAGAGAAAGGAGAAAAATAGAGAAGAAAAGAGGAAAAAATCCATTCTCTTCATTCCACCAAGATTTCTTCTCAGGGATTTCCTCTAATTCTGGAATATTAATCTCCCAAACCCAGTGTTATCTATTGCTCCTCTTTTTATGTGCAGGTTGAAAGGTGGGAATGATTCATTCAATCACATGAACGTTTCCTGCAGTTCATCTGCCTTTATCCAATATCCAAATCTCTAGATTCCTCTATAACAGATTAAGTATTTGTTCGCCTCTTGTTGTAAAATGCAGAGAATTTGCTTAACACCTGGTTTATGCTATATGGTTATAGTTCTTACATGATAAAGGGATTAGGATCAGTCTTTTTTATACATTAGAACTAATCATGCCCATGGATTGATTCTGTGATTGCCTTCGTTGTGGAATCTTAGCCTTCTGTGATTACATTAATTGTGGTTGTGGCAGGGGGAGGAGGAGAGGGTACAGGCCTCCATACTTACCCCATTCCATTTGAATCAGTAATTAATAAACGTCAAAGAGTAGTGAACACAAATTTATTCAATTAAAATTTATTAAGCCCAATGCCATGCATTGAATCCTAGAAAAGAAATTTAATCTAAAGCCTCTGTCTCCAAATACAGCATTCTTTTTCCATCCCATGATGATTTGGGCTTTACTTAGTCTACTTTTTAATTTGATAAGAGACTATTCTTTAGAGGCAATTAGGTGGCATATTGTAGGTGTTTAATAAATACTTGTGTTTTCCTTCCTTTCTTCCTTTCTCGTCCTTCTTTTCTTCCATTTTTCTCCTTCCTCTCTTCTCCCTCCCCTCCTTCTCTTTTTCTTTCCCTCCCTTCCCTTTCTTCTCACATCCATCCTCTCCTTTCTCCCTTTCTCTCCTCTGTCCATTATTCCCTTTTTTCTCTTCTTCTTTCACTCCCTCCCTTCCTACATTCCCTTCCTTCCCTCCTTCCTTCTTTGTTTCTGTATTTGTTCATGGGCTTCTGCTTGTTCTTTTTATAATTTTTTCCCTGTGGTAGGTTAAATAGCCTCCATCATACCTGAAACTCATATTATACACTGAGTACATATGTGGGAGTTAGGGACATTTGGAGTAATCTAGCCATAAATTATATTTGAGCTTGATTTTGGAGATGATCAGGATTAATTCCAGGTAGGGTCAATTGGTTAAAGAGAAATAATGATCCCTTTGGGATTCAGATCCCAGATTGAACCCATTCTACATGAACCCAAAGTCGTTGGCCTGTGGTTGACCTAGAACCTGAGTCACATTAAGATGAGTGAACTGAGGCCTAGAAAGACCAAGTGACCTGCCTAAAGTCACATGGCATAAATGGCATAGTTAGACTGTGACTTTTTTCAGCCTGAGGGAGATAGTTAACATTTTAAAAAGAGTATTGTGCACATATAGTTACCAAAAGGGTACACATGAGATCAAATCACATGAACACATATAATTATTTTTATTTTGTCTTTGCATCCCCAACACAATACTTGGTGTTGAAAATAATAGGCTCTTAACAAGTATTTTTGAATTTAATTATAAGGTAAAATTAAGTGAGCTGGTAATATAATAACTCACTTGTATGTAGTCCTTTGCAGTTAACAAGTCCCTTTCCTCACAGTAACCCTAGAAGTAGGTAATAGCAATCCCAGAACTTATCTCCTTTTCTACAGAAAGAGGAAACCAAGCCTTGAGGAGGCAACATGATTTACTCAAAATTCTAAGGCTAATGAGAAGCAGGACCACGTTATGGATTTATATCCACTGAATTTGAGCCCAGAACTCTTCTTGTTGTGACAAGCAGGGACATACTACACCTTAGAGGAGGCTGGATATATTCCCAGTTGAGTCATTGGGCTGAGTTTATTGGAATTATTCCTTTCTTTCCCTAGAAATGTATGCAAAAGGCAGAATTATAATGGGAAAGCAGCATGAGAGGTCCTTCAGGCAAAGCCATACTGCAATCATACCTTGTAGATGAGGATATATATTTGTTGATTAAAGTCTTGCTGTAAGTTCCTCTAGTGTCTTAGTTAGGTATAAGATCCCATAGTGTCTTAGTTACCTGCTATCATATTTGCTGCTACTCCTTCCCACCAATTATTCTCTTGTTGAATGTAGTTTCAACTTTAGGAGGCACCCCTTACCTCTTTCTAGTTTAGTGCTGTGGACATAAATGTTTTATTGTGTTGATCATATCATGGAATATGATTTGTAAGAGTGTGGTGCCAATACAATATTCACAGCACCAATGGTCACTGTAAATATACTGGCATAGTGCTTGATCACAAAATGTAACAGACTCTCCATATAGAAGGCAGAAGCAAAACATTTATTCAGACACCAGAAAACCAAAACCCAAAACCAGTAAGCTGATTCCATCATAGTAGAAAAGAAACTAATAAGCCACAACAACACAGAGAGCCACAGCATCCTTTAGCCTTTCCACAAACCAACATTTACTCATAAGTCTAACTGTCTCCTGGGATGCATCCTCTCCTCCCAACCATGTCTAGCAGTTCTGACTCCCAGCTTCCTGTGGGCTCTGCTCCACCCTTCAGCAAACTCTTCCCACCACAGGCTCCATGTGATTACATTCAGCCTATTAGGGGGCAGAGTATATTTTCAAAGCAGGGAAGGTCTTCAAATTCCCTTAGGCTTATTAAGGGGCAGGGAAGATCTCCAAATTCCCATTATCATCACAAGGGGCCATCAGGGGTCAGCTAATCTAACACATACCTGAAAATGAATCCCTTCTCAAACATTGCCTCCTTAGTCAGCTAAAATTTATGAAGCATCTACTATGTGCCTGACACTATGCTGAGAACTGGAGATGCAAAAAGGGCAAAAAAGTCCCTGCTCTCCAGGAGATCAATCATTAAGTGATGATTTGGTCTCTGCCTGAAGATTATGGTGGTGGTAACAGGTGGTGGTTGTAGGGGGTAGGTGGGGAGGGTTGCCACTCATATATTTGAGGTTTACAAAGTCTATGTTGATAATGCCATTTGGTCTTAAAACATTCTGAAAGGTTGGTGTTATTACCTAATGGCAGCCCGTTTTGATTTTGAGAAGCTCTAGTTATTGGGAAGTTGACCTTAAATTGAGCTGAAATTTGTCTTCTTGTACTCATTACTATCATCTCTACTGTCTGTAACCATTCAGAAAATGCTTTGTCTCTTGTATACATAGCAGCTTTTTTTTTTAGTACTTGATGGTTATTATAAATGTCCTAAACATTCTCTTCTCTGACTAATTAACTCCATTTCCTTCAACATAGCCTGATTGTCCTGACTCAAGGTGTGTTGGTGCAGGCTTGGACCAGTTCCCAAAGGCAGATTGTTAAATTTTGAGTGTAAGCCTTTACATCTTGGAAACTGGCAAATGCTATAAATCAAGGCTTAATTTATAGTTTTGGTAACTGTTTAGATTTTAGAAAGTGATGAAGAAAATGTTAATGCTGGTTAAACATAAAAGTGAGTCATGAATACTTTTTTTCCCTAGAAAGTTTACTAGCACTTTGCTGCCCAGTGTTTTCAGCACTCTGATCGTAGGATCTCAGAGTTGGAATCAATGAGCATTTATTGAGCCCCCTACTAAGCTAGATGCTGGGGTACAAAGATAAAACACAACAGTGATTGCTCTCAGGGAGTTTCCATTCCATTAGGGGAGATAGCTTGTACTTATTTAAGACTATATAGAATAAAAGCAAAATGAACAGCAGTTAGTTAAAGATAAGGTGGTGAAGGAAGGCAGCAACCATTGGGAGGATAAGGAAAGGCATTGTTGAAGTTGGGTCCTGTAGCTAAACTGAATCTTGGAGTAAATTAGGAGTTCCATGAGATGGAAATGGAGCAAGGAATATATTCCAGGAATGAGAGAGACAACCAGTGAAAATACCCAAATATGGGATGTGTAGTATTGTGTGTAAAGAAGAAGAAAGAGACTGTTGAGAGTAGTAATGTGTAATGACATTGGAAAGAAAGGTTGAAGCCAAGTTGTGAAAGACTGTAAAAGTCAAACAGAAAGTTTTTGTCATACCCTAGAGGTAATAGGAAACTACTGGAGTTGGCTGAGTAGGGGCATTCTATAGTGATATCTGTGCTAAGATATTCCTTTCCAAAGATATATTCCTTTCCAAAAAGGAAAATCCTTTTTGGCATGTAAGTGAAGGGTAGATTTGTTAAGAAATTAGGAGACCAGAGCTAAGACTCAGCAAGCAAGTTGTGCCCTGAACTTATTGTAACAACAATCTTTTGTGCTAATAATTATTGTATTGCTTTGACCCACCCCAGGTGTTCTCTGATCTTGGATAAGCTTGGACAACTACCTTTGTTCCTGTCATAAAGCCTTGCTATGAATCAAATTCTTCACATTGTTGCTATTACTTCTCATTGTCAGGGTTACAACTTACTGCATAACCATTGGTATAAGTATTGAGATCTGCCTATACCAAAGTGGGTTCCCCCACTATGGACAAGGCCCCCAGCAAATGTGTCTAGATCCCCTCCCTGCTTGCAAGTAATTTTCCTTACTTTGAAATTAAACTTCTGTTTGATTCCTGACTCTTCAGTCTCTAGTCTGCTCTGTCTGGCTCCAGTCACCCACAGGTTAGAGGCCAATTTGGTTCATTTGACAGATTGGAGTGGGGAGAAACTTGAGTCAGGGAGACCAATTAGGAGGTCATTGTAACCAACCCAGGGAGAGATCAGGGTCTGAACTAAAACAATAGCTGTATGAGTGGAGAGAGAAGTTAAATACAAGAAATGTTGCAGAAATAGAAATAGCAGGATTAGACACCTGATTAGATATGTGGAGGTTAGGACTTGAAGATAAATGCCCAGGTTACAAAATGAGAGGCTGAAAGAATGGTGGTATCCTCATCAGAAATAGGGAAAGTCAACAGAGGGGAGTGTTTAGAGGAAATGAGGGGGAGTTCTGTTTTGGACATGTTGGGTTGGAGATATCTTTGAGACATCCACTTTGAAATGCTCAACAGGAAGCTGATGGTGTTGGACTGGTACTCAGGAGAGAGAACTATAGATAAGTATCTGTGGGTCATCTCCACATTAGTTATAGTTTTGCCTTAGAACCATCTACCTCAACCCTTACCTGAGAAGGAAATATCTTAATAATGTCTTGGACGAATGGCTACCTGGGCTCAATAATCTTCAGTGATAGGATGCTCTGGTCTTGTGCAAGTGGAAACTGGATCTGAAGGTGGAGGACCTGGGTCCAAATCCTGATGCTCAGTGGTGTCAGGCACATTATCTGTAAAATAACAGATTAACTGGCCTTTTAGCAGGGGTGTGCTGGTAAGTATTTAAAAATCACTTTTCTGGAAAAGTACTTACAACACACTTTTTAAAGTTTAACTCACATTATTAACATTTTCCCCCCATCATTTTCCTAAATCTAGATAATCAGCAAAATAATGAGACCCTGATTTTTGGCATTTTCCAATTTTCAAAGCAAAAATGTTCAGTTTAAAAATTTAATAATTGGCTTTGTTGATCCTGTTTGAGTTGGCTCCTGTACACCTTAGCCAATACCTTGCCATCTGGCCATGAGTGGCTCTTTAAAGACTACAAGGCCTTCTCCCTGACCTACAGATGAATCTCTTGTATGTGTCATGCCTCCAGGTTGATGGGAACTCTGGGGTTTTTTGTTTGTTTTGTTTTGGAGGCAATTGGGATTAAGTGACTTGCCCAGGGCCACCCAACTAGTAAGTGTCTATGGCTGGATTTGACCTCAGGTCCTCCTATTACCAGGGCTGGTGTTCTATCCACTGTGCACCTAACAGCCCCAGAATGTAAGCTCTTTGATAGCAGGGGATGTCTCACATCCCTATTTGCATTCTAAGCTCTTAGTACAGTGCTTGGCACATAATAATTGTGTAATAAATGTTTTTTCCATTCCATATGATAATACCCCAAAATCAAGTCAGCAAATCATTATTATGAGCTTTTATGATACAGAAGGATATGTCCTGAATTGAGGATCTCTTTCAAGTAATTCCATTCTTGATGATAAATGAACTTGTATTTTAGTTGCTGTTGAGTTCTCTTCCATGCCTTTGGCTCATGTTAGCCCATTTATTAACAATATATAAAGAAGATGTGTTCAGAGATGTACATCCTAAAGTTTTTTCATGGAGGTCATGATTACTGAATCTCAAATGCAATGGTATTCTTTATGGATTGCAGAGAGCAAAAAGTCACATATGACCTAAGTGAGGGAGAACTGCTAGCTAGAGGGAAAATGTTATTCACAAAGAATTTGGGACCCCAAAGTTGGGGGATGGGAAAGTCAGATGAATTGAGAGAACTGCTTGGATTAGCCTGACTTATAAAGTTCTTCTACATTCAAGGCCTTTCATGGGTGTCTAGAAGGGCAAGGATGGTAAAGAGGAAAGAGTTCTAGATTTGAGATAAAAAAGATTTGGGGTCAAGGCCTGCTTCAGAAACTTATTAGTTGTGTGACCTTGGGCAAGTCACTAACTTCTCAGGTCCTTAGCTTCCTCATCAACAAAATGAGTGGTTTGCACTCAATGACTGCTAAGGTTCCATTTTCACAAATGAGGAGCCTGAGACCTGAAGTGGTTGTGACTTACGTTTGCTCAAATTTACACAAGTGCTAAGTTGCAGAGCTGGGATTTGAACCCTGGTTATGTGATCCCAAATTAAGGGTTCTTTATACCATACTATGTTCCTAGGGGTATAGCCTGCCTAGGATTGTTGAACAAAAAATTTTGTTTTCTGCACATATTAATTAGTAGACCAGTAGATTCTACCTGGTTGAAATTGCTTGCTCTGTGTCCTAATTCTGGGTAGTGTTTGGGTCCATTTGGCTCTGTGAAACACATTCTCATAAAACTGCTGAAGTGGAAATTCACCTGTCACATCTAAGGATTTTTGATTGCATGGACCATTATTGGAAGAAAAAAAAAATCCTTGGACATCTTGAAATAGAAAGGAACTTTTTAGTCCTATCATACATCCCATCATAGTAGGACAGGTCACTGTATCTTTTGGTTTCATCAATGACCAGTGATAGTGAGAAGAATTTCAAATAAGATAAATCTTAACTCCTCAGTGATAACTGACATGCCTAAATTAGTTAAGAGTTCTGGTCTGATCTTGAATGAAGACAATGACGATTATTAGCTAATCTTTGAATTTTTTTTCCTTGTTAAAAAAAAAATCCTGGTCAATAAACTATGCCTTCTTCACCTGGAAGTGATAGAGAATCTCTTTCTTCCCTCTTCTCCCTCAGAGATCACAGAAAAAGAATACTCACCCCATTTTCAGTTAAGAAGCTAAAAATAAATCTTGGGGCTATGAGACCAGGTTGCAGATTAACTAATTCATATTGTCAACATAATGCTATTGTCATAGTTCAGGTTAGGCAGTTACAGCTAAAAGCATTTATGAGGACAAAGATCATGTCTGTCCCCTCCCCACATGGCTACTGGCAGACAAGGACACTGAATGTGGTACACAGTTTCATTTACGGAGGCTTAGAGGGGTCCACAGAGTCCAATGTCAATAGCGTGATACGATGAACACAAAAAGTAGGTACAACCTTGGGCTGCACTGCTTGGTTGCGTTGTGAGCAGAAAAGGAAGGTGGGCATTCTATTCTTTTCACTGGTTCAACCCTTCTGGAGCCTTGGTTTCTATTCTGGGGGTCATTTTTTGGGAAAAACAAAACAAAACATTGACAAACTGAAGCTAGTCTACAGGAAGGTGACCAGGATGGTGAGGATGCTGTACCTACCTTGGGAGGATCAGTCAAAGGAACTGGAGACATTTAGCCCTGTGATGAGAAGATTTAAGGAGTGTGCCTATTTGCGTTTATGTTTCCTTGACATGAACTTTAAGAATCAATAGCCCCCTCCCCACCTTAATGAGACATCAGAAATGGACAAGTGGACCTTGGTGGAACTTCAAGTTTGTGCCAGACACATCTCTTGATGATGCAAAAGCTACGTATATTTTGGAAAGAGGGATAATAATCCACTTACATAACTGTGTGGACATATATTTTTTCCTAAGTTACCTGAAGACACAATAATAATATATTTACTCAAAGCTTTAAGGTTTGCAAAGTGCTCTTCCCCCCACAATATCCTTGAGGGACAGGTAGTGAATTATTATTAGCTTACATATTCTTTATGACAAACCTGTGAATTAGTGTTTTATCTCCATTTTACAGGTGCAGAAAATACAGCTCAGAGAGGTTTTAGCTTAGCCAAGGTCAGATAGCTGTTTAGTAGACTCTTGTTTCCCTTTGTGATATGATTAACAAAGTCCTCTGACTTCTTCCTGGTCCAGTGGACTTTCTACTCCATCATGATTTCTCACTTTATAAAAGAAAGGGAATTCAGAGATCAGGTTGTCATTCTGAATTCAACACTGTCACTTTTGCAGTAGAATTTACCCTAGAAGAGAAACTACAGACATTTTAGTCACACTATATTCCATATCACGTAGGGAAAGATTACTTTTAACTGATTCGACTCCTGGTGGGTTTTAGACAGATGTTTTAACAGACGGGGGAAAGAAAAAAATCATTTGCATTTGTCTGTACTCAATCTCTCACAAGTTGCCTGACTCCCTGCTGTGTTGGCATCTAGAAAGAAAACGGATAGTGAATACAGAATTTGGTGAAGATTAAAACAGAATTGGAATGCAGGAAGCATTGCATGGAAAACAACAGAATCATGGGAGAACCCAGGGATGTAATAATAGCTGGCATCCATTGTAGCACTTTGAATCAGTTCACAAATTGCTTTAAATCTGTTATATACTTTTATCCTTGCCTTTCAGCTTCAGAGGCCACACTCATTGTACAGTCATCTGCGAACAAAAAGTGGAACACCAACTTCTCTTCCACTTTGGTCTTGGCTTTTGTAGCCTTTTCAAGTTAAATAGTTTACCATCTCTGTGGTAGAGTATGGGTCTATTCTCTGCCCCTTATGCTAATTCTGGCCTGACAATCAACACCAGCCAGCACCACAGTATCCATACAGTAAATGGTGAAATTTTGAATGCTGTGGATAAGTCTGCTTACTTTGGCAAGGGCTGTTCATATAGATGATGAGGCTGATGCACACATTGCTAGAGACAGTTTAGCATTTGGGAGGCTCCAAAAGAAAGTGTGGGAGAGAAGAGGTGTTAGGCTGCCTACCAAACTGAAGGTCTACAGAATCATTGTGCTGGCTACTTTGTTGTATGCCTGTGAAACCTGGACAGTCTACCAGCACCATGCTGGAAAACGGAACCGTTTCTACTTGAATTGTCTTAAGAAGATCCTGAAGATCACTTGGCAAGATGAGGTCCTCTCTTGGGTTGAACTGCCAAGCATTTAAACTCTATTGCAGAGAGCTCTGCTCTGTTAGGATAACCATATAGGCTGAATGCCAAATGCATACTTACCATTTTTACCAAGAACTTGCACAAGGCAAGTGCTCACATGGTGGTCAGAAGAAGTGGTACAAGGACACTTTCAAGGTCTCTCTGAATAACTTTAATATGGACTGTGAGACATGGGGGATGCTGGCACAGGACCACCCAGGATGATGTGCCCATATCAAAGAAGGTGCCATATTCCATGAGCAAAGCAGAATCGCAGAAGCATAAAGGAAATGTGAACTGCCCAAATCTAGTCATCTCCATAACAAATGTTCTCACAGGCTTCTTGTGCCCAACTTGTGGTAGAGTTCTCCAAACTCATACTGGACTGATCAGCGCTGAACACACTGTACCCTGACCCCAACATCATGATGTCATTGGTCTTCTTTGAATACAAAGAAAAAAATACAAAAAACCCCCAACCCCAACCCCACATCTTTCTATCCTTACTACAGTCCTGTGAGGTGATTGCTAATATTTTTATTTAACAGATAGGGAAACAGACTCAGGGAGCATAAGCAATGGACTCCAAGTCACGCTGTTACTGGCAGAGATGGAACGTGAACATTTTGGTCTTGTTTATTTCTTATCTACCCAGCACTCTATCCTGGTAAGAGACTTCTTATTAGGAAATCAAAGCACTATTCCCAGCCACTAAAATGATTTTGGAAAAGTCACTATTCTCAATATTTTGGCATCTATCTTTTATAAAACAAAGCAATACTGTCTGCAGTACTTAAGACATTGCAACAGGCTGCTGGGAGTGGAGGTTAGAATTTTTTCCTCTGCTGTTCTTCAGTCATCTCTTCAGTAGGGGTTACTAAATGCTGGAATAGGCTAATTAGGGGGAAGTTGGGGACTTTTGAAATAGAATCAATTGTCCTGTCCGGGCCTGGTTAGCCTGGTGAGGTTTTGAACTAGATCACTTCTCAGTAATTGTCTCTGCAGTTCTAAGGAAAGAGACAATCAACTGTTAGACTTCTTTAGGCCCAAGACAGTAATGAGGTAACTTGGTAGAAGAGTTGAATAGAGCCTGGGGCTTGGAGTCAGGATGACCTGAGTTCAGATCCTCTGTCAGTCACTTACTAGCTATCTGATGCTCCCTGCCTCAGTTTCCCCTTTGATTTAATAGCATCTGCCTTACAGGGTTGTTGTGAGGTTCAAATGACTTAACATGTATAAAGCACTAGATAACCTTAAACTTAAGGTTACACTGGGTAACCTTAAAGCACTAGATAAATGCTAGTTATTGTTGTTGTTATTATTATTATTATTTTCTTGACTCAGATAGTTACTAGCTGGGTGACCCTGGGCAAGTGACTTAACTACTCTCAGAATCAGCTTCCTCATCTAAAAAATGAGGGACCTACGGCTTGTTAGATGTATTCTACCTCTAAATTCATAGTCCTATGACTGTATTGTGTTGGTTCCCATAAAGCTTTGGGTTTCTGAGGTTTAGATTTGTCATTGGCAGTGGTTTTGCAAAGGCAATGGCACTCTTTAGATAGAGGGAAGTATTTTCCTAACAACCAAATTTCTGGAATTAATCCTTCAGCATCTTCTCCGAAACACCATCATCATAACAGAAAAAAAAAACTTGTAGAAGAGATCATGAAATATGCCTCTTCTTTCACTGCAGAGAGGGTGAGGGGCTATCAAGATGGGATATTACATACATTGTAAGACAAGGTTTTTGAATTTCTGTTTTTGCTTAGTCATTTTTCTTTGCCATGAATTGAGGCATGGGAATTTGGAAATGACTACTGACTGTGATGGAAAAAATATATATCAATAAAATGATTTTTAAAAAATGTGTGAGAAAGGAGAACAATAGCCCCTTCCTCAGGGAGCACCCTGGACAAGGAGGAGGGGCTCTTTTTGTAAGTCCCTGGAAATGCAGCCACTTTTGGATAATAGCCATGGTTCAAAGGCATTGGGAAAAAGAATGATATTCTTGCTTAAACAGTAAGAATTCAAACCCCATCATGGAAGGATTCTAGGTTAATAGGATGTTGACATTTCTAGGTAGCTGACAACTATTAAGAAGTATGCTGTCACTTTTAACCCAACCCATCAGGGTTATTCACCAGCAAAACAGGCTCAGCAATGAGACTATTTGTGGGCAGTATTTTCGAGACAGCCTCTCATTTCCTTCATTTTGTCATGCCATTTCACAGACTTGCCACACAGGTCTGACATGAACTGGCAGAAGCAAATGTAACTTAAGGGAGGGATGTCCAACACACCAATGATGTGATTGTATTTTCCTGGGCAAGATTTGACTAACAAAAATACAGCTGTGGCAATGGAGAGTCTGGATTGGCCATTAGCAGAGTGCTTTGCATAGCAAATGATGCTTATTAGGTGGAGAGAAACAAACTCTCACTCAAGTCAATTAGAAGCCTGAGAGGCTTGTTGTAAGCTCCATGTGCAATAATAAAAGCAGGAATGTGTGTCAGGAGGAATATCATTAGTTCAGTTTTTCTGCCTGCTTATGTTCACTTGCGTGGCAGGACCCAAAGGATTTACGGCGCCTAAGGAAACTTTTGTACCCCAGATCCAGAGAGTTTTTTGTGGTTTGTTGGAAGGTGAACCCCTGAAATGATTTGAGGAAGGTACAGGTTGCCAATTATAAATTGATAGGACTTAAAGGAGACTTTCTAACCTTAGATCAAATAGAGGCTTGGGACAGAAACATTTATCTTCCTAGCAAGAGGAAATAAATTGTAATGCATACTAAGTGTCTTTAGGTTTTAATTAGTTGACTGGATGTTCCGTGTTCCAAAAGAGCTTGGCTCATTGAAATGGAGATCTGGGAACTGGAAGATGCTTCACCTTAGAGAGAAAAAGCAGCTGAAGTTTTCTCTCTTAGTCTGATGACTAGGTATGTGAAGGCCTTACCTTTCTAAAAATCAATAAGCATTTATTAAGCATGGGTCATATGCTAATGGGATACAAAGACAAAAAATAGTTCTTACATTTTATAGAGGGAAAATAACATACATACATACATACATACATACATACATACATATATGTATATAAGATAAATGCATGCAGAATAAATACAAAATCAATACAAGTTAGTTGAATACAATATAGGGAGGGAGGACCCTGGCAGTTGGGGTCAGAAAAATAAAATAAAACAAAAACCTTGTGTAAAAGGTAATGATAATAGCTAGTGTTTATATAATGCTTCAAAGCTTGCAAAGCACTTTGTAAATGTTAACTCATTTGATCCTCATGACAAATGAGAGAGCCTGTGAAGCAGATGTGATTATTGTCCTAGTTTTTACTTGAGGTAACCGAGTCTCAGAGTGTTAAGTGACATATAGGGTCACATAGCGAAGTGTCTGAGGCAGGTAAGACCATCAGTCTTCCTGACTCTAACTCTAGGGCTTTATATACCCTGTAGCACCTAATTGCCAAGGTAATATTTAGGCTGCATGTTGAAAAAAATGAGAGATTCTGTGAGGTAGAGAGGAGGAAGGAGTGCAGTCCAGGAGTGGGGAATGGCCAGTGCTAAGGCATGTAGATGGAATTCAGAGAGTCCCATTTGAGGAACAGCAAGAAAGTCAGTTGGCTCAGAAAGAAAATTTGGAGCCAAGTTGTCAACTGAAATTTGGACCTGGGGGAAAAAAAAGCCAAAAGGGACAAACCCTTCTTGTTATCGTGTAGGACGAAATGTGGTCCCTCTCATTTGCTAAAGCTTAGGCCTTGGTGCCATAAGGAATCAAATAAGGAAAATAAATAAATAGAAGAACTGGCTCTAAGCTGTGATTAGTGAAACTTGCTGTGTGAGGTAAAAGGCATTTGGATCCATAACTAAATTCTGTTTGGAATTTAAATTCGGGTATAGTGGTCAGCATAAATCAGGTCCTACATTAAATGCCACAAGGTTAAATATTGGTGGAAGTCTACATCTGGTAAAGGCTGAAGGGGCGATCTTAGTGTGGTCTAGGATAGGACCTCTTCTGGCTGTGTACCTATGAAATTCCTTTGATAAGGGATGTTTGTCCACCTGTTCCTGAGTCTAGCTGTGAGGTGGCATCCATACTGCATGGATACCTGTGACTTTACCTGAATTTAAACAGAGCTAAGGATATTTATCCTATCATATTTGGAATGTCATATGTTCCTGCTTATTCCTTCTACAGCAAGTTTCAATGGTCAAAGCAAATAGTCAGTAAAAGATATGAGCTATCTTGTTTGTGGTTAATGAATGTAAAGGAAAGCTGAATCAACTGAATGATGGGTTTGAGAGATTTTGGAGGGTAAATAATGGTTTGTTTGATTTGGAAAGACAGACAAGAGAGTTTGGAGACAAATGAGGATTTATCTAAGCCCCCCTGTCTCTAGGTAGTTGACATTAGTTTTAAAAAGGTTTAAGTATGTTGAGAGTGTGTGAGGAGGTATTTTTAGAAAGCAAAAAGATCTGTAACTTGATGCTAAAATTTTGAAGAAAGCAACAGGATTAGATTGATTCTTCTAGAGAACTATATAGGTATAAGATTGGTTTTTAAAGATTTCTTTATCATGGAAACTCAAAACTTGAGCATGTTT
>CM053590.1:95912838-95947917 GCA_028646515.1 Pseudochirops corinnae
TTTTGGCTCTTGTTTGTTTAATCTTTCTGCTAGATTTGTGTCTTCTAGGCTGAGTGCATTCCATGATGGCTCAGGGTGAGCCACTGCCTGAAGTGCCACCCACACCCCCTTGGATCTGGCATCTGCCAAGTTCTGGACGTTGGCCGCAGCACCGCCCCCTCCCCTCCCCTTGACTGATTTGAGACAGGAACAGCTCCACGTCCATTCTCAGCGTGAAGCAGCCTGAGAAGCTGAGACCTTCATCCCTGATCCCCAAAAGAATTTGTGTCTTATCTGTTAGGGGAATGAGGTGGTGCTGAGGGGCCTTTGTAATATTTTTGGGGTGACTTTGTAAAATCTCACTTGTTTTCGGGTGCCTGTGTATGCAATGTCAGTTTGTCAGCCTGTGCAAATAAGTTGTAAAAGCTGTATTTCTCCCCAGCCTAAAACATTGACTCTATGGTTAATCCTTTTAAAAGCATTCCTTAGGCAGAGAAATGTTTGCTTCCTTTGCTTTAGTGGCCAGATTTAGACTATGAACATCAGTAATATAACTCCTCAAAAATAGCAGATTCCTTAGTTTGTGAGGTTTAGCTATTAACCTCTTTGCTTTGTGTAAAGACTCATCCTGAAACCCCTCCCAAACTCTACCCCCACTCACCTGGCTAGCATAAATTAGTCCTTCTGCCCTGGTCTGAGGGCCCTCCAGCCCCGGACATTTTCAGGGGTTGGACTGCCCGCTTCTCG
Source organism: Pseudochirops corinnae (assembly GCA_028646515.1). Lineage (NCBI taxonomy): Eukaryota > Metazoa > Chordata > Mammalia > Diprotodontia > Pseudocheiridae > Pseudochirops > Pseudochirops corinnae. The sequence continues at coordinate 95,913,565 of CM053590.1, forward strand.
CGAGATTCTAACAAAGAAACCTTTACCTATTTTCACCTTGAGACATCTCTGAGTTATTGTTTTAGGGATCTCTGAATCCTACACATTATCAGGAAAAGGTAGCCCCCCAGTTGCAGACTCCATCTAAAGCTAGAAGGAAGAAAAGTTCTATTTTCTTAATTTCATAACATGCTTTTGATTTGAATGAATTATGTTTTCTGGCTTACTAATAGAAGCAAAACCCAGGGTGGGAATTTGTGAGCTACGGTTTTGAGTTGTGTGAGCCCACAAAGCATTGTGACCCTGGTAGATTTTCTGAGGATTCCATGTAGGAGAATACTAGTGAGTGGAATATAATGAATATTATTGAGCCTTTCTTTGATTGTCAGGAGACAATGAGGGGAGACTTGAGTCAAATTCATTTGGCAGACTCAATATGATCACAACAAAAATCACAATTAATAAGAGGCTTTTAAAGGAAAAAATTCAAAGTTAAAGGTAAAATAATTAACTTCTAAAGGCATATGTGAGCTCCTTAAAAAAGGGAGAAAACAGAATCGACGATTTTATTAAAGAAAATATTTTAATACCTTATACAACTGTATATTAGTCTTTCCCTCTAGTTTTTATTTAAAGTTTTGAGTTCCAAATTCTATACTTCCTTTCTTTCCTCCCCTCTCCCTCTCTCTTAGATGGTAAGCAGTCAGATGTAGATTATACATGTGCCATTATGTAACATATTTCCCTAGTAGTTATTTTGTACAAGAAGACATGAATCAAAGAAAAAAAGGAAAATTTAAAAAAAATTCATTTGGCAGGACTCAGAGTGTTGGTATTTTGGTGTCTTGTGTACCCCTAAACCTTAAACCTTAACATTTTGTGATTCCCTGATCCCAGAAAACACTGTTAAACTTGAGTCTTCTCTCAGTCAAAGTAAAGCAAAGTTTATTAAAGGTTTGTCATAATGGGTAGACTCTTAAGGAGCCTAGGTGTCTGTGACACTTGTATTGGACAAGTGGGCCAGAATAATCTGATATAGAGTGAGTCTGCACTACATAATTTTCAGCAACCTCATGGAGGCAAGATGGAGCTTATATACAGAAAGATTGTGGGGGGAGGGTTCTAGGGGTGGTCTAGAGCAGGAGTTTGGGGAAGGTCTTCTGGAGGAGTCAAATGGGATCAGACTCCAGTAATGAGACTAAGGGTGGGAAATAGCTGGAGGCTACCTGGAGATGATAGACAATGGAGGGCTAGACTAGTTTAAGGGTAACAGATTTGGGTGTGGATATTTTGGGAGGATCAAGGATGAGAAGTAGCTGGACAATGGAGGGCTAGGCTAGTAACAGATATTTGGGTCTAATGATAATGAAAGGTTTATGGCCTCAGGCAAATTCCTCATCAAGTGGGGAAGATTCAAGGAAAGTTCAAGGGGCTTCCCAGAACCTGTACTCCATCAGAGGGAGCAAAATTGGAGAGTCTCCTATAAATCTTAGACTAAAGTTCTTCCTGAAAGAACATTCATTAAGCTGAAGATTACAGCTGAGCTGAAGCTGAAGCTGGGGTGGAGGGAAAGGGGAGAAAGGGAGAGGGAAGATGGAGATGGAGATGAGGAGGGAGAATGTTCTAGGCATCAGGAAAGCTAGGGAAAACTCAGGCTTGGGAGATTGAATGTTGGAGGAAGTGTAAAGATCACCGCATCACAGAATATGTGAGGGCAATTAAGGCAAAAGAAGGCTGGAAAGTAGGAGAGGGCCAGGTTGTGAAAAGCTTTAAATGCCAAACAGAGAGGATTTTATATTTGATCCTGGAGGTAATAGGGAACCACTTCCTTGAACAATGAACATTGAACAACGAACCAGTTCATTGGAGCTCCTTGAGTTTTATTATTGCCAAGATTGTAAGGTCTCCAAAGGTAAGGTAGGGACTAGGTCATAATGATGTTGTACAGTCTCTGGGAACTCCCTTGAACTCTGATTGAATCTTCCTATTTGACAAAGCATTTACATGAAGCCAAAAGCCTTTCATTATAGCTCCACCCAAATCTCTGTTACTAGCCTAGCCCTCCATTGTCCAGCTAGCTCCTGCCCTTGACCCTCTGAAAATATCTATACCCAAATCTATTCCATTGTCTCTCATCTCCAGGTAGCCTCCAGCTACTTCCCATCCTCAATCTCATTATTGGAGTCTGACCTCATTTGACTCCTGAAGACCATCCCCAAACTCCTCCTCTAGACTACCCCTAGATCCCTCCCACAACCTTTCTGTATATAACACCCCATCTTGCCTCCATGAGAGAAGAAAAAGCTGGAGAATTATCTAGCACAGACTCACTCTGTGTCAGATTATTCTGGCATACTTGTCTAATACAAGCATCACAGATATTTAGGCTCCTTAAGAGTCTACCCATTATGGTGAATCTTTAATAAACTTTACTTTTCTTTGGCTGAGGGAAGACCTGAGTCGAATTCATTCAGCAGGACCTGACATTTTGGGGTCTCGAGCACCCCTAACCATAGACCTCAGTATTTTATGGTTCCCTGACCTCAACAATAGAATCACAGAGTGTTAGGGGTGGAAGGGACCTTAGAGGTCATACATTGAGTTCAAGTCCTTATTTTGCAGATGAAGAAACTGAGGTACAAAGGGTTTAAATGAATCTTCCATAGGTGACTCAACAAGTTAATGCTAGAGTTGGGTCTAGAACTCAGGTCACCTGTTCCAGTGATCTTTCAAGTATTCCATACTGTCTCTCATCACTTATATTGTCTCATATGCCTTAGGATCATAAGATCATAGATGTAAAGTTAATAGAGACCTTAGAGGTCATCTATTCCAACCTTTTACAAAGCAATGATCTTATTTAGACTTGAACAAAGGAGGTAACTGAGGCTCAGAGAGAAGTAACTTGCCTTACAGACAAAAAGTGGCAGAAATGGGCTTTGAATTCAGGTCCTCTGACTCCCAATACAATGTTCTTTCCATTGGGACATACTGTCTCCAATTCTGTCATTTTCTCATAGCTCCTATGGCTGTAGCAGATTATGTTATACTGGTTAAATTGATGGCTGTTTATGTAATAATCATAACAACAATAATAGCATTTATGTAGCATTTTAAGCTTTGCAAAGTGCTGTAGCAGCAACCATACTGGCATCCCCAGGGTGGCTGCTAGCACAGTTCTTAGATCTGCTTTACTAAGAATGTAGCTGTTCAAGGGGTCAACAATCTCTTTTTTAATTACATTCATTAGTTCAGGGGAAAAGTCAGCACCCTGAACTTCAGAGAAAATCCAAACAAAGAAAATTGAGAAAATACAAGCAGAGAAATAAAGACCAACAGACAGGGCTTCTATATGAGAAATTAGCACAGATCAACAGACAAATCTGACTGTCTGACCAAGGCAATACATACATAATTACCAGAGAGAGAAGCACCAACATCTGGGTTTTTCAAAGATGTATGTGTGTGTGTGTGTGGGGGGGGGGGGGTGTTGGTGCAGGCTACCCAGAATCTCATCTGGTTAAATCACAAGAATACTCTTCCAATGAGTGAGCCCCAAAGCAAAATGCTAACCTCAGAGTAAATATACCCTTTTTAGGGCCAGAGGGCATCACAACCCTTGTGATTCAGTGCCTAATTAGAAATTAGCAAAAGGTGTGAAAGAGGTGTGTCCTACAAACAATCCTCCCCTAAGCAAGCTTCCTTTAATGGGCTCCACCTGAGGCCTAATTATGGGTGGGGAAGATCTTATATTCTATTAACATTGCAAGTGCTTTACAAATATTATCTCATTTGATCCTCATAACAACCCTGGGAGTTAGTTGCTATTATTGCCTTCACTTTAGAGATTATGAAGCAGAGACTAAGTGAATTCCAAGGTGACCCAGTAAATGTCTGAGGCAAGATTTAGACTTAGGCTTTCCTGAGTCCATGTCCAGTGATCCATCCCTTGCATCACTTAGCTGCCTCAAGTACAATTCACATTTTATTTTGTGTTGCAGTTATGTAAGTCCTTGGATTTAGATGATAACAGCCTCATTTGATGCTAGAGATATCAGAGGTACTGGGATGTCTCCTTCTTCCACCTTTCTCAGTGAGCCTGCTAAATAGTTTCCACTGAAGGGCGTTAATACCAAGTTTGAGACTAATAACTCATGGAGACTATAGGGGAAAAAAGGGAAAAAAGTGTGAGATCTCCTTCTTTCCTCTCTCCATATTGGGTTCTTAGTGTTATGAGAAGTCTATATCATAACAGGCTATACTCTGAGGTACTGATCTTTCTGTTCTTTGGAGCCTGGCAGGTAGGCCAGTTCTCCAGGGTGCCAGGGGACCAGGGTAGTTAAGTTTTGTTCAGGATAAGAAGTGTTTGGAGCCTCAGATGTCAATGAAAGGTAAGGAGTATAGTAGCCAGGGCACAGTGTCAAGCATCAACCATTGTGTGTATCTGAGCGCAAATGTGACATGCCAAAGGAAGGAACAAGAACAGGAGGGCTGGAAAAAAAAGAGAAGCAGAAGCCAAAATGAAAAAATAGAAGAGGGGTCACAAAAGCTAAGGAAAAACATTGAAGGGGAGAGCAGAGTGACATCTGATTGATAGCTTGGACTCTAGTAGTGAGTCCTTTTAAACTGAGATTGTAGATGCTGGACAAACTCTTTTCTTAAAGGCATACTGCTGGGCTGTCCATAAATCAAGCCTTTCTGTATTACCAAATGAATGGATTGTTGGTTCAACATTTGCTTTGTTCAAGTCTAAATAAGATCATTGCTTTCATTTGTCCAACTGAAAATTAAACTGAAAACAAAGAGAACTGGTGTAGCTACGAAATAGAATTGGCAAAGGGATTTTTATACCCTCAACTAGACTACAATCTCCCTGAAGGCAGGGAACTTATCTGGTCTTGGTATCTCCTCCAGAGCCTAAAAAAGCTTTGTACCTAGTAGGCCTCAAATTAAAGCTTACATGAAGACTTGCTTCTTCTGTCTTCCTGTTGGTTGGAACATGTCTCTGAACCCTAGTCCTCAAAAGTACATCCCCATTGCCCAACTTCTGGTGCCAGAGGCTTGGAATTGGAATAGGAGAATATGAATTCAAATTTGGATTTTCTTTATGTGACGTTGAGCAAGCTTCTCTGAGCCTTGGGGTGTCTAGGTGGCCCAGTGAATAGTACCTGGCCTGGAGTCAGGAAGACTCATCTCCTTGAGTTCAAATCTGACCTCAGACACTTACTAGTTATGTAACCTTGAGCATGTCACTTGACCCTCTTTGCCTCAGTTTCCTCAACTGTAAAATGATCTGGAGAAGAAAATGGCAAACGATGGGGTGGCTAGGTGGTGCAGTGAATAGAGCACCAGTCCTGGAGTCAGGAGGACCTGAGTTCAAATGTGGCCTCAGATACTTAACACAAAACTAGCCGTGTGACCTTGGGCAAGTCACTTAACCCCAATTGCTCTGCCTTCCCCCCTCCAAAAAGAAAAAAAAGCAAAAAAAAAAAAAAAAAAAAAAAGAAAACCGCAGACTACTCCAGTATCTCTGCCAAGAAAACCCCAAATGGGATCAGGAAGAGTCAGACATCACTGAAAAGCAACAACAGCTCTGAGGCTCAGTTTTCTTATGTATAAAATAGTAGTAGTAGTAACAACCACCTAACAGTATGATGGTGAGGACCAAATGAGATTAGCATGTAAAAGCACTTGCTAATCTTAAAGTGCTATATACACGTGAGTTATTTTAATTATTAAAAATCATAAACGATGTGGGCTTCAAATTCATCATTTACAAATTGAGGGAGGTAGAACTAAATCAGGAGGTCTACAGGACCGCAAAGCAAATTCTACTTCCAAGCCAGACCAGTTCTTTTTGTTTGCAGTTTCATTTTCAGCTGGGCAAATGAAAACAATAATCTTATTTAGACTTGAACAAAGTAAATGTTGGAGCAATAATCCATACATTTGTGGATGGATTTCAAGGGGTCCATGAACCTGGATAGACAAAAAGAAGCAAAATAGATCTTTATTTTTTACTAACCTCTAACTGAAATTTATTCTTTCCTTTAATTATGAATGTTGACTACAAGCATTCTGAGAAGGGGTCCATAGGTTTCACCAGACTGTCAAAAGGCACCTATGATACGCAAAAGGTTAAGAACCTCTGACCTAGACTGTCTCTTGCAATTCCAAATCCTACAGTCCTATTGATGACGGACTGACAACCATCTGGACGTTTGCCTCGTCCCTGCAGTCAGACTTGCTTGCTGTACTGTATCACCCACCTACTGAGACATCTACCTATTGCCTCCTCCCATCCCCATTGATGTCTCTCAGCCGGCCACCCATCTGGATTTCCTCCTACCTTTGATACGCTGCCCAACAACCCAACACTGATACATCTGTCTAATTTCAATTCCAAGCTATCTCTGGTTTGGCAAGTCTTCCTGCCCCTGAGGCCCTGGTCTGATGGTGATTTAGGTAAAGTGTTAGCATAAATATCCAAGTGAGAAGCCAAATGGTTTGACTGGGAGAGTTTAGAGAAATCAATTTAAAATTGGAAGGCTCCTTGCTGCCAAGATCCCTGCCTTGGCCTGGAGAGGTCAGTAACCCAGTGACCCAGTATTGGAACCTTGTGTTTAGAGTCAAAAGATTTGAGTTTGAATTCCCCTTTTGTATGTTCTGTTTTGTGACTTTAGGCAAGTCATTTAATCTCCATTTCCTTAGCTATTAGATGAAGGGTTTAGACTAGATGACCTCTGAGGTTCCTTTAAGCTCTATAATCTAGTATACTAAAGTTCAAATGACCAAAAACAATAGAATTTTTTTCCTACTATATTGGGACCATCTGCTGTGACTCCCATCCCCAAATCCACTTGGAATATGGAGATCTACCTGCTGACAAAGAGGATCCTGTACCAGCTAGACAGAACAGTGGATAGAACACTGGGCTTGGAGTGAGGAAGACCTAAATTCAAATCTGGTCTCAGACAGATCTTTCCTGAGTCACTTAACTACTGTCTACCTCTGTTTCCTCAATTGTAAAATGACAATATAATAGCACCTACCTCCCAGTGTGGTTGTGAAGTTCAAATGTGATATTTGGAAAATGCTTAGCACAGTGCTTAGCATATACTAGGTGCTTAATTATGACTTGTTCCCCACTTTGTTTTGAAACTGAATAGACTTATTTTAACCAAGGCCAAGAACAAGCTTGTTTTAAAGGAGGCAGAGACCACTTGATACTACTAGCTGTGTGACCTTGGGCAAATCATTTAATCCCAATTGCCCTGCCTTCCTCCCTCCAAAAATACCAAAAAAAAAAATGAAAGAGGCAGAGAAACTAAAGACCAAATTGTCAACATTTGCTGTATTATGGAGAAAACAAGAGAGTTCCAGAAAAGTCTCTACTTCTCTTTCATTGACTATGCTGAGACTTTCGGCTGTGCGGATCACAACAAAATGTGACAAATCCTCAAAGAGATGAGAGTACCAGATCATCTTACTTCTCCTGAGGAATGTGTATGCAGGTCAAGAAGCAACAGGTAGAATTAAACATGGAACAACTGATTGGTTTAAGATTGGAAAAGGAATACAACAAGGCTGTATATTATCATCTTACTTATTTAACTTATGTACAGAGTTCATCATGTGAAGTTCCATGCTGAATGAATCAAAAGCCAGGATTAAGGTGGCTAGGAGAAATCTCAGTAATCTCAGCTATGCAGATGATACCACTCTGATGACAGAAAGTGCAGAGGAATTAAGAAACCTCTTAAAGGGGGTGAAAGAGGACACTGTAAAAACTTACTTGAAGCTTTACATCAAAAAAACTAAGATCTTAGCAACTGGTTCCATCCTTTCCTGACAAAAACTGGATTTCATCTGCAATGGTTATCCCTAAATCTATATCCACATCAAAATCTCCTTGTTGGACTAGTGGAGAACTTCACAGTGAATCAGGATATCCTTCAAATGGGTATTTGCTCAAACAGGATTCCTAACCCCAATGTGTCTGAAAATGAATGATTAGATAGCTCTTGGGAGAGTAGTAACTGAAAAGCAATTAGAGTTCAAAGGATGGGGAAATTAAATGGTATAGCCCAGTCTGCCTCAGGCTTCTGCAACAATTACACAAGGGGGTAAGAGTGAGACCAGGAGATTAAAAGAGGAGCAGAACTGAGGCTGAGTCAGTCAAAATATTAAATCTAATTTAAAAACAACATGGTCAAATTGGCTGATGCCAGAATACCATCTCCCAATTAACCCATGTTCTCAAAGGGTTGCTTATGATGCTGTATATTTCAGCAATGAAGGCTTTGGGATTTAGAAATCGTGTTGTCATATTATCCAACCCCCACAATTTGTGTTCATTTTATATAGGTTTCATTGGCAGGGGAAATGTGTCCCTATGCCAAACATATGAAATGCTTCTTGTTTCTACTGGTCAAATAACAAAGTGAATTCAGGAACTCTCTAAAGATCAGGTCATTATTATGAAGCTTAAATAAATGTTTGTTAGAGAATTTGATACACTCTCCCCGTCTCCCTCCACTTCCCTATTGCAATCTGTCTGGAATATTGATTAGAAAAACTCCAAGACAGGGTCAGGGTGATTACAGAGGGCCAAGATCTGAAAGCTGAAATGTGTGGAAAGACCAGATAGCAAGTAGAAAGTGAGTGGGGAAAATTCACATGAGATGAGGAAGTCAAAATGCAGGGATCTGCCAGGTGTTTACCATTTGTCTGTACACTTTCTGTTTTCCCAAATGTTACTCTCTTTGTGGGGCTGCCACCTCTCCTTTAGCCTTGGATGCCTTTAGGAAGTTATAGTCATGTATATTCCCATAAATACTTAAATTAAGATGTGTTGTATTTCTTAAAATTGTAGTTCTGCTATGTGATTTGACTGACCCCAGTTTGTATAACTGACAAAGGAGGGTGCTGTGTCCCTACCTTACTGGAGAGGTTCAATGTGTATTGGAAAATATCAAGAGAGAGAAGCAGGGAGATGATAAATAAGTTTGGGACAGAACCAATCAATCAGTCAACATTTCAGGCATGCCTCATTTTAATGCACTCACTTTATTGTGCTTTGAATATATTGTGGTTTTTTTTTTTTCCCACATTCAATATTGTGTTTTTTTTTTTTGTTTCTACAAATTGAAGGTTTGTGACAACCCTGAATCGAGTAGGTCTATTGGCATTGCTTCTCCAATAGTATGGTATCACATAGTGTTTCTGTGCCAAATTTTGATCATTCTCACAATATTTTGAACCTTTTCATTATTATTATTTCTGTTACAGTATTCAGTGATCTTTGATGTTACCATTGTAATTGTTTTGGGGTGTCATGATCCAGATCCATATAAGACAGTGAGCTTAACTGATAAATGTGTGTGTTCTGACTGCTCTACCAACAGGTTGTCCCCTTTCTCTCTCCTTCTCCTTGGGTATCCCCATTCCCTGAGACACAACAATATTGAAAACTCTATGATGCCTCTAAATGTTTAAGTGGAAGATGATGCTTAGCATTTTTTTTTAGCAATAAGATATTTTAAAATTAAGGTATGTATATTGTTTTTACACATTATACTACTGCACACTTAACGGACTAGAGTAGAGTATAGACATAACTTTTATGTTCACTGGGAAACAAAAGAATTAATGTGACTCAATTTATTGCAATATTCATTTTATTGTGGTAGTCTTAAGCTGAACCAACAATATCTCCAAGGTATGGCTATATTAAGTGCCTACTATGTTAGCCAGGCACTGTGCTAAGCACTGGACCAAAGGATGTATGGCCCAAGATCTTTGTGCTATTGAGACCTGGCAATTGCCTCTAAAGGTGTTACAGTCCTCCTGCTTCTGAACAGTCACAGCTACTAAAGACCCAGAAATGAAAATTCTTGGTACCAGAGTCCTTGGTACCTTCAAATGGTTCAGCATTAGAAGATGATATATTTTATCCATGAAAATGACAATAAAGAAAATACATCATCATCTTCTGCTTTTCCAGTGTCCTAAGGACCACTGGCCCTTTCCATCTGCCCTGCAGATGAAACCTCCTATATGTACTCTGTTTCTCTATTAGAATGTGAGTTCCTTAAAAACAGGGGCCATCTTGCTTTCTTACTTGTGCTCCCAACACATAGTATGGTGCTTTCCACATGCTAAACACTTAATAAATGCTCACTAATTCATTCATTCATTCACTCATTCACCTGCATATATTCTCACCATCTCTTTAACTGCTCCTTCTCTACTACCTTCATTGGTTCCTAATCTTCTTCCTTACTCTTTCATTTAGAGTATCTGGAATCCATGGACCTACAAAGAATCTATGGGAAGATGTCAAGGAGTCTATGAATTCAGATGAGAAAAAAAAAAACACCTAATTTTTATTTTCACTATCTTTTAACTGAAATTTAGCCTTTCTTCCAATCACTAATTTTAATTATTCTGAGAAGGGTTCAACAGGCTTCCTGCCAAGGGAGTCCAGGCACAAAATGTGTTAAAGATTCCTAATTTAGATCTTTCTCAAGGAGCTTCATTTGGGCTTCTTCTTTAGTTTCTCTCTTACTTCAGTAACCACCCACTTTTACTCAGATTTCTGTCCCTGGTCCTGACCTCCCTTCTAAGCTCCAGCAGCTTTCTAATTGCATCTCCAATTGCTTTCAGGACATCTGTACTTGGATGTTGACATTGGCAATTGAAATTAAATATGTCCAAAATTGAGTTTATCAATTTTCTCCAAATATCTGCTCCTCCATTTGACTTTATTATTCCTGTCTGGGGCACCTCCATTCCACTTCTAGTCTTCTGTATTTGTGATTGTGAAGTTCTCTTTGATTTTTTCCCACGCTTTGATCTCTAACAGCCAGTCAGTTACCAGGTTCAGTTGATGCTACTTCTGCAATATTTCTCAAGGTTTTGACTTCTTTATCCATTGCCAAATATATGGCCTTGTTATCACCTGCCTAGAATAATGCAGTAACCTCCTAACAGACTTCTTCCACTTTATCCTCACTTCAGTCCACTGGTCATATTATTAATAAACTTTCTTACGTATCAATCAAATCATTCTACTGCTTTGTTAAAAATTTTCAGTGGTTCTTTAATGCCAGACAAATGCAGTTATCTCTTCCACATTGTGGGGGTTAGAGGCTCAGTGTCCCTGTGATCTGGAAAGTCCACGTGAAATGTTTTGGCTCTCCCCTTGGTACCAGAGAAGTCATCTAAATTATCATAGTATTGAAAGATAAAATATATTTATGCTATACATTACCATATATATAAATATAAAACATAGATACATACATACATAAATACATATTGCATTTCTGAGTTTCCAAACTTTTTCAGTGTTGTCTGCCAACCTTTGCATGTTGTTTGTAGCTTCCATAAAACTTTGAAAAATTTTTCATTTTATTTCTTATGCAAATTCTTAGTCTATTGAATCTGCGATGGGGAAAGTTGGGGTGTGGAAAGGATAACTGTAATGTTTGAAGTCCCATTCTAGGCCCTGCACAACCTGATATGACCCTGCCATCCCAGTTTTATCTCATGTTTCTCCCTTCTACCCATACCAGGTGATAGGCAAACTGGATTACTCCAGGACTTCTAAGTATACCACGTTGCCCTTCTATCTCTATGATTTTTTTTCATGCTGTTTGTTATGCCTCCTTCCTCTTTTTACCCAATTAATTCTTTCCTACCCCTTAAAGCTCAACTTATACACGATATCTTCCATGAAGTCTTTCCTGCTCCTAACCATACAATCATAGATTTAAAGCTGGAAGGGGACCATAGAGGCCATCAAATCCAAACTGTCCATTTTACAGATGGAATTCAGAGCAGTTAAGTGATTTCCCCAGGGTCACATAGCTAGGAAGTGTGTGAGTTGACATATGAACCCAAGTCTTTCTGTCTCTAAGACTCAACACCCCATCCATTATTCTATGCTGCTCTGCAAAGGCCATATTGACCTTCCCTTGAAGGAGGTACTTCATTTTCTATCTCTCCAATGTGCTTATTATGTAATATTTCATATTTTAGTGTTAAGCGCTAGTAATTATCTCTCTTTTAGGTGGGGAACTCCTGAAGGTCAGAGACCATATCTTATCTAAATTTTGTATTTACTGGCCAGCACACAGTAGGCACTTAACCATTAGTTGAATGCATAAATGTTCCACATGGATGTAGATGAATTGTGCTCCCTCAGGATGGTTTCTCTATGCTTTATTCACAGTGGTCATGAGTAGTTCTTTCTCTGCTATAGTATGACTTTTCTCTGGCAAGATCACCTTGGGAAAGAAGTACACACAGGACTCTGTTAAGGGAGAAGGGAATGAAGCCTTTGAGAGGTTTGGGATGAGCAACACACCCACAACACACCAATGAGCTGTCCTCAAACTCTGGTCTAACTTGGTAGGAGATGCAAAGGACTCTAGACTTGTGGTCTCTGAGGACATGTATAAGATACAGAACCATCAGAGAATTTTCCCTGAGGATTATTGTTATCATATTATTATAGTTAATAGAAGGATGTTGTTGTTCACTCATGTCTGACTCTCTGTGTCCCCATTTGGGGTTTTCTTGGCAAAGATACTGGAGTTGTTTGCCATTTCCTTCTCCAGGCTATTTTACAGATGAGGAAACTGAGACAAACAGGATTAAATGATTTTCCCAGGGTCACATAGCAAGTAAGTGTCTGAGATAAGATCTGAACTCTGGAAGATGAGTCTTCCTGATTCTAAGGCCAGCACTCTGTGCATTGTGGTGCCTCCTAGCTAGCTCTAATTCAACTGTCTTCTCTAACTAAGCAATGCTTTGGGATAGAAAGGATTGAGATCCTTTACCTAATTGAAACTTCTAGGAGTAAATTAGATAGGAAGACAAATGTTTCATCTGGAATTTAGCCAAAGTACCAGTGCTAACCTACTAAGGTACATAACAGGGAGTCCTTACTAATACTTCAGCAGCACCTGACCTTAGCTGCTCCTAGAATTCTGTTCTCTATTATGTCTCCTCATCCAGGATCCTGCATTTTAGTTATTGTGTTTTTTTCATTCTCCTCTTGCTATATTTCTGACTTTCCAGACTTGCAGACTTTCCAGACCTCAATACCATGTCTCAGCTTTAATCTCATTCTAATATCCCACAGTGCCCTGGGCCTCCTCACCATGGAATGTCCATCTGCCATGTTGGTCCCCTTCTCCAATCAGTGAATTCTCAAGGACTCAATTTTTTGGGAGGGTCCCAGGTCCAGCAACTTCATTCCCCTCCCAGCTATGATTCTGACTTTCTGGACCTCAGCACTATGCCCAGTGAGAATATCTCCACCCCACCCCCACCTTTGAATGCCCTTTTGTGTGTGATTTTCCCTCATTAGAATGTAAAGTCCTTGAAGTCAGGGACTGTCTTCTTTTTGCTAGGATTATATCCTCAGCACTGAGCACAGTGCCAGGCACAGAGTAATCACTTACTAAATGCTTGTTGCCTTTCCTGCATTAGGTCACTAGATCATAGATTTAGAGTAGCAAATGAACTTAGAGATCATATAATTCAACCTCACATTTTATAAATTTTTGGAGGGGGGAGGGCAGGGCAATTGGGGTTAAGTGACTTGCCCAAGGTCATTAGTGTGTGTTAAGTGTCTGAGGCTGGATTTGAACTCAGGTCCTCCTGACTCCAGGTCCATTACTCTATTCACTGGACCTTGAGGACATTTCTTAACTTGAGATTCTGTGATTCTGTGTTCCATTTGGATCATGTCATTTCCTGAGGGAGAAAAAAAGAACTGGCCCTGGATAACCACATCATCTGGATGTTTGACTGAGGTTCAGAGAGGTTAAGTAATTTGCCCAAGGTCACATAGGTGGCAGAAAGCAGAGCTGGAATGCAAACCCAGGTCTTCAGACTCTCAGATTCAATTCTCTTTCCACTATATTATATTGCTTCTCATAGGATTGACTGAGGGGTTTTCAGAACTCACACAGGACAGGAGTTCCTCTCATTATCCTCCTCCAAATATGTGAGCATCCTGTTGAGGTCTCTCCAAATCAGGACTTATTAACTAGGCTCAACCTCACTTGGTTTGTGGAATTTAGTGAGATCATAACTTTTCCTGTTGTACTAAACTTGTCCTTGGCTGTAGGCTGGAGAATCAGGGCAGACAGAGAGCTGGGTATCTGTCACATCCTTAAAAGGAACAGAATTTTCACAATACCTTGAAGGACCAAGCTGTATCAAATGACTCAGTACATCTTTTTTTATTTTGTCCAAAAAGCAAAGAAATAGTAGGATGAAAATGTTTGTTTTTAAGTAAGATGACAATGACTGCTTATAATTATTTGAGTTTAAAATGCATTTGCACAGAAATAATTATACTAAAATTATTTTGAAAATTCATGTGTCAATTGATGTGTCTGGTCCTTCTTGTGCAAAAGTCACAAAAAAGAAAAGAGAAGAAAAGCTGGATGCCAGTAAATATGCAAAATAATCAATGCTAGATGTGTGGTTTACTTGATTTGCAAATTAACTAAGACTAATTACAGGTCAGTGAAACTTTCGTTTCAGTTAATTTGGCAAAATGACAGGTCGATGCATAAAATTTTACATTCTTATTAAAAATAATGATTTGTTTTTTGCATGCTGGGAGTTAGTCTAAGTGAATTATTAGGATTGAAATAAATATACACGATTTTCCCTATCATGAACATGGTCTGCATGAGAACCCAGACATTAACCTTTAACATGTTGATTATGTACAATGACGTCCATTTTGTCCTAAATGACTAATAAGGAAATACTTTAGATGGGATAATAAAAATTCTGCAGAGATGTGGGTTAGAATTTTTAAATGAGTAATTAATAATTTACTGAATATTCAGAGAGCAATGGAAAGAAAGGTGTGGTTTTTCTCTAACCCAACTGATTAAGCTATGACAGCTATGGTGACTTAGCTTGCTTCCCTACTTGCTATATACAACACAATAGGTATTGCTCTTGGAGCCCCTGTTCTCCCTGTGAATGTAGGTATTCCAATAGCCTTGTCTCTCAGATCCTATAAAGTACTTTGATAAATGCCTCTCTAATAATATGTACCATGTAATATTGTCTCGCCTTCACTGATGTCTTATTCCCCTACTACACCAGGAGTTCTGGAAGGATGTGGACTATGCTTAATCCAAACTTTGCCTCTCCATAGGTCTCCTATCTCTAAGTCAATTTTCTTCTCTTTATACTAGGCTGCATTCTCAGTGTAGGTTTGTATGGGGTGGGCCTGATAAGTAAGAGAAGGACCTAACCCTACTTATAAACAAACATCCAGGTGATGTGGTTATCCAGGGCCAGTTCTTTTTTTCTCCCACAGGAAATGACATGATCCAAATGGGACACAAAATCACAGAATCTCAGGTTAAGAAATGTCTTCAGGGGCAGCTAGATGGCGCAGTGAATAAGGTGCTGGACCAGGAGTCAGGAGGACCTGAGTTCAAATCCAGCCTCAGACACTTAACATTCACTAGTGATGTTGGGCAAGTCATGTAACCCCAATTGCCCTGCCTTCCCCCCTCCAAAAAGCAAGGAAAAAATGTCTTCAGTGGCTCTTTATATGAGTTCAATTCACGTGTAAAAGAATCCCTTCTACAACAGAGCTGTTAACTAGCCATTTAGACTTTGCTTGAAGGTCAACATACTACTTCCTGCGTGGCCCCTTCTACTTTTGGGTAGCTCTGATTCTTGGGAAGTTTTCCCTTGTACCAAGCCTAAATCTGCCTCCTTCCAACTTCTGCCTATTATTCCTCATCCTGCCCTTTGGGACTACACAGCACAAGTCTGACCTCTTTTCCATGAGACAACCCTTCAAAGACTTGAAGAAATTGGTCATGCCCACCTGTCTTTTCTTCTCCAGGCTGAACGCCTCCAGTTGCTTCATTTTATCCTTACGTGAGATGAACTAAAGGCACTTCACTATCCCAGCTGCCCACTTTTGGTTACTATTTGGCTTACTGTGGTCCCTCCTGATGTTTACCCTTCCCCACCAGACGTGGGCATACTGCTCTTTGCACTTAAATGTCATTTCGTTTTTACTTTGAGGAGTTATGATGGGGTTGGAAAATAATCTCTCCTCTTAAGGGATGGCTGGTACAGTGGCAAAAAAAATGACTCTGGAGTCAGAGGACTTGGGTTCAAATCCCACTTTTGACACTTACTAGGGGTGTGATCTTGGACAGGTTACTTCACTCTTCTATGCTGTAAATTGAGGTTAGACTGGTTGGTTTCTAAGGTCCCTTATAGCCCAACATTTAGATCGTATGATCCTAAAAACAAATGCTAAGGGAAGAGTTTATGACCAAATGATATAGAGAAGATCATAGTAAATAAAATTAATAATTTTGTTTATATGGAATTAAAAAGGTTGGTTTTTTTTTTTTTTTACAAACAAAACCAATGTAGCCAAAATTAGAAGGAAAACAGGAAATGGGAAATTTTTCTTACAACAAATTACTCTGATAAAAGCCTTATTTCTCAAATATCTAGGAATTGAGCCTTGATTGAGCCAAATTTATAAAATCAGAAGCCATTTCCTAATTGATAAAAGGTCAAAGGATATGAACATGCAGGTTTTGGAAAAAGAAATGCTCTAAATCACTATTGATTGTAGAAATGCAAATTAAAATGACTATGAAATAAAACCACCTACAAAACCACCTCGTACCTATCACACTGGTTAACATGATAGAAAAGGAAAATGACAAGTTGAAGGGATGTGGAAAAATAGGGACACTAATGCGCTGTTGGTAGAGTTGTGAACTGGTCTCACCATTTTGGAGAATAATTTGGAAAGGACTATATTCCCAAAGGACTATAAAACTGCAATGCCACTACTAGGTCTGCATCTCAAAGAGAGCAAAGAGAAGGGGAAAGGACCTATTTGTGCAAGATTATTTATAGCAGCTCTTTTTGTGATGGCAAAAAATTGAAAATTGAAGGGATACCCATCAGTTGGAGAATGGCTGAACAAGTTGTGTCATATGATTATGATGGAATACTATTGTGCTATAAGAAATGATTAAGGGATGGTTTTAGGGAAAAAAAACCCTTAGAAACACTTAGATGAACTGATGCAGAGTGAAGTGAGCAGAACCAGGGGAACATTGTACCCAGTAAAAAATACACAGTGTTTTAAGGATCATCAACTGTGAACATAGCTACTCTGAACAAGATAATGATTCAAGACAATTCCAGAGGACCCATGCCAAAAAAAAAAAAAACAAAAAACCTCTATTTCCAATGACAGAAGTAATGAATTTGGAGTGTAGATGAAAGCATGCTTTTAAAAATTTATTAAAAAAAATGTTTATGTGTTTTATTTTGCAACGTAGCTAATACGGCAATATGTTTTGCATGACTTCACAAGTATATTTTATATCATATTACTTCCCTTTTCCATGAATGGGAGAGGGGTGGTAGAGAGGGAGAGAATTTGGAACTCAAAATTTTAAAAATGAATGTTAAATTTTTTTACATGCAATTGATAAAGATTTAATGAAATAAATACAAACTATTTAAAAAACCCAAATGTCTCATCAAGCTTTCTTAATGCAAAACACGTGCATATCTCCAGCTGACTTCAGTGGAGGAGGGGTTGCCAGAATTGGCATCAGTCATGCAGCTGACCTTTAGTCTTCCTGTGGATTAAGTTGAATTACTCTACAGAGACATTTCATCTGGATCAGTGCTATATCTGCTTCACTTCTACCTACCCAACAATACACACAAAGTCAAAACGTCTTCAAATGAAAGTTTCAAGGTTAGAGCTTTCTTTTGCCTTTTTTCAGAATACACAGAGCAGAGGCAAATCTTCCAGGTTCAAGATTGCTCGCCATCCTTTAATTAGCAGCCTGTACTCCTTGTTCCCAGAGAAATAGATGGCTTTGAGCATTCCCAGATTGCTCATTTATTCCTTCCCCATCTCTGAATCAAGAAAAATATTCCTTTGAATGAGGGATGGGAAGGCCTAGAGCATCAGCCAGTAAGTTATGTGCATTATCCATTCTCTGGTAAAGGTCCAGGATATCCTTAGGGAGTATCCAGGCATAGCAACGAGAGCTACCAGGTGAGTCTAACAAAGATAATGACAGACTAAAAAGAGAAAAGGGGAAAATGAAGAGCAATTTGGCTGGCAAAGGAATCTGAAGCTGACTTGTTATGCTCCAGGGAGCCCTTCTTCCTAGAAATTTAAAATTTTTATCCTGTGGGATTTGAAAGTATACCTGATCCCCTTAGTAAATAATGCTCAAGCTCTTTGAGTATGATCAGTAGGACCCTTGGCTGATGGAACCCTTCAATGGAGACTGTTTTGCTCAATAGGAGAAGAAAAATATTTAAAAAGACAATATTAGGTTTATAACCAGGGGTGTTCTGGAGCAAGCTCAGGTCAGCAATCACTACAGATCAGGGCTTGATTTATTTATTTTTCTTGATTGCTTAGACTTAAGAGTGTAATTCAGGCTGTTGTATGTACAATTTTCTAGAGAGTTGATTTTTAAATATTTACCAGCACACTACTGCCCATGACCCAGAAATCAGTATATCAAAGTTATACTCTGATAATTCCTTGAGGCATGCAGTATGAGGGAAAGGCCTCTAGATTTGTAGTAAGAGGCCCTAGCTTCAAATTCAGCCTCTATTACTATCCATGTGCCTTTGGGACATAACCTCTGTAGACCTTTGCTTTCTTATCTGTAAAATGAAGAGGTTAGATTATTTGTGTGATCTTTTCCAGTTCTGACATTCTATATAATTTTAGAAGCATATGAACCTCTGTGAAAATTTTTAGCTCAAGACAAATCTATAAGCTCATCAGAATATCTTTTAATGATTGAAGATATAAGTAACCCTAAGGACAGAGGTATACAAGTATTCTTGCAAGTAAAATGGAATTAGAGTACTCCTGTTGGGTCCCAGTGGCCCCCCCCAAGAGTCCAACTAGATCTCTTAGATACAGAGTAATGAAGTTTGGGGTAGGGGTGGGACTTTTATTTATTTTTATTTTTTAAAATTGATTTGTTTATTTACTTTTAGTTTATAAGATTCAGTTCCACAATACATTGAATTTCAAATTTTCTCCCCTCCATTTCCCACCCCTGCCCCCCTGCCCCACCCATGGTGGCATGCAATCAGGTATAGGATTTGCAAATACTTTCACATTGGACATTAGTCTGGTTGTATAGAAGGGTTGTAACCAATGGAATGAACAATGGGAAAGAGGAAACAAAATAAAAAATGGAAAAGAATGAAATCATGTAGTTTGCTTCAGTCTCCATTTAAACTCTGTTCTTTCTAGATCTTTCTCTGAATGTAGACATCTCCTTCCATCCCGAGTCTTTTAGAATTATCTTATAATCTTGCGCTGCTGAAAAGAGTCCAATGTTGGTCATCACGCACACATTGTGTACAAATTTCTCCTGGTTCTGCTCCTCTCACTTAGCATCAGTTTGTATACACCTCTCTAGGTAAATATGAAGTCCATTGCTCCTCATTTCTTATAGCATAATAGTATTCCATTACATTCATATACCACAACTTGTTTAGCCATTCCCCAATTTAAAGGCATCCCCTTGACTTTCAATTCTTTGCCACCACAAAGGGCTACTATAAATATCTTTGTACATATGGGTCTTTCCCCTACTTCTGTGATTTCTTTGGGATACAACCCTAGAAGTGGTATTACTGGGTCAAAGGATATGCAATTATTTATAGCCCTTTGGGCATAGTTCCAGATTGCTCTCCAGTATGGTTGAATCAGTTCACAACTCCACTAACAATGCATTAGTGTTAAAATTTTTCCACATCCTCTCTAGCATTTGTCATTTTCCTGTTTTGTCATCTTAGCCAATCTGACTGGTGAGATGTGGTATCTCAAAGTTGTTTTGATTTGCATTTCTTGAATCAATAGTGATTTAGAGCATTTTTTCATATGCTTATAGATATCTTTAATTTCTACCTCTGAACATTGCCTGTTCGTATCCTTTGACCATTTATTGATTAAGGAATGACTTGTGTTCTTATAGATTTGACTCAATTCCCTGTATATTTTAAAAATGAGGCCTTTGTCAGAGATATTGGTTGTAAAAATTCTTTCCCAATTTCCCACTTCCCTCTTAATCTTGGTTGCATTGGCTTTGTTTGTACAGAAGCTTTTCAATTTAATGTAATCAAGATGCATTTTATAATGCTCTCTAACTCTTGTTTGGTCATAAAGTCTTCTCTACTCCATAAATCTGACAAGGTAAACTATTCCTTGCTTCCCCAGATTGCTTACAGTATCAGCCTTTATACCTAAATCATGCACTAGGGGTGAGACTTTTAAAAAAAGTTGGAGAATATTGTTTTCTGCTCCCCTTCCTGCCAGGAGGAAAGAAAGGACTCAAAGGAGAGTTGAGAAAAGCCCAGGACCTTGGGGATGTTCTAGTCCAACCTCTTCATTTTACAGAGTGGTAAACTGAGGCTTTGGGGGGTGAAGTAATTCACCCAGAGTCAAATAGTAAATGGGAAAGCTGAGATTGGAACCCAAGTCTTCTGCTTCCAGAGGCACTGCATCTCATGCTACACTTTAATGGGCAGGATACATAAGAAAAATAGGAAGGATGACTGAAATGCAATTCAATAAGCATATATTTCATGTTTCATATATCCTTTGTGCCAGACATTGTTTTAGATGCTTAAGAATATAAAAACAAAAATGAAACAGTCTTTGCCTCCAAGGAGCTTACATTCTTCTGGGTGTACACCGCATATACCCAGACACACCAATATACATCAATCTAAAACATAACAATATATCCAGCTAAAACAATAATAATAATAATAACTAAAATGTGTATATCGATTTCAGGTTTGCAAAGCACTTTAAAATATTATCCCATTTTATCATCACAACAGCTCTCAGAGATAAGTGCTACTATTATCCCCATTTTACAGATGAGGAAAATGAAGCTGGTAAGTGACTTGCTCAGGGTCACACAGCTAATAAGAGTGTGAGACTGGATTTGAACTCAGGTCTTCCTGACTCCAATTCTAGTCCTCTATTCATTATATCTCCTAGCTTCTAGGAGATAAGTAAATACATCACACACACACACACACACACACACACACAGAATAAATATATAGGTATAATTGACTTCCCCTGTTGTCAGTGTCCCCATACACACATGTATGTATGATATATAATAATAGGTTATATAAATTATATGAAACTAGATTGTGCAATGGATAGAGCACTGGTCCTGAAGTCAGGAAGACCTGAATTCAAATCCAGCCTCAGCCACTTACTAGTTGTGTGACCCTGGGCAAATAACAATCCTGTTTGCCTCTGTTTCCTCATTTTAAAATGAGCCAGGGATCACATGGCAAGCCACTCCTGTATTTTTGCCAAGAAAATCCCAAATCCTATCATAAAGAGTTGAATGTGACTGAAACAACTGAACAATAGCAACAAATGACAAATAATCTAGTTATGTATTATTTATTATTATATAATATCTAATGTATATTACGTATATGCATGTGTGTGTATGTGTGTATGGGGATACTAACAACTGGGGAGAAATCAGAAAAAAAATCCTCCTTGTTTGCCTTTGAGCTGAGCCTTAAAGGAGCCAAGGGTATCAAGAGAGACAGAGGTGGAGAGGGAGGGAATCTCAGGCATGGGTGAGAGCCTGTGCCAAAGAACAGAGATGGAAGATTCAGCATCGTGTACAGAGAATGGCACGCGGGACAGTTTAACTGGAGTGTAAAGTGCAGCGAGGGGAATAATAAGCAATCAACTCTGAAAGAGGAGTTGGAAATATTTTGTGAAGGGCTTTAAATAGCAAACAGATGAGTCTTTGATTTCATCCTGACAACACTAGAGAGCCACATGACTTCTTGAAAAAGGAGTGACTGGTCAGCTCAGTCTTTTGGGAATGACACTTTGGTAGCTATGGAGAGATACCTTGATTAGTGAGGAAGAGCCTGAGTACAGATGACCAATTAGAGACTGTTCCAGTAGTCTAGGTGAGAGGCCATAAGGACTGAAACTCAGTGATTTTGTTATTAGTGTAGAGAAGGAAATGCATATGAGAGATGTTATAGAAGTAGAGCCAATAAAACTTGGATAAAGGTGAGAGAGTCTGAAGAACTGAGGATGAGTTCTAGGCTGTAAACCTGAGTGATTAGAAGAATAGTGGTACCTTAGACCTAGATGTCAAACTCAAATAGAAATAGATTCCTGTGGGTAGCATATTGACTTAAAAAGCCCACAAATTAATATTAACTCTCTTGTATGTTTATTTATTTTTCAAAACATTTCCCAATTCCATTTTAATCTGATTCAGACTATATTGGGGAGTTTGCCAGGGCCACAGGCTTTGGATTTGTTACCTTTGTCCTAGACAATAAAGACATAAGAGGAAGAAAAGATAATGAATTTAGTGGACTTGCTGCATTTGAATTCCATGTGGAATAACCAGATGAAGATGTCAAACAGGCAGTCAGAGGTGCAGTATGAGAAATCAATGGAGAGATGTGTGTTAGATGCATAAATCTGGGAGTCATCTGAATGGAGATAATAGTGGGGAGGTGATGGGATCATTAGGAGAGAATGTAGAAAGAAAAGAAAACAAAGGACCAAACCCTAATGCAGGGGTGGGAAACTTCCAGTCTTGAGGCTACACGTGGCCTTCTAGGTCCTCTAGTGCAACCCTTTGACTGAATCCCTTGAATAAAAGGATTTGTTATGTTAAACTTGGACTCAGTGAAAAGGCCACTCTCAAGGACCCACAAGGCCACATGTGGCCTCGAGGTCACAGGTTCCCCACCCTTGCCCTTGCATAGGGGGTAGGACATGGATGATGACTTTGTAAAGGAGATTGAAAAGGACAAATGTCAAACAGGTAGACGGAAACCCAAGAGAAAGGCATCAAGAAAACCCAGGGAGGCCAGAGTGTCCAGGAGGAGGGCATGGTCAACAGTGGAACACTTCAAAGAGATCAGGAAGGAAGAGGACTGAGCAACGACTATTGGATTAAACAATAAAGAGATCATTGGTGACCTTAGAGAGAATAATTTCAGTACAGCAGTGGGAGGGAAACCAGACCACGAGAGGTAAGACGGTGGATGGCAAGTGCCGTTTATCATCCAAGAGACTGTTAGGCCTTGAATGAATCCAAGTTCCAGATGCCGTTTTGGAGGATCTGCATGAAAGACAACTTTGAGGAGTAGGTAGAGAGATGACTTTAAAGGCAGGCAGAGCTTAGTTAAGATCCTGTCTCTGACACATACTGTTTATGTGACCCTGGGAAAGTCACTTAACCTCTGAGTTCTCAAGACAACTCTCTAAGACTGTTTCAGAGAAGGTGCTGATCTGCATTGATCAGAGGGAGTTCCATGCAGAAAAGCATGATGTTGGATGTTTGAGTCTTGCCCTTTCTGATTTATGGATAGCTATGGGATGACCAAGTGAGTTTTAATGGATGAAATCACAGGTCAAGGCTCTAATCCAATCCCTGGATGAATTGAGCTGGACAAGGCAATAATTGTCAGATGGGGAAGGGCTGTCATGAGGAAAGGGCTTTGTAATCCTTAAAGTGCAATAGGTGTTGCCCAGTAAAGATACTTAGAATTATCAGGTTATAGGCCCCAGAACAGACTGCCACCCTCCACCATCTGTGGTTTCACTCAAGCTTAAAATTACTGCTATTTTTAACTCATCCTAAGAATAACCATCTCCCTCCCTCAAAGGCAGGAAGGCTAGAGGGGCGTCAGTGGGATATGATGTAAAACATACAGCCTTTGGAGTCAGAAGACCAAGTTCCAGCCCTGCTACTCATAAGCAAAATGGGAGTGATGGCCTGTGAATTTGCATAAGGCATTTCCCTACTCTGGGCCTCAGTTTCCTCATCTACAAAATGACATGATCTCTGCTGGTTCTCAAATCCAAAGCTCTCCAAACATTTTTTCTAGCTGTCTTATAACTTGCCTTGTTTCTTATTGTTGCATTATGTCTTGTGCCACAGTTAGTCATATACCAGTCTCAAATCCCTTGCCAGACTACAGGCTCTATGAGGACAGAGCTCATATAAAATTCTTCTTGGTATCACTTGCAGTGATTTGTACATAGTTGACCCTCAATAAATGTTTGTTGATGAATAAATGATCCAGTCTACCTTGGCTAAGAACAAGATTAGTGTCTAAAACTGCTTCCCTGAAGCGTTAACTGAAGAGAATTAATCCTTATTTAAACAAATTGATTTAAAAAAGTTAACAACCCAAACAAACAAAAACAAAGTGAAGAAAAGCATGATGTTGGATGTTTGACTCTTGCCCCTTCTGATTTATGGATAGTATGGGATAACTAAGCAAGTTAGAAAATGATCAGTCATTTGTCTAGGGAGACTGGACTCTAGATCTGAGTAATCTTAAGAAAGAACTTCAAAAAAATTCCAGCTAGCATAGGTTGGGAATAGAGTTTAGAAATGATCTAGTTTCATCTTCCTTATTTTATAGATGTGGAAATGAAGACCCAGAATGGAAAGAGTACATGCCTTAGGTCACATATCTGGTAAGTAGCAGAGACAGGATTCTCCTGACTGTAAATCTAATGTTTTTTACTCTACGTTACAATCATTCAGAAGTTGTTTTAAATTCTGTGCAAATAGGATTGGGTCCCCCAGGCAGCTACTACCTCAAGTTCTAGGAGTAACCTTGTGGGTAGCTACTGTTAAAACAATAGTCAATGAGCCCCCATCAGTGAGTTTCCCACTAATAGCTAGTTGATTGATTAGAAATGAGCTCTTTATAAAGGCATTTATTAAGATGACATAGTTTTTTAAAAAGTATCCAGAAAAGGTTTCTCTGCCCCTCCCAACAAAAAAGCCATGTTAAAGTCTTCTACAAACATAGAATCCATGCAAATAGTTGGCACAAATTTCAAGTACAATGATAGTAAAGCACATGTGTAGGGAATACATGGGTCAAAGAAAAATAAAACTCCAGACCTGTAGGTCCTTGGAAGTCTGTTCTCTCCTTGTGTAGTCTTCTCTATGGCCAAACTTCAATTATCAGAGCAAGCTCTCTCTTGATTCCATAGCCAGTTTTCTTTTCTTTTGTCAGGGATCATGGTCTTAAACTGCTTCCTCCCATCAGTGATGCTCCCTTTGAATCCATGACTATCTAGAGTGCTCGTCTCTACATCTTCCCATTGGTGATGCTCTTTGAATCCATGACAATCTGGAGCAGAACTTCTTAAACTATGGGTCTCAACTATTTGGCAACAGTAAAAGGTTGCTGAATGTGCAACAATCAAAAATTAATTCAAAATCAACCACGTAAGGAAACCGAGGTGTTTGGGAACACACAATCTGTGCACATGACATCATGTAATGCAATGCCAAGTAACATTGCCAGAAACACCTTGGCTCAGATTCAAGACTATTGTGTGTTATAAATTGTAGTAGACCAGACTTTCAGGCGTCCCCTGACCCCATTAAGGATATGCCCCCCTCTTCTATGAGGCAGATATGCAGGAAGAGTATAATTTTGTCAGGTGGATGTTGTCATTGGTTCTATGAATATCTAAAGTAGTTTTGGGTAGTCAATTAGCAAATGACTCCCTGCTTTGTTTGTGTCTCTGGGAAGGGTCCTGAGGAAGAAGTCTCATTGAATAATTAGCCTTGGGCTGGGGTAGGAGTGGTCAATTCCAAAGAAGGGTCTGGGCATTCCTTCACGTAGGAATTCCTGCTATAGGGAATATAAAGCTTGTGATTTTCTTGTATCTTTGGCTCTGTATGAAATGGTTCTGTAATAAACAGACTATTGAACACATCCCCGTCTCTCTTTTATTCAGCTGGTTGCCGGGCCAAGCTACTGTGCTGGCCACAGTAATAAATTACAGTGTTTTACTGTACAAACAAAATAGTTAAATGAATTGTGGCTTGGGAGTAGGACAGAATTTCCAACAATTTCTGAAAAGGCCCTAAACATACTTCTGCCATTTTGTACTGCATATTTATGCAAAGTGGCATTCTCAGCGTCAATGATTATAAGATCAAAATATCAATCAACTCTGAAAAACATTGAAGATGCTCTATGTCCTGCAGTATCAAATATTCTGCCAAGATTTAATTCTTTGTGTAGAAATAAACAAGTACATCCATTTCATTAGTATGCAAGTTTGCTTTTGACTTTAATAAATGGTAAGATTATTTATATACTAAAGAATTGCTTTAAAATAAATTTCTTTATGATTTATTATCAATAAAAGTTTTATTTGTATACCTATTTTATATACCTATTTACCTAGAGTCACATAAAAATTTCTCATGGGAAAGGGTTACAAATGGAAAAAGTTTAAGAAGCCCTGATCTAGAGTATATATCTCTGTTCCTCCCAACTGGAACTCAATCTCTTGAACTGACTTCTTCAATTCAAACTCTCCTTCTGAGTGAATAAATGTACCGCTACATATTTCCTTCCCATCAAGGGGTAGAAATCTGTTTTTTTTTTCCTGACTGCTAGCATTCTCTTTGGCTACCTCCCTGACTCCAAGGCTTAGCTACTTAAAGCCTTAAGGGGCCTGGTCAGTTTGTTTCCTTGGCCAATAGCTAGATTCCCTTCCTGATGTATCTATCTATCTATCTATCTATCTATCTATCTATCTATCTATCTATCTGTCTATCTACCTATTTCTTTTTAGTTGTCAGCATTCACTTCTATAAGATTATGAGTTCCAAATTTTCTCCTTACCTCTCCCTTCCCCACAACCCAAGATGGTGTATAATATGTAAAAAAGAATTATAGCCAATGGGAGAAATCATGAGAAACAAACAAACAAACAAAAGAGCAAATAATATGTTTTGATTTTCATTCAGAATCCGTAGTTATTTTCCCTCATAAGTCTTTTGGAGTTGTCTTAGATCCTTGCATTTCTAAGAAGAGATAAGTCTACCAAGTGAGTCACCATACAATATGGCTGTTACAGTGTACAACACTCTCCTGGTTCTGCTCACTTCACTCAGCATCAGTTCATATATCTTTCCAAGTTTTTTTGAAGTCTGCCAGCTCATTATTTTAAAAAATTAAATTATTTGTTTTTAGTTTTCAACAATCACTTCCATAAGTTTTAAATTTTCTCCCCTTCCCTTTCCTTTCCCCTCCCAAGATGGCTTGCCATCTGATATGGGTTCCACATATACATTCCTATTGAACACATCTTCACATTAGTCATGTTGCATAGAAGAATTATAACGTTGTTTCATTCTGCATTCTTACTCCATAATTCTTTCTCTGGATGTGACTGGCATTTTCCATCATGTGTTCTTTGGAATTGTTTTAGGTCCTTGCTTTTCTGAGAATGGCTAAATCTATCAAAATCAGTCATTGCAGACTGTGGCTGTTACTGTGTACAATGTTCTCCTGGTTTTGCTCCTCTCACTCAGCCAGCATCAGTTCATGTAAGTCTTTCCAGGTGTCTCTGAAGTCCACTGGTTCATCATTTTTTATTGTACCATAGTATCGCATTACATTAATATACCACAACTTGTTCAGTCATTCCCCAACTGATAGGTGTCCCTTAATTTCCAATTCTTTGCCACTACAAAAAGAGCTGCTATAAGTATTTCTGTATAGGTGAGTCCTTTTCTTATTTTTATGATATCTTTGGGATACAGACCTAGAAGTGGTATTGCTGCATCAAAGAATATGCACAATTTTATAGCCCTTTGGGCATAGTTCCAAATTGCTCTCCAGAATGGTTGGATTAATTCAAAACTTCACCAACAATACATTAGTGTTCCAATTTTCCCACGTCTTCTCCACCATTTATCATTCTTCTGTTTTGTCATATTATCCAGTCTGATGTATGTCATATTATCCAGTATGATGTGGTACCTCAGAATTGTTTTGTTTTGCATTTCTCTAATCAAAAGCGGTTTAGAGAATTTTTTCATATGATAGA
The DNA here is from genome assembly GCA_028646515.1 of Pseudochirops corinnae. Taxonomy (NCBI): domain Eukaryota; kingdom Metazoa; phylum Chordata; class Mammalia; order Diprotodontia; family Pseudocheiridae; genus Pseudochirops; species Pseudochirops corinnae. Next base: position 95,941,538 of record CM053590.1, read on the forward strand.
GAGCTTTAATTTCTACATTTGAAAACTGCCTGTTGATATCCTTTGACCATTTATCAATTGGGGAATGACTTGTATTCTTAAAAATTTGACTCAGTTCACTATATATTTAAGAAATGAGACCTTTGTCAGAGAACTGGTTGTAAAAATTCTTTCACAGTTTTCTGCTTTCTTCCTAATCTTGGTTACATTGATTTTGTGCAAAACTTTTTTGATTTAATGTAATCAAAATCATCCATTTTGCATTTTATAATGTTCTCTTTTTCTTATTTGATTATAAATTCTTACCTTCTTCATGTATCTGACAGGTAAACTATTCTTTGCTTTCCTAGTTTGCTTACAGTATCAGCCTTTATATTTAAATTGCGTACCTGTTTTGACTTTATTTTGGTATATGGTGTAAGATGTTGGTCTATACCTAGTTTCTGCCATACTATTTTCCAGTTTTCCCAGCAGTTTTCATCAAATAATGAGTTCTTATCCCAGAAACTGGAGTCTTTGGGTTTATTAAATAGTGGCTTACTATAGTCATTGACTACTATGTCTCATGTATTTAACCTATTTTACTGATCCATCACTCTATTTCTTATCCAAGTAGTTTTGATGATTGCTGCTTTATAATACAATTTAAGATCTGGTATGGCTAGGACACCTTCTCTTGCATTAATTTTCATTAATCCCCTTGATATTCTGGACCTTTTGTTCTTCCATATGAATTTTGTTATTTTTCCAGCTCTATAAAATAATTTTTTGGTACTTTTATTGGTATGGCACTGAATAAGTAAATTAGGTAAAATTGTCATGTTTATTGCATTAGCTTGACCTACCTATGAGCAACTGGTGTTTTTCCAATTATTTATATCTGATTTTGTTTGTATAAAAGTATTTTGTAATTGTGTTCATATAGCTCCTAGGTTTGTTTTGGCAGGTAGAATTCCAAATATTTTGTAACAGCTACAGTAATTTTAAATGAAATTTCTCTTTCTATCTCTTGCTGTTGGGCTTTGTTAGTAATATAGAGAAACACTAGTGATTTCTATGGGCTTATTTTATATCCTGCAACTTTGCTAAAGTTGTTTATTATTTCAAGTAGTTTTTACTTGATTCTCTAGGATTCTTTAAGTATATCATAATATGCAGAGTGATAGCTTAGTTTCTTCTTTGCCTATTCTAATTCCTTCAATTTCTTTTTCTTCTCTTATTGCTAAAGCTAACATTTCTAGGACCATATTAAATAACAATGATGATAGTGGACATCCGCATTATCCCTTCCCGATTTATTCAGGGACATTGTCTATACCTCATAAAGGAATCATATGGCAGTTAGGTTAAATTAACCTGTTTAAACTGTTTTTACAGTTAGTTTAACCACTCATTACTGTTGGCCTCTTGACTCTGATTAAAACCTGGCATTTCGAAGACCAACTATCCCTCGCCCAGGAAAGACTATGCATAATGTTGATGATTATGTTCAGTCCTGGGCCACATTTCAATCAATCAATCAACTTTTATTAAATACCTACTATGTGCCAGGAGCTGTGCTAAGTGCTAGGGATATAAAAGGAGGCAAAAGAGAATACTGGATGCTCTAGGAGCTTCCAACACTTGAAGAAGACATTGATAAACTAATTCAGGGATGGGAAACCTGTGACCTCCATATGGAGCTCCAGGTCCTCAACTTTTACTGAACCCAAATGTCACAGAGTGAAATAGCTATCACTATTGCCAGAGTGAAATCTTTTTTAGTCACATGTGGCCTCGAGGCTGCAGGTTTCCCCACTCCCAAGCTAGAGTATGTACAGAGTAGGGCATCCAGAATGGTGAACAGCTTTGAGTTCATGCCTTGTGGGGATTAATTTAGGGGGATGTGATAGCTGTCTCAAAATATTGTTATATGGAAAAAGGAATCATTTTAAAGAGACTTAAGGTCATGAAAAATTTCCCAACACAGTGGAATGGGGTGCCTCACAATGTAGTAGGTTCCCTATTTCTGGAGATCTACAAACAAGGGCCTGAATGTATTGTAGAGAGGATTCTTGTTCATGTGTCGGTAGGACCACATGACTTCTGAACCTCCTCTAACTCTGAAAATCTTTGATTCTATGAAATGAGATCTGATTTTTATCGTATCATATTTTTAAAAATTTAATCTTTATTTTATCTTTTCATGTTTTTGATGACATCCAGAGGTCACTTTGCAAACCAGCCTTATGCATGCTGTTTTGAGTCTGTCTCTTATTTTCTTGTCTTTGGAGGAGATGAAATGGCATTCTGTCCCTGCTCCAATAATAATCTTGTGAAGACACAAAGGCAGTCTTTAACTGTCCCATTTCTGGAGCATCTATTGTCCTCTGAACATTGAACTAGAACGAGGAAGGGATAAGAAATAAAGGGGAAATGACACCTTACAAAGAGAATCTATACTTTTCCCTGTGAAGAGGGAAATAGACTCTTCTAGTCTATTTTTAGGTTTAAAATACCCAGTGAATTACTAATATCTCTGTTAGACCAAGGTGTTAGAGGACTTTTGGATATAGAGACCTATAAACTGCCAGAGGGAGGAGTGAGGAGGAGAAAAAGTTTTGCTTTGATTCTTCCAGGGCTTGGATTAAAAAACCAACCTGTCTTCCCCTCCCCCAGAATCTGGGAATCTTCTTCCGGGGACTTGGACTAGGCTGTGGTATATTCACACTGTATCCACCCTCTCCTTTACATTTTTATTTTGCGCAAAGTTTTGTCAGTATGAGGCCTACAACATGTCATTGAGGTTTTGTTGAATAAAAAATGAATGAAAGCTATTGAAAATGAGTATTAAAGGTGGCCTTGGAGAAAATAAAGGGAAAATATGGAACTAAAAGCCAAGCAAGAAGCTGTTTTCCATAGCCAGCCCTGAGTTTCTTCATCCTTTAATAGGCAAAGTTTTTAAAAAAAGAACGGTTTCTTTTGTTATCTTCTGCTATTGCTTCATCCAGATTTCCCCCTGAATCTTTTTTCCTCCCCCTCCCAGAGAGACACCTTAGATAACAAAGACTTTTTTCTAAAGAATAAAGTAAAAGAGGAAGAAGAGAGAAAAAATCCAGTAAAACTGATTAATGAGTGGAAAAAAGCTGACAATACATGCAAGTTCACAGAGATGTGTTCCCTCCCCACGACTTCGGCAAAGAAGAAAGGGAAGTCTCATCTCACGTATCTTCTCTGGGGCTAAACTTGCTCTTGATAGTTTAATAGGTCAAATTTACATATAGAAAGACCTTCTTACTTTTGGCCTTTTTGACCACCTTACCAACTTTGACCTTTACCTTTTGCTACCATCTTTTGATCCTGATCCTGTTCATTCTGTCTCATTATCTCAAAGGCTCACTGAAATATCTAGTATAGAAGGGACTTCAGAGATTACCAATTCTAGCTCTTTCATCTTACAGGGTCAGGAAACTGGGGCTCGTCAAGTCAGGCAACTTGCTCAAGATCTAATACAATGTTGATATTCTAGGTGATGCAGTGGATAGACCACTGGGCTTGGAAACAGGCTGACTCATTTTTATGAGTTCAAATTTAACCTCAGATACTTACTAGCTATGTGACCCTGGATAAGTCACTTAACCCTGTTTGTATCAGTTTCCTCATTTATAAAATGAACTGGAGAAGGAAATGACACTACAATATCTTTGCCAAGGAAACCCCAAATAGGGTCATGAAACAACTGAAAAACAACAAAGTCATAGCAATTAGTGACTTGTTTAAGATCCCAGAAGTGGTAATTAGCAGAGGCATCATTTGAACCCAGGTCTTTTGACTTGAAATCTATTTTTTATTCCACTGTATCACACTTCCTCTTTACTGTAAAAGAAATGATCTGGGGCAGGTAGGTAGTGCAGTGAATAGACCTCTGGCCCTGGAGTCAGGAGGACCTGAGTTCAAATTTGACTTCAGACACTTGACACTTACTAGCTGTGTGACCTTGGGCAAGTCACTTAATCCCAATTGTTTTGCCTTCCCCCCTCCAAAAAAAAAAAAAAGAAAAGAAATGTCTGTGTGTGTGTTTGTGTGTGTGTGTGTGTGTATGTATCTGTGTTGGGGTATGGGGGTGGGGAGAGGGCGTCTGGCTCAGTCAAATGAATCTGGCATCAGGATAACAAAGATGGGTTTGAGTTTAGCATGGAGTCCAGGGCAGTTCATCATACTTGGTTTCTTGTGGGCTCGTGGGTCTTTTTATGTGCAGATGCCAAAGGCTGGCTCCACCTTCCTGATTATCATTTCAAATGAACATCAGATGGGCAGCTCCCCATCATTGTCAGTAACATTGTACAGTAAGGAAATGGCTATATCTAGGTGACATTGGGTAAAGGAGTTCTGGACCTAGTTTCAGGAGGAATACACTTGAGAACGTAGAATCTTACTGTGGTTTTACCTGTAGAAGGCTTCTTTTTTATGGACAGTTCTTGTCCTGATTTCTCTTTCCTGACAGATTGAACAAATGAAACAATATTTCTGTGTGCCAAGCACTATTCTAAGTTCTCATGGTTCAGCATAACTGACGGGCCTCAGTTAGTGGGAAGTGTACCCCGAGTATGTGAAGACTTCTGGAGGCAGAATGGGTGGATGAGAACAATATGTTCCAACAGCCATGAAGGTGGCTGATGCAAAGACTGTGAAGTATGGTCAAGCATCAGAGATACCAGGGTCATCTTTGGGGCTATTGCCAGTCATCTTGACTTTTGTTCTCCCACCAGATTCTGATGACTCTGGAAGAGAGTGAAGCTAATAACTTTGTTCAGTTCTGCCTCACTTGAATCCAATTCACATGCAAAGTCAAAACATCACCCTGTAATGTCCTTGGTCTTCTTTGAAAACGAGGTGTGAACAATGGGGAGACAATGTTCTGTGCACATTCTAATATAAGGAAACATACATAAAGGGTGGTGGTGACCAGGGAAGGATATTTTAGTTTGGAAAGTAGAGGGATGATGAGTGGAGATAAGGAAGAAGACTGACAAATCCTTTCTAGTAGCAGTGGCAGTATTGATTTGATTAAGCTCCAGAACTAGAAAGAGGTGAAAGGAAAGGTCAGGCAGTGAAGAAAAACTGGAACTCACCTAGCAATAGTGAGTCTTGTGAGACACTCACAATCAGAATGGGGATAAACTGAAAAGGTTAAGTCTTTTCCTACAGGGCCTTGTCTCTAGTCCAGAGGGCAAGGAGGAATGGTGAGAAGGGAAATTGAGTAAAGCATGGCTAGAATTAGCCTCCTCTATTTTCTTTCCACCAAACTCCTTCCTCGTACAAAATGCATCTCATCACCATATTTTTAAAACATTCATTGAGTACCCCTGCCAGGTCTTTACAACCTGCAAGCTGTGGGCTTGTGGCCACTTGAAGCACTTTCTCTATATACAAAGAACATTTTTCTCTCCAATTTCACTGACCATTAGAAATTGTTTGGCCCGCAGGAAGTGGCCTGAGGACCATCAACGGCCCACCCACTGCAGGTTGTGCAAGAAATGTAAGAAATAGTCCTTGCTTTCACAGAGGTTACTACCTAATTAGGAAGACAAAATATAGATGTAAAGAAAAAAAAAGAAATACAAAGTAGGAGGTAATGTGTCCAATAAGAAGCCCAGACAATTGTTATCAGTGTTGGGAGGAGCAAGGCCACCCAGAATGGGAATACCTGGAGAAGACTGCTGGAAGTGGGCTGATACCAGATGGTCTATAAAACAGGGCTGTTTGAACATCTGCTATTATTCCTGGTCCTGGCCCTCAGTCTAGGAAAGAGTCAAGCATCAACTTAGCTAGATTGGATTACGAATCTGCTAATGGGTATGGGAACAACAACTTCTACCTTTGCAAAGAGAACCTGGGATGTTAGATTTGTAAAAGGAAGATGTGAAGAGAAAGAGGTAGTGCAGAAAGGTTGAGGAACCTCAAAAATAGCCCTGTGGTCTACGGTCAGATTGCAACAGATAATAGGGGATATTGATAACTGTCAGTTAATAACATAAGGATACTGACCTGTTCTTAGTATCTGGGAGATTGACTTTATTTAGAGATGTGACACATACTTCAGAACTGTTTGCTCTGTCTTAATTTTACAAGCCACCTTCTGAAGAACTGAGGCATCTGTCATCAGTTTCTACTCCCTACCATAGTAAGGCTGAGAAATGAAAGGATGTCACCTGCTATCTGTTTAATGAGATCATAAGATTTTAAACTAGACAAGATCTCTAATCACCTAGACTAGTCCTTTTATTTTAAAGTTGTGGAAACTGAAACCCAGTAAGTTAAAGTGACTTGTTAGTCTCATCCTCAAAGGTAGCATTGTGTTTCTTCATTGAGTGTCTTGGTTTGCCCTTCCTCCCAATGAAAAAAAAATGCTGTTCATTAAG
>CM053590.1:95948417-96012317 GCA_028646515.1 Pseudochirops corinnae
CTTAATGAACAGCATTTTTTTTTCATTGGGAGGAAGGGCAAACCAAGACACTCAATGAAGAAACACAATGCTACCTTTGAGGATGAGACTAACAAGTCACTTTAACTTACTGGGTTTCAGTTTCCACAACTTTAAAATAAAAGGACTAGTCTAGGTGATTAGAGATCTTGTCTAGTTTAAAATCTTATGATCTCATTAATTATATCAATTTGTAAAGCACTTTACATTTTAAAATCACACACACATGATTTCCTATGATCTTCAAAACAACTCTATGGGATAGGAGGAACAAGTATTTTTATTATTAACAATAATAGAGAACATTTATATAGTACCTAATTTTAGCCCTACTAAAGGCTAAGTGCTTTATAAATATCTCATTTGGTCCTCACAGTAACACTGGGAGGTAGGTACAATTATTATCTTCATTTTACAGGTGAGGAAACTGAGGCAAACAGTGTCCAAATGACTTGCCCAGCTAGGCAGTATCTGAGGCCAGATTTGAACTCAAATACTCCTGACTTCAGGCCAGCACTCATACCACTGTACTGCCTGGTTGTAATGGGAAAAGGAATTTGAAGGTCTTCCCTGCCCCTTAATAGACCTAGGATAGAATCTGAAGACCTTCTCTGATTTGAAAGTAAACTCTTTCCCCTAATAGGTTGAATGTAATCACATGGAGCCTGTGATGGGAGAAGTTTGCTGAGGGGAAGTAGAACCCACAGGAATCTAAGAGTCAGAAACAGAGAAACAGTGGGAGAGAGAGGAGTTTCAGGTAAGGAGTCAAATAGGTTCGTGAGTAGATATTGACCTAATATTGGTTTATGGGAAGGCTAAAGGATGCTGTGACTCTCAGTGTTACAATGGCTTCTTAATATTTTTGGTACTGTAATGGAATCGGCTTAATGGTTTTGGGATTCAGTTTTCTGGTGTCTAAATAAATGCTTTGGTTCTGCCCTCTACCAGGAGAGTTTGTTATATTTTGTGATTGAACATCATGTGATATTTATAGTCACAGTCTTTATCAAGTAGGTACTATAAATATTTTTTTGTTATTAACTTTTGTTTATTTTTAGTTTACATCATTCATTTCCACCAGATTTTGAGTTACAACTTTTCTCCCCATCTTTCCCTTACCCCAGACACTATAAATATTGTGTTGGCACTACACTGGTTGTTTTTAAAGAATGAGAAAATTGAGTCTTAGAGAGGCAAACTGACTTGTTCACAGTCACACAGCTTATGACTGACTGATCCAGGACTCCCACCTGTTTCCTGACATCAGGTTCAATGTTGTTTTCACCACATCACAGGGTGTGGCATTTTGCTGTCCAGGGAAGTAAGTAATGGAAGACTGTGAATTAGTTATGGGGTCATCATTTCCCTGACCTTAATCTCAGTTTGCCCCTTCTTTAAATGAGGAGTTTATCTATGTTTTCAAGATATTTTCCAACTCACAACTTAAGATCATCTGGTCTGACCCCATTATTTTTACAAAAGGAGAAAGTGAGGTCTAGACCAGGGAAATGATTTGCCTAAAGTCACATAGTTATAAGTAGCAGAACAGGATATACAAATGTCTATATCAGGAAATGATTAAAAAAAATGAGAATGTGGGGAGCAGGGTGTGGTTTTGGGGAGAAGGAAGTAATTAGAAGACTTTGGGGGTTGCTTTCTAGGAGAAGGAGTAGGGAGGGAGGGGAATTGCTTTATGAATTAATGAAACCTAGAATATCTTAGTGTTTTTAAAATCAGGACCACAGATTTAACCCTGCTATTGAAAATTTAAAAATGGGAAATAGACAACAGAGATGACATAGACACTATGATAATTTTGTCCAGAAGCTGAACTAATGTAAGTTAAATGATTCAACAAGAAGACCAATAGAGTTTTTAAAAAAACCTTAAAAAAAAAGCATTTTACTTAATTGCTAAGCAGAAAGAGATGACTGACAAAGGCAACATTATGTTAGAATATAAACTCATCTGTAAAATATACCAAGAAAGGTAATGGGACATTATGAGCCATATTGTGTTCTAAAGCAAAGAGAATCAGTGAAAGTTAAAAATCAGTCTAAAGAAAACTTGGCAAGATATTCAACTAAGCAAATTCATCATAAGAGCATTCAAGTATGAAAATGATCAAATGATTCCAAAGAAGAAAAATGGGAAAATTACCAAAAATTAAGTGTTTTCTCTATCAAGGATTACATCACAGTCCCTAGAGTGATTGCAGAGAACATAGGAATGACAGTAAAGGAAACAAAAGTGGAAAATCGACTAGATTGGACCAAGTTTATACGGAAGAGAGAGATAGTGGAGGTGATGCAATCGTGGGGGCATTGAAAGACCAGTTTACAAGGGAGGAAAGATATCAAAGACTTGATAAAATCTCATATATTATCAATACCAAAAAGGTGATTGAGAGAACATCAACAATTGCTAACCTATCTGACTATTCTCTGATCCATACAAAATCTTTATGAGGTTCATCCCCATATGAATTGAGAACATTGTCATCCTAGTTATTAGTAGGGAATAAGCAGAGTTTTGCATACAACATTTAACAACGGACCAATTCTTTACCATCTCACATCTGAAAAATGTAAAGAATATTAGTTCTCATTATACTTTTTGTTTGTTGATTAGGAAGAGTATTATACTCTGTAGACAAAACAAAAAACCCAACTACTTTATAGGGTCTTTTACAACAAAGTGTCTCTAATCCTTTCATTACCACCATTCAAGATTCCATGGAATATGAAACAATAGAAATAACTCTACTCCAAGATTCTCTGATAATTGAGCAAGGCATTAAACAGCAAGATATATTTTCATCAAGAATATTCATCACTGTAGTTGAGGAGATCCAGGGCAGAGTTCAGTTCCAGCAGGGATTCTGGTTAGATGTTCTTGTTTTGTGAATCAGTTAGTGCTTTTTGTTCAGTTGTTTTTAAATCACGGCTGACTTTTTGTGACATCATTTGGGGTTTTCTTGGCAAAGACACTAGAGTGGTTTGGCATTTCCTTCTCCAGCTCATTTTACAGATGAGGAAACTGAGGCAAACAAGGTTAAATTACTTGCCCAGGGTCATACAGCTAGTAAGTGCCTGGGGCCAGATTTGAACTCAGGAAGATGTATCTCCCTGATTCCAGGCCTGATACTTTATCCATTGCACCACCTTACTACCCCATGTGTTTGTGCATACTCTGTTAACTGAACCAAACTGCAAGATATTTCAGAGCCTCCTAAAGGAGATCTGGAGATCTGTTATCACTCAAAGAAGGCTGACCTGTCACCATGCATAGGAAAGACCAAATTGTTGAACAGTTGTCAGTTGCTCAGATTTCAACATGTATCTGAATGGACGCCCCAGAGAGCTTGTCCAACATTATATGTGTCTGGGATAGACAATACAAATGGATGAATAGCTGGTCTTGAATTGAGTAGGAGGAGGAGAGCAGGCCGGATTGCTTTTAGGAAATTACAAAACATTTTTACTGTCCCCAGCTTCCCATAAAAGCAAAGGTTCACTTTCCTCCTTCCTCTCTCCCCAATTCATTGCTTTTGCTCTGTGGAAGTAAGACCCAAGACACCATTGATGTGGAAGAACTAAAGATGAATATCACACAGGAAACACCAGAAAAATGCATGGTGTGTATGAACAAGCTGTACCATGTAACAAACAAAGGAGTGGGAGGGAGGAAACAAACATTGATTAAACAACTATTATGGCTCTGTGCTAATGCTTTCCAAACATTATCATCCTCATAGCCTTGGATTGTAGGTGCTGTTACTCCCATTTTGCGGTTGAGAAAACTGAGGCAAACAGAGGGTAAGTGTCTTGCCCAGGGTCACACAGCTAATAAATAATAATAATAATAATAAACATTTATAAAGTGCTTACTGTGCACTGTGCTAAGTGCTTTATAAATATCATCTCATTTGAGCCTCACAACAATCCTGGAAGGTAGTGTTGTGCTGAAAGAAGCGAGTGAGACCCCAAGTGCAAATTTTGGAAGTGGACTTTATTTAGCGCGCACTGTTCGGGGCTACATCTTACCTTGCCCAAATCAAAACAGGCCTGACCCAGGGCAGATCACTGATATATATAGGGTTCCTCCCCTCCTCCCCAAGCTTAATGGTCAGGGATTGCGTAATAAGAGGTTTACTGCAGGGATTGGCTAGTACACATTTTGATTTTCGAAGGCACAGGGAAACCTTTGGGTGGTCCTGCAGCCAACTAGCCTATTTCCATGAAAAAGAACAGGAGGAAGATAGCTGGCTAGAGCAGAATGGGTGAAGGGGAAGGGATCAGGTGAGGCAGGGGAGGCCAGACATAGCAGTAGGTGCTATTATTATTATTTTACTATTTTTTTTACTATTATTTACTATTAAATAATAATATTATTATTATTTATTATTATTTATTTAATAATAACAGTAGGTGTTATTATTATTATCCCCATTTTACAAATGAGGAAATGGAGGCAAACAGAGGTTAAGTGATTTGCCCAGGGTCACACAACTTCTAAGTGTTTGAGGCTAGATTTTTAATATGGGTCTTCCTGACTCCAGGTTCAGGCACTTTATCCATACTATATCACTCAACTCCAAAGAACAGGAGTCATGGACTTCGTTAAAGAATTGTAATGGCAGAAAACAGAGTTGGCCTGGTCACCTAGTGAGAGTGAGGGATGATAGCTGGATGGCTAGAGTCTTCCATTGTTACCCATGTGATATGAAGGGAAATGAGGATGGCCTCCAGCATGGTGAGTAGATTCCTGATAGTGAACTTTGTGGAGGATATGGACAAGGATAATGTAGTCATGTAGTATGGGTTGCAACATTGGAGGGAATTCCTGCATTGATGAGATCACAGATCCCTTTGAATACAGAGAGTATTAAATTCACAAATGAGGTTAAGCAGTGTTTTCATTTTTTATAATATTTGCTCAACTCAAATATGAACAGTGGATATCTTTCCAATTACTTTCTGTAAAGAGCATTTCATAGTTATGTTTGTGCCAATCTTGTTGGGGTAGATTAACTCCCAGATATTTATGCGTTTTGTATTTATTTTTGTGGAATTTCTCTTTCCATTATTTCATCTTTTCTTTTTGGTTAGCACTTTATAGAAATATCTATAATTTGTCCAGATTTATTTTGTCCCTTGAAAGTTTTTCATCACCTTAATTTCTTTACTGATTCTCTTGAGATTTTCAAAGCAAACTATCTTATCTCTAAATTAGGGATAGTTTTTGTTTCTTCTTTGAATATCTTTCTTCTTATTAGGGTTCCTAAGGCTTATTCTTCATAGGGTCATACATATGATCTTAGGATTTAGAGCTGTAAGGTACCTTAGAGATCACTAGTCTACACCTAACCCCCATTTCACAAGTGATGACCTTAGGTTCAGACAAGTGAAGTGATTTGCTCAAGTCACATAGGTGAGTTGCCAAGCAGAGATTTGAATTCAGTTCAGTTTTGGGATTGGAAGCAAAATTTTACTTTCTGCATTCCAAGCTCTCTGCCAGTTCTAAGGATCTTTGGGAATGCTGCCCATTTGTAAGGATGGAGCAGTTTTGAATTAAAGAGGGCCAACTGTGTTAACAAAAAAAAAAAACTACTGCCTTCATCCAGTTACATAGTCCATTGTTGCCTTTTTTTCCCCAAGATCTATTTTCTCTGGCTGATACTGAATGGGGAGAAATGTATTATTATGACCACCATTCCAAATAGCTAAGACAAAGTGAGGCATAATTTGATAATTAAGCAACAGTTATAGTATCACCATGTATTAATATCAATATGATAAAAATCAACAATTTTTAAGACATATAAATTTATGAAAAATAAAATGAGCAGAACCAGAAGAACAATTTATACAATGACAACAACTTTGTAAAGACAATTTTGAAAGCTTTAAGAACTGTGATCAATACAGTGAACATTTATGAAACCAGAGGACTAATGATGAGACATGCTATCAGTGTCTTGACAGATAATTGGATAGATTGAGGGGGCAAAAGGAGAAATACATGCATACATACATGTGTACATACATATTATACAGTCAATGATGGAATTTGTTTTGCTTGACTATACATATTTGTTACAAGGAATTTCTTTTTCTTTTCCTCCCCAATGAGAGGAGAGGTGGGAGGAAGATTTCTAGTCATCAAAAAAATAAAATTTATTTTTAGTAAAAAGATAACTAAGCAGAGTAGAAGCATCATAACAGTGGAAAGAATTCTGAGCATTCTTCAATAGGAAGCTTTGGGTTTAATCTTGCCTGTGAAACCTAGCATCTATATGGCCTGGGCAGTCTCTGTCAGGCAGCTCCCCAAGACTAATCCACTCAATCAAAGCTTTAGCAGTGGTTCCTAAATGAGTAATTCCCCAAGCTGACAAGTCACAAATATTTCTCTAGTATTGCTTAGCTAAGGTAGCTAATATGAGTGCCTGTACAAATAAGTTACTGGAAGATCAAATAAAATATAGAAAACCCATGAATGAGGCAAAAAGGAAAATTTTCCCCCCTCAGGAAAGGAGGGAGTTTTTCTGTACTGAAAAGGCAACAAGGTATAGAGTTGTGCTAGAGCTAGCTCTCAGTGAGAGCTGAACGTCAAATTTCCTACCTGAGTATTTATACCTAAGAAACTGTCAAACAAATCAGGTTCTTTGTATTGACTAGATTAAAGAAAGCAATAGAAAATTATTAATAATGCAGTTTAAACGTAAAAGCATAGGGTACATTTGTGTTTTCTCTTCAGAAAGCCAATTGTTAAAACCTACAACCATGCCTCTAGGGTCATCAAATCTGGGTTCAAATCCCACTTGTGGTACTTGCTACTGCGTGACTTTGGGCAGGTCATTTGACCTCTCTGGTCTCAGTTTATTCATCTGGAGAATAAAGTAGTTTAACAAAATGATATCTTAAGGTCTCTTCAGTTCATGGTCTATTTCTTATGCAATTTACAGAGCTTGAGGAAGGCCTTTTTTTTTTTTGCTTTTCAAAATTGAAATATAAGCCCCTGCACGACCACATTAAATAGAACAATTTTCTCATTGTTGAAGACTTAAGTACTGGCTACTTAGTTCATGTCCTGGAGAATTTGACAATATTTTATCATTTTACAATAGTAGCAGCAGCAGCAAGCATTTATATAATGCTTTAATTTAGATTTCCAAAGTGATAGAAACCTAATAAAGCTGCCTCCAGCCCCAATATTCTAACTTCCTTATGGGCACCACTGAATAGCAGGTATGTCCTGATTTAACAACACAATCTGGCTTTAACCACACCTCAGGCCCCAGACTCAGTACAGCCATTGCCCCTTGCAAACCATTGCCCCTTGCAAACCACTGCCCTCAGATCCAATTCACATATTTAAAGATGTATCCTAGCTCTCAACCACAATTACAGCATCCATTTAACCCAAGACAGGACCATAATACCTAACTATCCATGTTGACCAGACAGGACCACAACAGCTCACCGAACCATAGAAGGGACTCCTCCCCTATTACCTAATCCCTTGATAAAGCCCTCCTGCCTTTTTAATATTCATAATTTCTGTTATGTAATTGCATCTTTACCCTAGAAAAATCCATGTTGTTTTCTCTGAAGTTGCTGCTTCCTCTTGGAACCTAGCCTGCTATGGAGAGGAATCAGTCCTTGTTAAAAACCTGTTCTTAGATCAGAGGCAGGCTGACTCTGAATTCTTTGAGATGGTGCCACCACAACACACCAGGAAACCACAACAAAAGGACTTTGTAAATATTATTGCTTTCTATCCTCACAACCACTTTGGAAAGTGGGTGCTATTCTTATCCCCATTTTACAGATGAGGAAACGAAGGCAGAGAAAAGTTAAATGGATTGCCCAGGGTCACACAGCTAGTACATGCTTGAGGCCAAATTTGGACTTGGGTTTCCAGTATTCTGTCGAGCTACCAGTTAGGAAAAGTTCAAGACTAGGAACCAGATGCCCTCTAAAGATCCCATGCACTCCCATATCATGTTATTTCCACTTGCCTTAATGTGTTATTTTAAAAGCAACAGGAGAAATGGGATGTGAAAATGTTAAACAATCTCTGAACCTGAAGCTGGAATGCTTGTAGAAACCACTCTTTGAGTGTGTATCAGTTGTGCTCAAGCTAGAGGGAGTTCTGCGAATGAGAAAGTGTGATTCCATAAAGTAATTAATAACCAGCTTCTGCTCCAGAGGTCATAAAAGTGTCCTGTGGACTTGGAGGAGGAAACAGGAGGACAAAAAGTTTTCTAGAGAGGTTTGATCTCCCAGGGAATCAGGAGTAAGTAACTCATGTACCATAATTTCCTCTTTTTTGGGGGATTAGTAACCAAAGTAAAGGAAGAAAATGTTTTTTGTTTGTTTTTCGGGCAAATACAAGTTACAAAAAAGTTTCTAAGCAAGGCGTTCGAGAGAACAGCTGGGGAGAAGCTGGCAAGCCCTTAGTTAATGATGTCTTAGTTCACATCCAGTTAAGCATTTGTTCCTTAAGGTAACAATTAGCTTGGTCTTCAGTATGTTAACAACCACCAGATTGAGTAACTGAAAGAGATTTTCCTTCTCACCCCAGGTGCCCCACCTCACAGTAGTTGGGACTCATATTTTAAAAGTGGTATCCAGGATTTCATCAGTCCAGCACCTACTATGTGCCAGGCATTGTACTAAAGCATTGGGAACATAAAGAAAGCCAAAAAAAACCCAGTCCCTGCCCTTCAGGAGCTTACAGTCTAATGTGTGTGTGGGGGCAACTCGTAAATAGCTATGTATACATCTTACACATGTGTGACATACATATATGATACGATGGAGATAATCAACAGAGGGACTGCTAAGGATCCGCCTTTCCCCATGCAGATCACTAGCTTCTCTGTATAGACTCTTAGAGTTTCCTGGGGAGGTGGGGGACACTGAGAAATGAAGAAACTTGCCTAGTGTTTCACAGGCTTGTGTGAAACCTCAAGAGGTCTGGGTGGGTGCATCCCTAGTGAGATCTGAGCCTACATCTTGCTGACTTAGAGGCTGGACCATGTTCAAGCCAAGTTGCCTCATTTACGTGATTTATTGTTTATTATAATTATGTACATGCTACCATCCCCCATAAATTTATATATGTTCATGGTATCTCATAATATATAAATTTCTTAGGAGCAGAAATTCATTCATTTTTTTGTCTTTCTGTCCCCAGCATGCATCATATTGCCTAGTACACAAATTTGTTCTTGTTCATTCATTTTTCAGCTATGCCTGACTCTTCGTGACTCCATTTTGGATTTTCTTGGCAAAGATACCGGAGTGGTTTGCCATTTCCTTCTCCAGCTCAATTTACAGATGAGAAAACTGAGGCAAACAGAGTTAAGTGACTTGTCTAGGATCACACAGCTAATAAGTATCTGAGGCCAGATTTGAACTCAGACAGAGGAATCTTCTAGACTCCAGGCCCGGTACTCTATCCACTGTACCACTTAACTGCCCTTTAGTATACAATAGGAACTTAATAAAGACTTGTTGATTGATTGGAAACTCCATAAGGGCAAACTCATTATCCCAGCTTGAAGCACAGTGTTCTGTCCATAGGAGTTGTTTAATATGCTCAGTGAATAGAACTGAACTTGGAAGCATGGATAAGGAGACATGATGTTATCCTTAAGAAAAAGTATTCCTTTGGAAGGGTACTGTTTGTTGACTTTTATTTGTTACAGAGAAGAAAATTGGTTTTCTTTAGCTCTTGCTTTCTATTTTTTCTGAGTTCCTATATAATAGGAGCGTAGAGGTGCAGCCAGAAGAAACCTTAGAGGTCATTAAATCCAACCTCTTCATTTTACTAATGAAAAAACAGAGGCACAGAGACATTAATTTGCCCAAGTCACACTGCTTGTAAGGAACTGACACTGTTTTCGAACACAGATCTTCCTGGTGTAGAATCTATTTCTCCATCCCCTAACTACTCCTATGGGACCTGCTACTATTGAAAGAAAGTTAATGGGATATACATTAGAGCATGTTGTGTAAGACTTACTACTGGAAAAGCAACGATTTCCTACTTCAAATCTTAAAACTGGACTAGACATTCATTGTATGCTAGTGACACCTTCTGGCCTCCTCAAGCATCTCACTCACTCCTACAATTATTTTAACAAGTACAATATCTAAGAAGCCAATTTAAGCGCATTTGTCTTGTAAGGAATCCAAGAACAATGGGAAGCTGGGGACGATTGTTGCCGCTCTGTCACCTATAACTTGCCGTTGAGAAAATTGTAGATAGGAGAAATAACTGAATTTCTTGAAGCTCCACAAGAGTTGCAGGAATTTTGACAAAGGGACAGAGAGTAATGTAGGATTCCTCATCTATTTATTACGGGGTCGATTAGGTACAAGGTCCTGTACCAGGGACTTTCGGTACAAAGACAGAATCAAAAAAGTCCTAGCCCTCTAGGGGTGTCCTTCCTGGTGGAAAGAAAGGTGTGGAATTACCCTGAGAGATACAACATTTAGCAGGAAAGTCAAAACAAAGTAATTTCTGGAGGGAAAGTGCAGCAACAACTGAGGGGAGGGGCAGGACTAGGTCCACAAAAGACACGGAAGGGATAGAGTAGTGAGACTTCCAAGAAAATGGAAAGTTACTTTGGACTTTGAAGTCTGGGCAGAGTGGGCTGGATCTGCACATTGAAGCAGGAAGAGGGAACTGGCATAAGGGGAATGATCTCCTCTATGTATTTTCTTTCTATCAGTCAGATGTATCTGAGCCTATAGTTGTGGTCTCTTCCACTGAGCAGAGGGCAGAAGGGGGAGGTAAGATGGTCCACAGTTAATATACAAAACACTTTGCCACCTTTAAATGATGTGTAAATGTTGGTTATCATCATCGGCATCAAGCAGCAGCACTACTATGAAGCAGCATGATAGAGTAGAAAAAAATGCTGGTTCTGAAGTGAGAACACTTCAGTTCAAATCTCGCCTCTGACCTTTATTAGTGGTATGACCTTGGGTAAGTCCCTTGTCTTCATTGGGCCTCTATTTCCATTGTAAAATGAGAGGGATGCTCTTCAGTGGTTCTCAACCTTCCTAATGCCGTAACCCTTTAATACTCATATGTGGGCATATCTGCATGTGGGCAGACTCGCCTGGAGACAGATAGAGGAGCAGTGTCTCAGTTCCTAAGACCATGGAAAATATGTGTTTTCTAATGGTTTTAGGCGACCCCTGTGAAAGGGTCGTTTGACCCCCAAAGGGGTGGTGACCATCTAGAGTCTAGATGATCTCTGAAGTAGGATTCCTCCTGAAGTAGATTTATGAAGCTTTGGTGTATAGTAAATAAAGCACTGAACTCCTTCCTCCATCAGGTTTTTCTGGTTCTGTTCTGTGGGAGCTCTGTGGGCTTTGGACCATTGACCTAGAACTCAGGCTACATTGTCTTATCTAACCCTCCTGATCTGGCATTTAATATACTTAGGATCTAAGATTGTAGAATGGTTAGGTTGCGGGATTTTAGAGACATAGAGGATCTGAGCAGTTTTTTTCTAGCTTTGATCCTTAGACTTTTTTTTAAATAGGTTGAGCTTGATCCCTAGAAATCAAGTATTTGGATTACAATTACAATCCAATTCTCCAGCGAATGCTTTCTCACACCCAAGACTCCCTAGAATATTCATTTTCCTTTTCCCCAAATGGTCACATTCAAGATTTAGGTTTTTCTTCAAGATTTTTATTATTGTTGTTGTTTTTGGATACAGTTCCTTAGACTTACCTTTTATTATATTCTGTGTCATATTTTATAAACTCTCTATGCCTCAGTTATATGCAACAATGGGGACTTCCCCCACCACACCCCTGTACCCATTCTAAGAAAACTCATTGGATAAGGGAGATTCAGGAGAATGTAGCTGAAGACAAGTCTGGAAGCAGAACATACTTCACAGATTTGTTGTGAAACATAAATGAAATAAGGTATGCAAATACTTCGTAAACTTTAAAATGTATTTACATGTCAGTTATTATCATTAAGACTCAGAGCCATTGATCGTTTGACAACTGAGTTCAATCTCCCATGGCTTGAGAAGATTATCCAAAGGTGATCATTTTCATGGCAGACTTTGACACCTCTCCCAGAATCTCAGACTTGAAGGGTTAGAAATAACTTCAGTGGGCATCTAGTCCGACCTACACCTGATAGATTCTCTACTATCACATATTCAACAAATTATTATCTGGTCTCTTTAGGGGTAGCTAGGTAGCCTAGTGGATAGAGTGACAGACCTGGAGTCTGGAAGGTTCATCTTCCTGGGTTTAAATCTGTCCTCAGATACTTACTGTATAAACTTGAGCAAGTTATTTAACTCTATTTGCCTCAGTTTCTTCATCTGTAAAATGAGCTGGAAAAGAAAATTGCAAACCACTCCAATATCTTTGCCAAGAAAACCCCAAATAAGGTCACAGAGAGTCAGAGATAACTGAACAGGAGCAACTCTTTTTGAAAACCTCCAATGAGGGGAAATCCACTACTAACTGGGGCAGGTCATTCTATTGTTGGATAGCTGTAATTTTCAGGAATTTTTTTCCCAACATCAAGTCTAAATTTGCTTCTTTGAAGCTTCATTCATTTGCAGTTTCATTTATTCAATAGCATTTATTAAGCTAGGTGTTGTATGCCAGGCATGGTGCTAAGTACTGGGGATACAGAGATAAAACAGATGAACAAATGAAACACTCCCTGTCCTCAAGAAGCTTTAACCCTGTGAGGACATGCAGAGTAACTAGTCTTTCTTCCATAAGACAAACTTCCAAATGAATAAAGATAGCAATTAATTTCCCATGAGTCTTCTCCAGGCAAAACATCATCAGTTCCTTCTCATGGATTCTTATTATCTTTGTTTTCCTCCTCTTCCTCTTTCCAACTTGCTGTGATCATTCCTACAATGTAGCACCAAGATTCAGCATAATATTCCATGTGTGGTATGAACAGGTCAGGATCCAAAGGGACTGTTACTTTTTTGGAAGGCATGGCTTTCTTAATGCAGCTCGAGATTGCATTAGGCTTTGTTTGTTTTTTTTTTTTTTTTTTGGCTATCATGTTACCGTTTTCACTTATGTTGAGATTGCAGTCAATTAAAATGCTCAGATCTTTTTCAAATAACTCCTTCCTACTTTGTTCTTGTGAAAACTATACTTTGAATCTGTGTACGACTTTACATTTGTCTCTATTAAATTCCATCTTCTCATATTCAACCCAGTGCTCTAGCTTGTCAAGAACATTTTGGATCTGTTGATTCTGTTATTCTCTGAGTTAGCCATTCCTCCAACCTCTGCAAATCTGATAAGAAGATCATCACATTCATTCATTCATGTCATTGACAAGAATGTCAAACAACATAGGACCAGCCACAAATCCTTGGAGTATTCCACTGAAGTCCTCCTTCCAAGGTTTGATCATTTGATCATTAATGACTAATCTTTGAGTCTGGCTATCCCACCAGTTCCAAATCTATCTAATTGTACTGTTATCTAGTCCATCCATATGCCTCTCCATCTTTTCCTATTGGATAACATTAGATGATTTTTCAGTCACTTTGCTAAGATTTAGTTAAACAATGTGTATTGCATCCCCCTGATCCTCTGTTTTAGCAACCTGTCAAAAAAGCAAAGAAGTTTAGTCCGGTATGAATTATTTTTGATGAGGGCATGCTAGCAGGACCTTTATAATCATCTTCTCTTTTTCCAGATGTTGATTATCTAATGAGCTGGTCCAGAATTTTGCAAAAATTTGAAGTCAAGCTTACTGAATATCACCTTTGATGGCTTTTTCCTTTGAAGTCCTGGACTTTTATATTCCCCCCTGTTGTTTTCTTCACCACATCCTCTTCTGTTTTTCTTTAATCTTTTCTCTTGAGTAACATACTCTCCTGTAAACAATCTTTCAACATGGAATTTGAAGCTCACCTTCAGTTATCACCCTTTATCATCTTAGTGATGAAACACAAAATTACTGAACTGGTCATTTTATTTGATCTAACACAGCGAGGTGGCGCTGTGGATAAGAGTTGAGCCTGGAGTTAGGAAGACCTGAGCTTAAATGTGACCTCAGACACCAGCTGTGTAACCTTGGGCAAATCACTCTGTCTGCCTCAGCTTCCTCTGCTGTGAAATGGGAATAAGATTGTTATGAGGATTAAATGAGATAATATTTGTAAAGCACTTAACACAGTTTCTGGCACATATTAAGTACTATATAAGTATTAAGTTAACATATTAATACATTATTATATTATAATAATACATTATTTATTGCATTATATATTATATTTACATAATAATATATTAATTAATAGCATCTTAGGCACTAATAATAACTGTTATTGTTATTATCATGAAGCCCAGTCCTCTTTCTTCTAGCAGCAGATATACCAGTCGTCATCTGGTACAGGAGAGAGTACTGAAGCACACTTCCAAGGTGTGGCATTCCCAGGCTTGGAGTGAGGCTTCAGGATGAAGATCTAGCTCATGGTAGAGGAAGTCCAAAGTGCAGCGTAGAAGGGAATGACATTCTAAGACCTGACCTCAAACACAAATCTGACTTCTGACATTTGCTAGCTATGTGACCCTTGACAAGTCACTTAACCTCAGTCCTGCCTAAGTTTCCTGATCTTTAAAATGAAGATAATGTTAGCACTTGTTTCTCAGGTTTGTTGTGAAGATAAAAAGGAGATTGTTGCTGTTGTTCAGTCATTTCAGTTGTGTTCAACTCTTTGTGACCCCACTTAGGGTTTTCATGACAAAGATCCTGGAGTGGTTTGTCATTCCCTTCTCCAGCTCATTTTCCAGATGAAAAAATTGAGGCAAACAGGATTAAGTGACTTGCCCAAGGTCACACAGCTAGTAAGTGTCTGAGGTCAGATTTGAACTCAGGGACATTGAGTCTTTCAGACTCCACGCCTGGCATTCTATCCACTGTGCTACCTAGATGCCAAAAAGGAAATAGTATATGAAAAATGCTTTTCAAACCTTAAAAGTGTTATATAAATGCTAGCCATTATTACTGTTATTGTTGTTGTTACCCTTAGTAGCAGTACCAGTAGCAGCAGCCATAATAATTCTCGATTTTCTTCTTCTCTTCCTCCCCTTATTCTGACAAAGCACGTTGTAGCAGCCGAAGAAATTTACTCCATTCCAATGTTAACAAGCTGGGTTAATATACCAGAAAGATGTAACTACTGAAAGGATGAGGAGAGTGGGATTCAGGGACTCAGGTTAAGCCATTCAGACCAGAACAGAGATCAGGTAGCCATCTAATGGATAGTTTGTACTATAATCTACAGCAGGGGTGTCAAATTTGGCTTCCAGGCTACACATAGTCTACAAAACTCCCAGGACAGCTGGATTTAAATTAACATGTAATTGGGAAATGTTTAACAGAATAAAAATACAATAAAACATAGATGATGTTAATTTATGGTTTTCTAAGTCAATACGCTGAACATTTGGATCTATTTCTATTTGAGTTTGACACCACTGCACAGATCATTCAGCTCCTCGTGTATGTGTGTGTGTGTGTGTGGGGAGGAGAGGGAGGCAGGGTGATGGTACATGGCTGTTTGAGAAAGTATTGAAATCTCTGTTGGTGTGATGGCCACCCAGTGAGCTATGTTGGTCTATTCCCATAGTAGTCTTGATAGCTAATGGAAAGTCACGGTCTATGCTGAAGTGGAGAAAACAATCTTGATTATTTCAAGGTCCACTGAAAACCAATCAATGGAAATGAGGCAAATCAGGGAGGAAACCAGTTTTGGTTTCCAGATCCCAAAATCATATCAGTTGTAAAGAACCATCAAAGTGCTGACTAGGAACCATAATCACCTTTCCCTACTGTGTCCTCTTGGCCAAACTCCCCCTTTTCCCACCTTCCCTTCCCTTCCAAACTAGGAAGGGACATCACCTCTTGGATTAATGTGATGAATGCAGTAATGTAAGCTCAATCCTCTCTGTCTCATCTCAACATGCTAGTTTCACACCTTTTCAGCAACAAGAAGTAATTCATTTGTTAAAATTTCCTCTTTTCTAGTTCCTGCTGTGTCTGTTTATAAAATGCTGTTTGTATCAATAAATGTCTTAATTAACTAGAGCAGGTGACAATGTTGTGAAGAGCTTGAGAGCAAGATGTGTCAAGAGGAGGTAGTTTGGAAAATTTCTGAGACATAATTGGAAGCTGACAGTATTTCCTGAATATTCATCTTTGTTCCTTTAAGTTTCCTCTGGGGAGGCTTGAAGTTGATTTGTTGCCAGGCTTTCTGGGGAGCTTCTGGAGTGTCTTGCCCTTGCCACCAGATTGTTGCTGTATCTGTAACTTGGAACTGCCCTAGCAGAAGTGAAACACAAATAGATTTCAGTTTTGTATGAAAAGTTCCTTAAGTTAGTCAATTTTAAGACAAAGAAAAATTGTCTTCCAAGGATTCATTAAACAACAAATCTACAAATTCAGGTCACCCTTTAAGAATAAACAGGTGTGAAAGGTTTAACCAAAGCCTTCTTTATTCCTCCATCCAATCAAATTGGAAAGCACAGTCCTCCCAATTTAACCTAGAGTACTTTGCCTGGATTTCCCTTTGACTTTTATCATTGTCACATGGGTACTCAACAAAGGTTTGTAGAGTTTTGGGGTGCAGAGAGAGGAAAGTCTGAACCTTTGATATAATTGGTTTAGGGAATTCCCACGGTGGAAACGTCTGCTACCAGATTGGTAGCTAAGTACTCACTGAAAGGTTTAGTAATTGCCCAGAGTTCCACATCCAGTACATGTCTGATGCTGGACTCAAATCCAGGTCTTTCTGATTCCAAACTAGCTCTGTACCCACCAGTCAGGATGATGATTCTGAGAGCAGATACATACAAAACTTTACTGTTCTGAAGCTCTTTTAAATACATTATGCTAAGTCCTTGGCAATCCTGTGATACAGGATGGTTTGAGGATTCCTCTTCTCATTTTTCAGATGAAACTGAGGCCCGAAAAGTTTATAAGCTGCAGAGCCAACACTGCAAACCAGATCTTTTGATTCTGAGACCAGTGTTCTTTCTATTATAGCATACCGTCTTTTTAGAAAGTTTTGTTGGTGTGTTTTGTTTTTATGTTACAAAGATTTACAGATTACTCCCACTTTTATATGTCCTGTAACAAAGTAAAACAATCAAGTAAAACTAATAATACAGTAAAATATTATGGTATGTAATACTATAGTATAGTAATGTAGTATATTAGCAACAGAGCATATGATACTATAGCAATATAGTAGAACTAAAAATAGTCACTTCGTTTGAAAGTACATGAAACATTTAGGTATGTAGCAGCCTCCTCATTTCTAAAAAATGAACAGAAATCCATTTTCTTTTCCTCCCATCTTCCAACTCCATTGAGAAAAAGAAAATTTCCTATAGCAGATATCCTACAAATTTTCTCAAAGGCTGAATATAAATTTATATTATTACATACGTAATATATACATACATACATATGCATATGTACACATACACACTCTACACATACTCACACACACAGACACATGCACATATTTTCTGTACCCTAAATTAATCGCTTCTCTGTAATGGATAGCATGTTTGATTATCAGTCTTCTGGAATCATGATTGGTTATTGAATTGATTATAGTTCTTACAGCTTTCAAAGTTGTTTGACTTTTTGGTGTTGTTGTGTAAATTTTTGTCCCAGTTCTGTTAATTTCATTCTTCGTCAGTTTATTAAAGCCCTCAGAAGCATTCATTGTTATACTATTGACATTACAGTATCAATTGTTCTTTTGTTTCTGTTCACTTCACTACATATCAGTTCATTTTCAAAGTCATCTATTTCCTAATTTCTTAGAGAACAATAGTATTGCATCATATTCATATACCATAACTTTTTCAATAATCTTCAGTTGGAGAAATTCCCATTAGTTTCCAGTTTTTTCCCCCATGAAAAGAGCTTTTATAAATATTTTTGTACCATAGGGCCTTTCCTCTTTCATTGATCTCTTTGTCAAAGGGCATATACTGTTTAATATCCCATGTTGTCTTGCAATTTATAAAATGAAGCCAGATGGTCAATATAACTATTTGCAAAAATGTCAAGTTCATAAAAAGACCCCCTGCCTTATGAGTCGAACTTATATATGCTCTACAGGCAACCTCCTATTATACACATATACAATTATAGTTCACCTGGGAATGTTTCAAAGGTACAGCTTAGGTGAAGGTTACAGTCTAACTCTTTGGAGAGGACAATGTTGTTAGAAAAACGCTTTCCATGCTTACTTCTCCACTAGCAGGCAAGGAATAACTGTGGTTTTCTATTATCTATCAATGTACCCTATCAATGTGGTGAATAAATGAGAGTTGACATTAAGGGCCTAAGGTTAGAGTCTTGTTTTAATGAATATTATTATAAAGCCTTATTCCATGTAACAAGGTGATTTGCATGTCCTGGATGACATCCCAGCCCATAACAAGGTTATGCTAATGTGGGCATGAGTTGTGTTGAAGCCTAATAGCTGCATTTGCAAAATCCTGTCTATACAGTAGTCTGTCTATATGACAAAGGTGGTGTCTCTCTTGTACTGTGTTTTTTTTTGGATGGGAACTATATTTACATAATGACCTAGGTTTAAATCCCAACTCTGCCATTTAGTACCTTTGGACAAGTCACAACCTTTCTGGGCTTAAATTTCTTCCTCTATGAAATAAAATGGCTAGAATAAACGACCTCTATTTCCTTTCAGCCTAATAGCCTATGATCCAACACCTTTCCCATAAAAAGGGTGATTACCAGGAGCACACTCTTTGTTAGAGAAGTAGAAAAAAAATATAGAAAACCTAGAGATGCAATCTAATGCTTTTCCCCCTATACCATGCTCAATCTAGTATCATAGAACTTCAGTTGGGACCCCAGCTCTGCCATTTGATAATGGGTAGTTCCTTGAAGAACTACCCTCCTATCTTCTAGATGAGAGCAGCTAGGTAACTCAATGGGAAGAATGCCAGGCCTAGAGTTAGGAAGATTCATCATCCAGAGTTAAAATCTGGCCTCAGAGACTTACAAGCTGTGTGGCCTTGGACAAGTCACTTATCCTATTTGCCTCATCTGTGAAATGAGTTGGAGAAGCAAATGGTAAATCACTCTAGGACCTTTGCCAAGAAAACCCTAAATGGGTCGTGAAGAGTTGGACATGACTGAAACAATGACAAATCTAGACATATGCACCAGTACCTTTTCCAAGCCCTATAGGCTTATTAGACTCTGAATCTAGGCTCTGTTGATAATTTCAATTGTTTAAAGGCAGAAATAAAAATAAAAGGTCAGACTATCTAGGTATACCAGGCACTGTTAATGGCCCTTTCTCCTCCAATATCTGGGTAATATTAATCTTTGCATATTACTCCAGCTTCAGTGTTAACTAAGTCTGCAGCTGTCCCTAGCCATGGTGCTAGACACTTCTCTAGTATCAATACTAAGATAGTGGCCTCAGCTTTCTCATTTGTGAAATGAAGAGATTGGATTATGTGATCTCTAAGGTCCATTTTAGTTCTAACATTCAATTTTAGAGGTTCCTCTGTCCCTTCAAAATCAATCCATTTGCTTTATGATGCCTAAAATTCTGTAAACAGCCGCATTTCAGCCTACATTTAGAGATTAGGTTTAAAATGCAAATAGGCATAGGAGAGGTGGTATGTGGAAACACATTCACAAAATAAATGATCAAGCATTTATGAAGTGTTTTTTATGTGCTAGGCACCGTGTTAGACACTGGGGATACATAACTGCAAAGAAGACACTCAAGTTTAATTAACCAATTAGTAAACAAGGATAAATGGCTGTTCTTAGTCTTTATTTGTTTTATTAAGAGAAATATACTAGACCACAATTGGACATGTTCCCCTTGTACGATTGTATAGGTGTGGTTGTATGAGTAGTATGGGTGATGTCCAGAGGGTAAGATAACTATCTTCTTTAATCTCTGTATTTCTTTCAATGACTTAGTATACTATACAATAAGTGCACTGATAAATACTTTTTTGGTGGGAACAATGGAGGTTTGGGAAGAGAAAACCAAGACATGAGACACTGGGAGTTTCAAACACTTTACAACTCAGCTTATTGTTGGTTTTAAGGGAAAGCCAAACTGAAACTATAGAAATGCATTTTTGGTATGTGAGGTTGGAACGTGCATAACTTTTGCTTTATAGGTTATAATTTGTTTAGAAAGAACATTGGATTTGGAGAAGGAGAACCTGGATTCAAATCTTGGTTCTGTAAATCTTTGCAAACTTGGTCAAGACATTTCACTTTTTTGGGTCCCAGCTTTCTCATGCATAAAATGAGGGGATTCTCAAGCCTATAGATTTAGATCTGGGAGAGACCTTTGAATTTATCTAGTCTATCCTCCCTCATTTTCCAATTGAGAAAACTGAGTCTTGGAGAAGTTTAATGATTTGACTAAAATCAAAGTCATGGAGGTAGTGACAAAGCTGTAATTTGGACCCAGATCTCTGACTCCAATGGATATCCTGCTTTGATGGAGATAGGAATGTTTTTTTTAAAATTTTATTGATATTTTTTGAGGGGGGAAGACCAGACAATTGGGGTTAAGTCACTTGCCCAAGGTCATACAGTTGGTAAGTGTTAAGTATTTGAAGTTGGATTTGAACTCAGGTCCTCCTGACTCCAGGGGAGTACACTGCACCACCTAGCTGCCCCGGAGATAGGGATGTTTAATCAAAAGACAAAAAGAAGATTTAGCAGGGGCATGGCAGTAGCCTTCAAATATTTGAAAGGTTCTATCATTGAAGAAGGATTAGATTTTTTTTTTTTTTTGCTTAGTCCAAAATGGAGTATAAGGTCAGTAATCAAGAAGTGAATTTAAGCTTCGTATAAGGAAGAACTTCCTATTATAGCTTTGGGAAAGAATGGTCTGTCTTTAAAAATAGTGGGCTCCTTATCACTTTAGATATTCAAGCAAAATATGACTGCTATTTGAGTATGATATAGAGGTACAGCTAGGTGGTACACTGGATAGGGCACTGGTCCTGAAGTCAGGAAGACCTGAATTCAAATCCAGTCTCAGACACTAGCCGTGTGATCCCGGGCAAGTCACGTAACCCTGCTTGCCCCAGTTTCCTCAACTGTAAAGTGATTTGGAGAAGGAAATAGGAAACCACTCTAGTATCTTTGCCATGAAAACCCCAAATTGGGCTCATGAAGAGTCAGCAGCAACAACAAAAGAGGGAATTGTTTTTTAAGTATGAGTTGGAATAGATCAGCTCTGAAAAATACTTAGAACTCTGAAAATTCTTTTATTATTTTAAACTAATGGACTCCTAAATTTTTTTCTAGCTCTTAGTCCTGTGAAACTGATAAAAGCTCCGTACAAAAGATCTCCATTTTATTGAGGTTTTATTAGTTGATGGTCTCTAATTGTACAAGGTTAACTAAAATTTATTTTAAAAAATTAGAGTCAGTGGTGGGATCCTCTAAATGTATTGGCAATGGGAGATTATCATGTTTTTTTTTTTTTTTTTAAGAGATTCTCTTACTGGTTGATCCTTGAAGTTTAAGTGGTATAGCTGGCTTCATACTTGATGACACTAATGGGGGCCTGTCCCTGGGTTAGAGGTAAAGAAAAGGGTTTCTAATGTTTTAATGGAATGTCAGTTTTTAGTAAGAGGATAGAGTGGGAATAACAAAGCAGGTTCTTGGCCAGCACAGGATAGGAATCTCAGACCTTGTAGAGCAGTGAATGGGCAATTGTGGAGGGTAGATTGTACCCATTTCTTTGTTGTTCTTTGAGAAATTTGGGAGGATAGAGAGGAAAAGGAGGGAGATCTCTAACTGAATATGGTACAGCTGTTGGGAGATATAAAAGGAGCCTTAGTGAGGTAAAGACCTCCACTGAAGCATCACCTTTTATTGGAAGCCTTTCCTGATCTCCCTAATTGCTAGTTCCCTCCCTCCCAAATTTCCTCATATTAACTAGATTATGTTGTTGTTGTTTGTCCTTCATGCTTGAAGAGGACCGAATGACATCACGATGTCAGGGCCAATGCACAGTGTGTCCGGATGTGGCTGATCATACCAACATACAGTTTCATCCTGTTAGCATTAATATTTAGCTAAATAGGAAGCTACCAGAAGGTGGTCTAGGGTATGCTCCTTCCTTTCCATGTTCCCTTTCTTCCCCAATCCCTACCACCTTTCCATTCACTTAATGGTGTATTGTCTTAGGCTCAATTTGTGGCACTGGCTTTAGTGCAAAAATTCATCATTATGGTTCTACTTACTCCCTTTCTACTTAATATATATGACCATGGACATGGCTAGATCAGTGATGTGGCATGAGCTTCAACCTGGGAGTCAGGTGACCTGACTTCCAGTCCTAGCTCTGCCACTGGGATTTTGGACAGACTGCTGGACCTCAGTTTCCTCATCTGTAAAATGAAGTGGTTTTTAGAATAGATGATCTCCAGGTTTTCTTTTAATTCTTAAATTCTGTGCTTCTGTAACCCCATGTCTCTTCAGTCAGATTCCTTTCCTTCTCTGTTGGAACACCAATCATTGATATGATGCCTTAACCATCAGAGGTTAAGAACTTCTTAGAGAAGGAAGAAAAGCAGGAAGGAAAGAAACAAAGCACTTTACAGATGATATCTTTTGATTCTCTTAGCAGCCCTGTGAAGTGGGTATCATTATTGATCCCATTTTCTAGTTGAAGAAACTGAGGCAAACAGAGGTCATATGACTTGATTAGAACCACATAGCTAGTCAGTCTCTTTGGCTGGATTTGAATTCTAGTCTTCCTAACTCTGGGCCCAGCACTCTATCCACTGAGCCATCTAACTACCTTTGCTATATAACTAATGCCAAATTAGCATTTCAGCCATTTTTTGGGGAAATTTTATAAATGCATATATAGTTATTCACCATTTTCAAAAAGCATTCACAAATATATTCTCATCTGAAGCACCCACTAAAAATCTGTGAAGTAGGCAGTACAGATATGCCTAGAATGTATTCCCTTTTATCCCTCCCTCTTCACATTCTTGGTTTCCTTTAGAATTCTGCCCAAGCACCATCTTAATCCTTTACTGATCCTCTGAACTGCTAGTCCCCTCCCCCCCCACTTTACTCAGTATTGCTTCATACATATTTTATATTTTTAAACTGTATACTTATTTTTATGTATATCATTGACCTGACAGGATGTAAGTTCCTTAGAGCAGAGACTGTTATCTTTACACCCTTAGCACCTGGCGCTTAGGTTCTTGATGGATTGTTCCATTTGGTAGATTTGGAAACTAAGGCATGGAGAAGTGAAGTGACTTATCCAAGGTCACAGGAAATTAAGTAACTGGAGTTGGAAGTAGAACACAAGTCTTCTATCTCCTTAGCTCAATGCTCATCCCATTCCCCTATTCTGGCAATGTCGGTAGCAATAGGATCCAGGCTTAGGGCTGATAGGCAGAGCTCCAGAGCAAGGAACACTAACTCCTCCTTGAGGCATGCAGTATGAAATGCACCCTCGAATAAGCAGTAAGATGGTGGTGAAGGAGGGCTTTGGAGCAGGCAATGGAAGATTAGCACTGTCTATATTATGCTAATTCTTACTGTACATATTTCATGCTACTTTCAAATATAGTTAGCACAGGGCTTCTTAACATTTCTTTTGTGCTGTGGTTCTTTTTGGCAGTCTGATGAAGTCTGTGGACCCCTTCTCAGAATAAAGTTTTTAAATGTATAAAATAAAATACCTAGAATTACAAAGGAAACTGATTATATCAAAATACAGCTTTCAAAATAATTTTTTTAAAAATGAATTCACAGACTTTAGTTTAAGAAGTGCTGACATAGAAATATTTCCTCTCTCCTTATGTTTTGAAATCTGGAAAACTCCCTCTTATGGACAATTCCCTAGTTAATTATTATTTGAGAAATATTATGTCCATTGAGCATTGCAAAGCAGTGAGTAAACAGAGTGAGCTCTATTCTTTCAGTGGGGCATCAGAATTCTGTCTGAAGATGGAAGTCCCATCAGCAGCAAGGCAGTGAGGTGGTACAGTGAATACTGGGCCTGAAGTCAGGAAGACATGAATTCAAATCCAGTCTTACACACTTACTAGCTGTGTGACCCTGGGCAAGTCACTTATTCACTATTTGCTTCTGTTTCCTTAACTGTAAACTGGGAATAATAACATCTACTCCTCAGTGCTGTTGTGAGGGTCAACTAAGATAATATTTGGAAAGCTCTTAACATAGTACTCAGCACATAGGAAATGTTTAATGCTTGTATGTTTGTTTCCTTCCTCTTTTCTTGTCGATCTAATGAAAACGGAATGAGTTCTACCCATATATAATTTTACATTTACATGCAGAAACAAATAGTTTACTGTTGTCCTTTGGATTGGTCACAAGATGGTGCCATTGCACAGGAAAGAGAGAGAGAGAGAGAGAGAGAGAGAGAGAGAGAGAGAGAGAGAGAGAGAGAGAGAGAGAGAGAAGGCGGGGGAGAGAAGGAGGGGGAGGGGGAGAGGGAGAATGCATTTCTATCCCTATCAGAGCACTGGTCGGAGAGTTCTAAGAATTCATTGTTGAAGTAATGAACCTTCACTTAAACACAGCAAGAACATACGCTGAGCCCTGTCTTTAGAGGCTAAAATTGGCACAGGTTGTTCTTTGTTAAAGATATGCGAGATGGGGAGGGGAGAATGTACCTTTACACCCACTCATGCCTTAAACTACCACTGCACCCCCAATGGTGCTATCTGTGCTTATAGGAGCATTAAAAACTCCTTGTCATTTCTCTTTAAGGAGGTGACTGTCTGTGACATGAACAGGGGATTGATTGAATCTGGGTTGTCATTCCCTATCTATTCAGGCTCCTGAGGTTTGTTGGCCCCTCAAACCTCTGGTACTGGATCATGGAGCTAGAAGGAAACTCAGAGGCCATTAAGGCCCCATCCCCTCATCTTACAAAGGACTTAACTGAGTTCTGGGGAAATTAAATGACTTCCCCAAGACTCATGGGGAGTAAGTGTCACAGTTGGGATTTGGACACATGTTCTTTGACTCCAGAGACATATCCTTCTCAGGGATACCTGATTATCACATGCCCCCCCTTAAAATAAGCTATGAAGCAGAGCTGGCTTTACCTGGAGGAGGCCACCGACTTATTGCCCTTATAAGTAGTAGAAGGGAGAATGACAGGGGAAGAGGGTGGAACATGGAGCCAGAAGACTTGGGTTCAAATCTCTTCTGCCTCTTATTGCCTGTGTGATTTTGAACTAGTCATTAAACATCTCTGGGTCTCAGTTTCCTTTTCTGTAGTGTGAAAAAATTAGATAAAATGACCTCTAAGGCCCCTCCCAACTGTGAAAATACTATGCTTTTGAAGGGGGTGGAACAGTGTTTAATAAACCTCTAAATCTTCTCCATCTAAATCCCTCTAGATCTCTGCATCATTCTTTTAACTTAATAGTGGCCATCTCATGGAACATGCAGGATGGGCCTGTGGCCTGACCACTTCTGGTATAATGCATATATTCTGGCCAGCGCACTTCTCATAGAAGAGTATTTAGCCTCAGATGCTCAGAGGCCCTGGCCACTTTTTTGTGAAATATGGTTTGGCTTTTTAATAGAGGACATGCATAAATGCATGCTTCTGGCTAGTCCCTAAGAGCCATCTCTCATGTGTTATTGATGGGGCAGGGATAGGCTATGTCAAAGAAGACTGGCCGTTAAGCAACAGGAGCTGTAGACTTCAAAGGAAACAACTTCCTATTCTTGCCTTCTTATGAATATGTGGCTTGGGACTCCAATAATTTTCTCTCAGACTTAATGGGATTTCTTCCTGTCCCTTCCCCACTTCTCCCTGGGAGCAATAGTGACTTCACACATAAAATTGAGCATATATGCTGACCTAGACAAGCCTGAGCCTGGACCCCAAATTTCTTGCTGCCTCTTCTGCTTGTGTTTCTTTTCTTGAGAAGAGTGACCAAACAACTCTCCTGATATATTTGCTTTCTAGCTCCATGTGGAGTATTAAGAGGGCCCAGAGGTACTTTCATCAGCTACACTCTTAAGGAGAAAAAGACCATCAGCAGAAAGAAGAGTCCTAGCCATTCCAATATTTACTAGGAAATATGAATATTGAGTCAACTACTGGGAAAGTATAAAGCTGAGGTGAAAGTAAAGTGCTCATTCAATAGTACCATACAATGCTTTCTGTCTTAAGTATTTGTCAATGGGTGTTTATGAGTCTTTTTTTTGTCTTTGTTTATGAATCTTTTTTTGTCTTATCTATTTATTTTGTAGTAGAGGAAATATATAGTTGTCTTATACCTCTTCTACTTTGTACACTGAGTAGCTATTTAGAAAGGCTCCCGTTAATGCCTTTAACAGAGACCAAGACATCAGCCCAAACTAACCTTTGTTTAAGAAATGAAGGCACAATGAGAAAAGGAAACTGAGAAAAGCCATGAGTCCTTTCTTTGGGGAGCCCTCAGCATTGAACCCAGTCCTCATAAGCTCAGCACTGGAGCCTCTTAGTGGGAGACGGTATTATAGTCCCTTTGGCCTAGTGATTAGTTATATTAAGTTCTGATTCCAATTAAAAGGGAAAGGAAGACATTTTAAATCAACGAAACTTCATGAGATGTCTTTTAGGAAGACTGAGGACATGGGATCCTAGAGGAGGATGGAGAGCCAATGAAGGGGAAAGGATGTAAAACCAGAAGGCTGGAGGTGCCCTGACTAACGTTGCCCAACTTTATACTGACTAAAAGCACTTATCCAGGTGGCTAAGTGGTGCAGTAAACAGAGCACAGGCCCTGGAGTCAGGAGGACCTGAATTCAAATCTGGCCTCAGATACTTAACACTTACTAGCCATGTGACCTTGGAAAGTCACTTAACCCCAATTGCCCTGCCTTCCTCCCTCCAAAAAAAAAGTAAAAAAACAAACAAACAAACAAAAAAATTAAAAGCACTTATCCCTGAGCTACATGTGATGTCAACACTTTCCCGTCTCTTTGGGATTTTTCTGTTGGTTCTTAGAATCACAAGTACATAGAGCTAGAAACCATCCTATCTCACTCTGTTTTTAGAGGAGAAAACTGAGACCCAGATTTGGGAAGGGATCTGTCCAAGGTTTTACCCAAACTAAGTCTCTTCCATGGAGACTTTCTTAACTCTAGTCTCTCCAATCATCCCTCATTACTCAGATTCTGAGAGACAAATTAATCATGTTCATGGATTTTCTTTAGGTCTTTGTGTCTACTCATTTATACGATTGCCTTCAAGATAGGATAACCCAGGTGATAGTGCCCTAGAGTAGGACAGCAAGGTGGCACAATAGATAAAGCATCAGGCTCTGTGAGTCAGGAAAACTCATCTTCCTGAATTAAAATCTGGTCTTAGACACTTACTATCTGTGTAACCCTAGGAAAATCACTTCACTCTACTTGCCTTAGTTTCCTCATTAGCAAAAAGAGCTGGGGTAACATGCTTTCCACAGTCATTGTGAAAATCAAATGAAATCATATGTGTAAAACACTCTGAGAACTTCAAATACTATATGAATGTCAGTAATTATTAAATTCTGACTCCTTACGGGCGTGTGTGGATCCACTTTTAGGTCTCCCTATAATCTTATATATGTAGGGTTCACATGACTTTCTTGGAAGATGGTGTCATTTACATGGTGATAATACTTCACATTTTGCATAATGCTTTATAGTTTTCAAATATCACATTAAAAAAATCTTAGTTGATCCAACAACAGTATGAAATAAGCGGATTATTTATTAGACTCATTTTATAGAAGAAAAAATAAATTTAGAGGTTAAATAACTTGATCAAGATCTCATAGCTATATGCTACATGGGATGGTATCCTGGAGTTGGAAGGGACCTCAAATTACAATTAAGGAAACTGAGGTCTAGAGAGATAAAGTGCGGAAAATACCAGAAAAGAGATTCAAGCATAGGTTTCTTTACTTTGCTGTGTACTTTCATACACTCAACAATGCATACATACATACATACCATATATGTATATGTATACACACACCTATGTGAGTATGCATGTGTAATATGTATCCACATTATAATATGTGGGCAATATGTATACCACATTGCTTCACGTTTATAGGGGGTTTGGACTAGATATCTCCAAAGTCCTCTCCATTTCTAACCTTCTCAGATTCTAAACAGACATTGCTTTCCTCCATTATTTTCACTGATCATGACACGCACCCTGAGGAGGCTGGTCAGGACCATCTCATGTCTCTGAGACTTGAGGGACACTGAGCATTTGGAGAGAAGCCGGAGGAAAGGAGCTGTAGTCTTTTGGACATGGTTGTTTATCTTGCTTAATTAAGGCTTCTGCTGACATAAATAGCATCTCTATTTACTCCAGCAGAGCCAGGGCTAGAAGAGGAAGACTTTTAAGCCGTAATAAAGGGATCTTCCTACCACCAGTGTGGACCAACTATATTACTAGAGAGGATCCTAGGTTTAGAAGCAGAGGGCACAGGTTTGAAGTGTGGCTTTCCTCTTTACTGTGTGACTTGTGTGACTTTGGAGAGGTGACTTTATCTCTCTGTTCCTCATCTGCACAAAGAAGGGGTTGGCAAGGTCTCATCCAACTTGAAATCTATGCTATTATAAGATTGCACCAGCAGTTTTTCAGTTTGGCTCAGCAGTTGTCTCAGAAGTGATTCAGTCCATTGTCAGCATGAAATAGGGGGTCTGGAATGGAAGTTGCTGAGCAAGGGGACTTGGTGGGAAAGCTGACCGGTCAGACCTGACTAGTGTAGGATTGTAATTTTGTTTAAGGATCCTATTCCATGATTACAGGATTGTATCTCCTCCAATCCCTTTACTTCATAGAGGAGAAAACACAGGGTAAGAGGTAGCGAGTGAGCTGTCCAAAATCACAAAGTGGTAGATATGGATCCCAAACCCAGGCCTCTTAAGCTCAGTTCAGTGCTACTTAACTATGTATATATCCTGTTGCCAAAACATCCAAACATAAGTACAAAAACACCTTCCCAAACCATGTATTTGTGACGTGAGAGTTATCTACAACTTTGGGTTGTCTATCACTTTATAGTTCTCTGTTAATCAGAATGAATATTGACTTTGGGTAATGAATGTTAGTTGTTGAATATTTCTTTTTAATGGCCTTTGAAATTAGGAAAGAATAAAATTTTGACATCTTTCAGACAAGTCCACTAGACTAGTGGAGAATTCCTTTTTCCAAGGCACAAACCTAACATCACCTTTCTTCAATGCCCATCAAGATCTCTCTTTCCTAAGGAGTCCTTGACCTGCCTCAGGGCTGCCAGATGAACATGACTGCTTATACTCTTTTGATGAACTGGAAGTTCCCAATTATAATCCTTCTAGTAAAATAGTAGAATCTGGGAATGGCCTCACCATTCACCCTGCTGTTCATTTTATCTACCTTGCCATGGATCTTTTCTATATGTGTGGTGTCACCCAACTAGAAAATAAGTTTTCTGAAGAGCAAGGACCACTTCATTTTTTCTTTTTGTGTTTTCAGTGGTCAGTACCATTCTTGGCCAATAGTAAGTCCTCAATAAATGCTTTTTCATTCTGGTCCATTTCATCTGCCCAGAAAGACATTAAGTATACATCTGCCTAGAATCACATGAATTGAATTAATGACATCTGGAAGCCCCTTTCAAATTCAACAACCAAATATGTATTAAAAATTGACCATGTGTCAGGTACTGCACCAGCTGTTTGTGCTAAATGTTGGGGATAAGTATATAACACCAGTGGGTGCCAATGTGGAGGTAGACTGGGCTAGTCAATACTCAATCCTTCCTAATGAATTCTCCCCACTGGACAGAGGCAGAGCCAAATCCTTCCTAAGTCTTTCCCATCTCCTGTAAGGGAAGGTTGGAGTGGTTATAAAGATTGAGAAAGAGGAAGACACGAACAACTATAATACAAGAGCGAAGTAGGGACTGAGGATAGTAAGTCTGCATGGAGGAGATAGTACTTAATCGAACTCTTCATACTGGTTATCATAAATTTGTATAGTGAAAAAAGTGTTGGGAGTAGATGTCAAAAGATTTTGGGCTTAATCTGGGTTCCCATGTTTACCATCTTTGTGGTGCTGGTAATTTACCTAATTTCTCTGAGCCCCATTTATACAACTTTTACCATAGGATATTCATAAGGAATGTACTATCTAAAAGTGAACTGTTAATGTTATTGTTATTAGAAGCTGTGATTTCAAAGGGAATTGCTTTCCCACAAATTCTAATCAATGATTCCTCTGATCACAAAGTCTCAAAGGGTTTCTTGGAGCATTGAGAGGTTGTGATGTTCCCAGTGCCATGTAGTTGGTAAATGTTAGAGACAAGACTTGGACGCAGAACTTTGTGATTCTAAGGCCAGTTATCTATCCACTTTTCCCAGGCTGCCTACCGTTTTGAGTATTTATGATGATGATGAATTAGCTTCAGATGGATGCCTTGGCTGGCTAGCCACCCATGGCCAGAAGGGGGAGCTAGTGGCCTTTCACAGTGTTGTTATTTTTCTGTTGGCCCAACAGAAGGCTTTCTAATGATATGGTGGCACCAGCAGTTGGCTGCTTTCCAATGACATAGCAGTTCTGGCAGTAAGTGGGGCAGTAAATGCAGTTCTTGCTCTCTGTGCCCAACCATATGCCTAGACCAGACTGGTAACTCTAGCATTGGTGCCACAGGCAGGCAGAGAACAAAAGTTTAGTAAACCTTAAGGTGATGAAAGAATGCCAGTTACTGTTGATAATACTACTATTAATGCTAGTATTCATAAAATAACAAAAAATTAGTCTGATATTTTCCTTCATTCTTAGCATCTTAATGATGACATCATTATGACACTCTATTTTATAAAATTCTCCATCTTTTTCAAAAAAAGAAACAATCAATAAGCATTTATTTATCAAGCACCTATCCTATGTCAATGCTAGGCATTGGAGATGCAGGCTGTGAGGTATGGCATCTATATCTACCTATCTATATGTATACCCACTATATGCATATATATTTATATACACACATGCATGTACATATTTCAAATTTCTGAATTAGATCATCATAATACTTAAATATCTGGTTAATTCATTAGTGTTATGAAATGGAAAGAATGAAGAACGATCTGGATTGGAAGTCCATCCCAGACACTCATTGGCTGTGTGACTGGAGGTAAAGAACTGAGCCTCTCTAAACTTGAGTTCATTAAACTCATAAGAATTGTAGATGATAATTATAGTATCTGCTTTATAAGGTTCTTGTGAGAATCAAGTACAATAATGTTTGTACTTTATAAACCTTAAAGTACAACATAAATCTTGACAATTATTAATTATTTTGTTTAAATCAGTCACCTGGATGTGATATTATAGAAATCATGAACAGGCTATGAATCATCTTTTCAATTGGCTATGTTGCCTAAAAGCACTATGGATTAGCATGATGGAGTATATCCTATATCCAGTTTGATCCAACAACAAGCATACACCAAGTTTACTTACAAGGTACTGTGCTACCACACTCATGCAAGTACTATTACATGATTGAGAGAAGCTGAAAAGACCACTGGACTTTATTCAATTTGAAAAACATTAAAGTCTTCTTGTGTTCAAGGTTCTATCGGGTATACTAGAGATGAAAAAATGATCGAGGTGAAAAAAGATGAAAGAATGATGATGAAAAGATGAAAGATGAAAAAAGTGATCGAATCTTTTTTTAAAGATTTTTTTTTGTGGATGCTAAAACAAAAAGAAAACAAAACAAAGTAGTCATTTCTGATATTATGGAACTTACATTCTATTCAGAAAATGCAACTTGTAAACAAGTAGGTATATGCATGATCATTTAAGGAGAAGAGAGAGAGTGCTGACAACTAGGGGCAATCAGGAAATGTTTCCAGAAGAAGGAGGCACATGAGGTGAACTTTGAAGGAAGCTAGGGGAGAGGTAGAAGTGAGATGAAACTGCATTCTAGGTATGGGACGTAGTCTTTGAAAAAGCATGGAGGTGGGAAATGGAATTCTGAAGTCAAGGAAATGCACAAAAACCAGGTAGTCGTGAGAGGAAATTACCTAGTATGAGAAGACATGGAAGGGTTGTGAAGAGCAAAGGTGAAAGAAGTGCCCCCACCAGTGAGATTACTAATCTACTGCAGAATTGAAGTATTTAAGCTTTGGCTTCATGTTTTGAGCCTGAGAGCGGACTCTATTTAAGGCAAATATAGCACTGAATTCAATGAAGAATCATTCTCGAGACTGTAGGTTCAGGTATGCATGGTGTATATGGAAAGAATATGGAATGAGAGTCAAAGGATTTGTGTCCTGTCTACTGACCATGTTTGCATGACCTTAGCCAATTCACTTCACTTCCCCAGGCCTGTTTCCTTGTTTATAAAATGGGAATGATAGTATCACTGAACTCCTACAGTTGCTAAGAGGATACAATAGAGCAATATTTGTAAAGTACTTTGAAAATCTGAAGACATTATTGTCATCTTCTTTTCTATAAAAGGAGGGAGTTAGATTGGATAATCAAGTCTCTTCCAGTTCTAAAAGCCTACGTTTTTATTATCTGGAAAGCCACAGATGAATCAGACTAAATGATTTATTTGCTGTGATTAGAATTTATGAGAACAGGGCTATAGGACAAAATGGTAGTCTGTGTTTGTTAGTGTCCTCAGTCCAGAAGTTCTTTTAGTGATCCTACCTCAAAGCGATCCATGCCTCTTCCTTACCTCCTAACCTAAAGACTCCAATTTCCTTAGCCTTCTGATCTCAGGTAGGTGTGAAAAGGAAAACAAGCTGAGACTGAACTAATTCACACTACTGTGTGAATGATTGCTTGCTAGTCCCTTTCGTTTACCTTCTGGGGAGTTCTGCATTTAAAAAAACCACAACTTTCAACTAAGAAAAATCTAGAACTGATGGTATTTATTTCTACTGGCTTGACAAAGTAAACTGAATTTCAGACAGTATGGGGGAGAAATTTGAGAGTGAAGATCTTCCTAGTTGCCATAAATCATCCTGGGTATTCTTCATCCATTTAAAGTTGTTATTGAGCAAGAATTAGGACCAAGCTGAAATCTGTAAATTCATGTTAATCAGACCCTTTCATTTGTCTCACACTTGATATGCATCTATAAGGGAGCCATTTCCCTTTTTTTCACCCACATTTGACTGGACTTAACAGGAGGCTTTGGACACTCATGCAAGTACTGTTACATGATTGAGAGAAGCTGAAAAGACCACTGGACTTTATTCAGTTTGAAAAACGTTAAAGTCTTCTTGTGTTCAAGGTTCTATTGGGTATACTAGAGATGAAAAAATGATCGAGGTGAAAAAAGATGAAAGAATGATGATGAAAAGATGAAAGATGAAAAAAAGATCGAATCTTTTTTTAAAATAACTAAGCAAATAGGGGAGATATCACAAATATACAAATTGATATAATACAAGGTAGAGCATCATGAGAACAAAGGTGTCCAGACAAAAGTCTATAACATTTTGAGGAGGTGGGACTTAGGGAAAGTTCCAAAAGGGAGATGAAATCTGAATAAAGATTGGTCAAAGAGAAGAACTTCAGTGGTGAATCTTCAGTGGAAGAATGTCAGTGGGTTATGAAAAGAGAAGTGGGTTTGGAGCCAGAGGACGAATTTAAATCCGGGCTCTGCTACTCACTACCTTAATATCTACCTAATCTCTTGGCCTCTTCAACTACCTACAGACTTTCAGATGTCAAAAAACAAAAAACAAAGAATCCAAAAGAACCAAAAAGGCTTCTATTGACCCTACCATTCCATCAAGCAATTATTCTATATTTCTCTTTCTTTTTAATACCAAGTTGCTAGAATGAGTTGTCTACACTTGTTGCCTCCTCTTTCTCACCATCTACTCACTTCTTAGACCGTTGCAACTTGGCTTCTGATGCCATAATTTTAGTGATACAGCTTTCAAACCTTCTCTAAATTGTTATTTATGTTGATAGCTTGTTCTCAGTTCAACTTTTGATATGCTAAATACTATCCCCTCTTCCAGGACACCCTATTCTCCTTTGGCTTTGGTGTCACTATTCTCTCCTGATTCTCCTTTGACCAGTCTGATCATTTTTTTTACTCCCTAAGCATAAATGTCTCCCAAGGCTCTCTCCAGGGCCATCTATCTATACACATACATATACTCTCCCCCATTCTTCCTCTTCCTCTCTCTCTTCCTCCCTCTCTTCCTCTTCCGGTTCCTCTCCCTCTCCTTCTCCCTCCATCCCTCTTCTACTCTCTCTGTCTCCTTCCTTCCCTCCATCTCCCTTTCTCTGTGTGCCTCTCTCTCTTTGTCTCAGTTTCTCTTTGCATTTTTCTCTCTGTTTTTCTGTCTCTCTGTCTTTTTCTCCATCTCTGTCTCTCTCTTTTTCTGCCTCTGTCCTTTTCTCTGGCTCTGTCCTTTGTCTGTCTCTCTGTCTCTTTTTCTCTGTATTTTTATCCATTTCTATCTCTATCTGTCTCTCTGTCTTTTT
Organism: Pseudochirops corinnae; assembly: GCA_028646515.1. Taxonomy (NCBI): domain Eukaryota; kingdom Metazoa; phylum Chordata; class Mammalia; order Diprotodontia; family Pseudocheiridae; genus Pseudochirops; species Pseudochirops corinnae. The sequence continues at coordinate 95,983,036 of CM053590.1, forward strand.
CTCCATCTCTGTCTTTTTCTATCTGTCTGTCCTTTGTCTCTCTGTCTTTTTCTCCATCTCTGTTTATCTCTCTGTCTCTGTCTTTTTCTCTCAATTATGTGACCTAGGGAACCTCACTTTCCTCATTTCTCAAATAAAAAGGGTTGGGTAAGGATTATATATTCTCTAAGGTCTTTTTTGGATCTGTCATGCTCTGAGCAGGTGGAGATACCACAGGAATGCCTTCTAGGCATGTGGAATGCATGGAGGCTGGAGAGAGCTGAACGAGATAAGGGAATAGCTAGTATTCCGGTTTGGCTGGAATATAGAATGAAAAGAGGAATAAAGGGAATTAAGGCCAAAAAGGCAGATGCAGAATTCTCTAAAGATAGCAGTTTTTCTCTCAAAATAGCAGTTTTCAAAGAGCTTAGGTTTTTTTCATGGATTAGAAATGTCCCTCTTGTCCTTGGCCAACTCCTGTACTCTGAGACTCACCTTTTGTTAGGTGTTTTCACTTAGTAAAAGGGACCTTTGAGACTATTAGTGCAATCCCTCATTTTATAGAAGAGGAAGGTCAGGTCTGGAGAAAGGAAGTGATTTGTCCAAGGTCACATATATGATAAATGACAAGGCTAGGATTCAAACCCAGGCCTTCCAGCTTCAAATCCAGGGTACATTCCATATGACTATCCTGCTTTTTGAGGTTGCAATTTCCTAACAGGCTTTAAAATTCCTTAGGACACAGGTCCATGTAGCATTCTTCCTAAAGGACAGAAGGGCTTGGGGGAAATTGCTGTGTTTGGGGAGCAATGGAATCTCTACCACCTACTGCAGATCTAAAGACAAGATGAGAACTTTAATCAGATCCCTCCACTCTAAAAATGAGAGATTTAAGCATTTCATTTGGCTTTCAGCCAATGCTTAACCTGGAGGGTGGATTTTATGACTTGGCTCCATGGTTAGGCATTAATGGCATGCATTTTTAATATTTAATTTAGTGACAAGACCTCTGTGGGGATTATATACAGCTTGCTGCTAAACAAATGGAAAAAAAGGGAAATGCTATAGAAGACAATCTTACTCTGATGCTGGGTCAGGAATCCTGCCCATTCCCTCACTGCCAGGGCCACTAGTAGAGACATCAGCAGGTAGCTTCTGCAAAAGGCTGTCATTACATCTCTGAAAACTCTGAAATGTCTCCTTTTGGGGCCTTTGAAGAACCTTTGAGATGAAGTTTTCAGATTCTGCAGTTGGTATTATGTGCCAACTGTTTTGTTTTCTTTTCTGAGCCAGAGAAATTACATGAAATCACTACAGATTGAGCAAGGAGGTAAATTACAAGCCAATCTAATTTGGAAGGTACAACTGGAATTCTAGATGACTGTCTGATGGATAGATATGTCATGGAGGGAATGCTGGAATGGAGTGAGAAATGAGACTGGGCAATCTCTCAGGTCCCTTCCAACTTTGAAATGTGTGAATATGGACATAGTAGATACTTGCAATAATAACTGACATTTGGAATAATAATAGCCATAATTAATGTAATCTTTTGACTGTTTACAAAGCATTCTACACATGTTATCTCATGTCATTATCACAATGAAATAGTAAAGTAAGAAGTGAGGTTTTCCATTTTAAAAAAATGAGACTGAGGTACAGATAGGTGACATATATTGTCCAGAGTCACACAGCTAAGAAGTAGCAAAACCTCAAGTCTTCTGATGAAGTAGCTGCTGTATTGATACGTAAACCAAACCAAACCAAAACAAAATTATTGCCTCTTTTTATTTTTATTTTTTTACAGTCACAGTGATTCCTGATGTACCCCAGCTGTTGAACCTTGTTTGTACAAAGGAAAAAAAAAACTAAGCACAATGAACAGAAAACATGAATGTGTTTGGCATTGTATGCAGCATTAAGTACCCTTGGTCTCCTACCTCTCTCTGCACAAAATAAGGAACTGTGTTTTCATCCTGTGTTCATCATTTCAAGCACTAGATTAGTTTCCCTTTAGTGCTATTTTTATTTACATTATTGTAGTTATACTGTATAGAGTTATGTTTTCTTTCATTGTACACCAATACATACATTCCTATGTTTCTCTAAATTCCTAACCTATGGAAATAGCACCAAATTTATGATTGGCTTTTATTTTGGTTTAAGTGCCCTAGAGACTGAATCTGATAATTATGGAGTACTTTTTAGCAAGTAATGTTTGTTTCTTTCTTTCCCATCCCAACTAAGCCCTTCCAGCTTTGAGGTGTTAACAAGGATGCTGATTTGAAACAATCTGAGTTAATATGGTCACTTCTACTTTAGGTGGCCTTCTGGAGTTTGTATGTCCTTAGGGATTGGTAAACTCTGTCTTCCAGCCTGCATATTGAAGAGTAGGAACCCACAGGGGTTTCTTTTTCCAGGTCCATTCCTTTCCTTCAGTCTTCATATAAGCATTTGTGATAGCCAAGTAATCCACTCAATGGCCGCAGACCCATGTGCTTTTGCTTGAAATAAGGGAACTTGGAAATGTCCACTCTACTTGTTTTGGCTATCTTCATCAAATCTGATCAATCAAAATTCAGTTGTCTGGCAATCAACTGTTATGAATAATGAAAAGTGTATCAACTGATTCCCAATAAGCAATACACTGGCATTATCTAGACATGGCCTTCACTGGACCCTTGAAAAGATTGCAATGTCACAGTGTCACACTCATACTGGGGAAAAGTGCTCAGTAAACATTCTTTGTGCCTTTATAGATTTGTCTTATAATTATATATTTGGCTATTTTTGTCTTCTCTGACTACTATTATGGCTAGTAGACTCTTCTCTTTAGGACTCAATGACGCATTCACATTGCTCTATGGATCAGGATAAAATAACTTTGCTGTGCTTCACAAGTCTTCACCAGAACTTGTGAGTCAGCCTTATTTTCACCATCATCTCTTTGTGATACTTCCTTCCCTCCCCTCCCTATGTCCTTTCTTTCCTTCCTTCCTTCCTTCCTTCCTTCCTTCCTTCCTTCTTTTTCCTTTCTTTTCCTTCCTTTCATCATTTCTCCACCTCCCCTGCTTTCTTTCTTCCTTTGTAGAGCACTTAACATAGTATCACACACAGGTCACAAGTGATACCTTTTTCTGTCTTTCTTTAGATGTTATCTCCATGCCTATGCCAAACCCCTCCTCTCATGCTTCCTCCTATCGCAAGCTGGCTTTCAAAGTCTAAGCAAACAGAGTACAAGTGTTGGCAGGTTCTACAAAGTTAGGAAGGCTTCCATTATGGACTTGACCCCGTTTCTGTCATTCAAAGACCAGTCTAGTTCAGAAGGGTTAGCCACCAAGTGACTTTTCTTACTAATCACAACTTACAAAGTTATGAAGACCTTCTATTAAGGTATTCAAGGGCCATGATCTGTGTCTGAGAAGAGCAGATCCCTACTGAAGAAAGCACCCATCCGTGAATCTTGAAGTAGGTATGATTTCCATGAGATCAGAATATTTTATCTAGACTCTTCCAAATGTGTGACTATGAGCATTTTTGATATGAATTGACAACAAATTTTTTTTTTCAGGGGGTTGTTTTAGGGTTTTAAAATAAACCTTTTGCTGTAGGAATTTTAGTCAAACTGGCTCCATGCCTAGATGGAAAATCTGTGGTCATCAGTATAAAGGCAATTACAGAAGAGATGGGTCAGCTTGGGATGAGGGTCCCTTTCCTGTTTTCTTACTCCATTGATGATGCAGCAATTTCTTTTATGATTTCCACTTGTACCCAAACCTGTCAGCAGAAAAATGAGAATTTCCTCTTCACTCTGAGAGGACATTCTTTAAAAGAAATCAAAGTGAAAAAAGAAAAAAAACTATCCTAATGACTTCAGAGGAAAGATGATTAATCATGAGCAATATAAAATAGCCAGCCTTAAAAGTATTCATAGGCTGTTGTTTTCCCAGGCACATGTGATGTCAAGAAGAAAAAAAAATCTTCACCCTTTAGTAATTCCATATTGTTTGCCTCTACAAGCTGTCAGGGAATGACTCCTTGGTTCGTTTCTGCAGAGCACACTAGAAAGGGGGCAATCATTGATCCCTGATGGTGGTGACATTTTAGAGCCTTCTCTTAAATGACATATATTTTCTATCTCTCAACAAAAAGGATATGGATTATATTCCAGACTGATAGAGGCAAAACCCAAAACAAGTGAAGATTGTGGAGTTGGCCCCTATGCCAACAGTAAAGTAGCTTTACATTGGGTTTTTGGAGGGTGTATGTATTGTCTATCACCTTTAGTATCTTTAGAAAAAAACTCCTAAACTCAGATGTAGGTAATTGAAGACCCAGCCGTAAATGATAATGCCTCATTAAGCTTTTGGAGTTACTTAGAGTCTCATTGGCTGTAGAGATGCACAAGGCCTCTGAAAGTGTCTTATCCAACCTTCTCCTTTTGAAGCGAGGAAACTGAGGTGCAGAGAGGGGAAATTACTTGCCCAGATCACATAGGAAGTAAAGTCATTATAAATTCAAATTTAGAGCTGGAAGGGCCCTTAGGGGTTAATTACTCCAACTGTTTCATTTTATAAATAAGGAAATTGCTGCATCATCAATGGAATAAAGAAAGCAACCTGACTCAGATTACACAAGAAATAAGGTGGTTAATTGTAGAATTATCTATTCCAATCATCTCATTTTATGAATTTCCTCATCAGATGAGTAAATTGAGACAGACAAAAGTTAAGTGACTTACCCAGAGTCATATAGCTAGTAAATATCTGAGTCTGGATTTGAACTCAGGTCTTCCCAAATCCTATCCATTTCTTTACCTCAATGCCTTCTGGATATCAGTTCTCCTTCCAGGTCTTTCCAAGGTCAAGCTAATAAGTACATCTTAAAATTTTGAAATAGCAATTGGGAAGCCTAATCTCATTCTAGGGGCTCCATCTTAAGTCTGGACATACAACTTTAGGCACGTGACACAAGATAGGATTTGACTTTGCTGCACATATAAATCTATACTTTTTGTCTGTGGGACCTACTAGGTAGCACATAGCTGAAAAGACAAAAATATAAGAACCTTCAAAATCCATTTTCTATCAGGAATTTGTTTAGGGTTTTAGATGTAACATTTCATTACTGTTATGAGGTTGAGGCTGACTGGGAAAGGGAATGAGGAAGTCTGGACTGATGGGACCAGTCAGGCTGAAATTAACCCAAATAAGGATATGGAAAACAAATACATTAGAGGGGCTTCTACATAGCTGAAAGGAACCTTAAGGATGCATTAGTCAAAGATCTTCATTTACAGGTGACGAAACTGAGTCCCAGCCTTATACCTTGTCATCCCTTCCTTCACTAACTAGACAACTTCCAAGTTCATACTAATATTCTCAGAGACTGGATTTTATATCACAAGAGACAAATATTACATGTTACATGGTTCCAACCAGTGAAAAATCACCAGTTAGAAAAAGGAGACTATTAAATGATATAGGAGAAAGTATACTAGATTTTTATCAAGGAATAGGTGAAGTTCCAGTTCCACTGTTTATTAGCTGTGTGACCTTGTACAAGTGCCTTTTCCTCTCTGATACTCTGTTTCCTCATCTGTAAAATAAGGATCTTTATAGATTACTTTACAGATCATTAAAAAAATGATTTCTATGATCCCTTCTAGGCTCGAAGCCCACGGAGTAATTAATGTGTCTTCCTCCCCTTCCTACACTTCTGCTAGTAGAAGATCTCTCATGGGGCTCTCTTTTAAGATAACACTTCAACGGCAGTGCCTGTTTGAAATACTGGCAATGCTCTTTTCTGGGCCCTCAAAGCATTTGGCCTCTGACTCAGCATCTCACAGACTGTCTGAACCTTGGTATTCTCCTAATAACCAGTCATGAACTTTTCTGAGTGACTGTTGCCTTTCTTTCCTCCTTCGGTGGAAAACATACAAAGACATGGAATTCTTTGATAACGGAACTTCTGAAATCAATAGGTTCTAAACTAGAAGGGAATACTCCAAATGCTTTGGTTATAAGACAGAGGCAAGTCAGCTACTTTCTTAGGATGCTTGTTTTCTTACTAGATTAACTTTTTACTACTTGGTATATGCTTTGTATTTATTTCTTTGGGCAAATGCTACATTTCTCCAGTAGAATGTAAGCTCTTTGAGGGCAGGAACTGTTAATTTTGTTCTTTGTGTACCCAACATCTAGTGCAGTAGTTTGGAAACAGTAGCCACTAAATAAATGTTTAGGGAATTGAATTGAATTCACTAGACTGGCTAACCAAGCAGAAGGGAAATGGTACAGTTCATTCATTTTGGAATATCTCAACCTATAATTTTGAGGTCAACTTTTTCATGCTACAAGCACCTTTGCAAATGTTTGGAGTTCCTCTAAAATGCTTCATCTGTTTTATAAATTACACTTTTGTCCTAGCATGTAGGCAATTCAGAATACATCTATTGGCTTCTGCTTTTACTCAACATCAAGATTAATTATCTTTCAAGGTAAATATTGACTGAGGTAAAGACCAGGGCAATGTGTACCTCTCAGTTCAATAATTCTTGATGTTAACTTCAGCAGAAATCAATGTCTGGTTATTGTATTCCTGAGAGGCAAAACAGGCAACTGTAGTGTTTGGAAAAGATTTTCCTTTCAAAATGAAATGGAAATGGAGGTTTCTTCATCTCAAGAGGGTTGTTTGGTGGTCTTGCATCTTCAGGATGGAATCTTAATTTAATGTGACAGACCCACCTGTTTTCTAACCACCATTCAGGAATAGTGACATCCTCAGCAAGTGGAAGGAATCATGCCAGGAAGGTAGGGGATGTGAAGCAATGAGCAACAGGTCCTCCAAGGAAGTACTATGGGGTTTGATCTCACACTTACAACGGTATGGACCTTTGTTTCATCTGTTATGATCTACTAGAAGGAAGTGTGTTATAGTGGCTAGGGTACTGGACTTGGAATCAGGAAGGCAAACCTCCAACATTTGCTAGGTGTATGTTGGGTAAGTTATTTAACTTCTCTGAAGAACCTCAGTTCCCTCATCTGTAATATTAATCATAATAACAATAAATTCCTCCCTGAGTTGTGAGGCTTAAATGAAATATATTTGCAAAATTCTTGGTAAGCCTTAGAAAGTTATATAAATGTCAGTTATTATCAATGTGGAAAGAACAAATGTAGGAGGTCAGCATTTGGATCCCACCTCTATCACTTCTGGTTGGGTGATGTATGTATGGCAATTTCACCTCACTGAAGCCCAGTTTCTTCATCTGTAAAATGGGGGTAACAATTTCCTGCCCTACCTGCCCCACTGTCAGAATCAGATAAGACAGTGATGGTCAACTACTACTTATTAGCTTTATGACCACTGATGAGTCACTTCAAGTCATAGACCTCAATTTAAAATAGGGATAAAAATACTTACACTACCTAGCTTATTGTATGATATAGAATAGGTATCATATTGCTTGTCTTTTTAAAGGGTGGGGAAGGGGCTAGAAGAGAGAGAATTTGGAATTAAAAAATTAATGCTAAAAAAATAATTGTGTGAACTTTAAAGTGCTGTGGCTTACATTTCAATGCTTAGTGAATTGTAAGATTGTTATTTTGTACCCAGTCATTGCAACAGAGCCCAAACCATGAATTCTGGCAACCTTGACCAAATTCAGGCAGGACAGGATGCAGAAAATAAATAGTCTGCCCCAGCTGGTTATAGTCATGCCAGTAGTAGGAGAAGTTAGTTTTCCAGAAAGTATAGCATCAGTCCTTGTGATACAAACTGATTTTTGGAGCCCCCAACCCTCTGAGAACATGGGGGGATAGAGGATTTGGGGATGTAATGGTGGTAGAAGGTAGAGCTTAGAGAAAGAAAGGATCCCTAGGGAATGAAAACCCAGCATTGAGAACAAAAATGGAGTTGGTTATAGTGTAGTACTTGGTGCCATCAGTCTGAGCCAGAATTGCCTCCCTCCCCCCAAAAGGAAATAGCTTCATGGATGTCACTGCCCTGGTGCACAGTTCCATTCACCCAGCCCTATTTTCAGCTTGACTTTGGGAGCAGAAAGAATATCCAACACCAATGAATTTATACAACTCTTTATAGTATGGGTAAGTTAGTATTTTAAAATAATTCTGAACCCTATTACCCATCTCATTAGTGCTCTCTACTAAGAATCTAATTTAGCCTTCCTTTCACATATTCTGCTCTTTCTGACCTCTGTAGGAGTTAGGAATTCTGAAGGGCTTTGGGTTCAAACCCTTAGAGGATTCACTATTGATAAGAGTGCTCCATTTCTGGCTCATCAGTGGATTCCAAATTAATGCTCCACTATTTTTATTATGTGGATACTCATTTAGTTTCTTTCTAATATTAGTATGCGGACCCTCTATACACACCTTGATGAAAGTATGATGCTGTATTCCACATCTCCACATTCCCATTGTGTATTAAAAGCAGTAGTTTGCATCAAACATGGGTTGACCTTACCGTGAGAAATACTATTTTATCATGAAACTTGGCAAAGCCTTCAATTTCCTCCAGTTTAATATCTGTCAAACAGTCCCTCCCATTATCCAGGAAACATTCTCTCTGCTGTCCATGTGAAAGTTGTTATCTCACATGGCAGATACAGTCCTACGAAAGGTCTTTTAGCCACAGGAGAGATACTATCTTCATTCCCACCACTTTTTCTCAATGTATTTCTGGATCCCTTTGAAAATCACAAATTCCTCTACAAAGTGAGATGCTCCTGGTAATCTTGCTCAGTGTTTTAAGAGTGAAAAGGAAAATCACCCAATCTTTTAGTTCACAAAGCCAATTGAGTGCATTTCCTAGCCCCACCAAAGCTAGATGTATACCTTCCTGGTCCTATGTAAGGCCAGTCAGAACAGGAATGTAAGCTCCTGGAGGGCAGGGATTTTTTCCACTTTTGTCTTTGTATGACCTGTATGTATTGTAGTGATGGCACACAAGCTCATAGCACTGAAAGTTTAGAGTCATAAGGTCCCTCAAAGGCCATCTAGTCTAACTCCTTCCTTACACAGATAAGGAAGTGGAAGCCCAGAAGGGCTAAACAATTTGACAAAGGTCACCCAGGTAGCAAATATTAGAGGTGAGATTTGAACCCAGTTCCTTTGACTCCAGAATGAGTATCTCATATTTCTCCCTCAGAGAAGATGGTGGAATTGTGCTTAATAGATACTTATTGAATAATTACTAGATCTAGTATCCCAAACATGCCATGCAATTAGGATGATGGAGGAGCATCATTTTTGTATTCTTTCCTCAGATGCAAAACTAGCTAGTTAAAGTACTCCTTCCTTATAGTTAAGAGCTTCTGGCTTGATAAGACTTCAAAATTTATTGGGTTTGGTTTTTTTTGTGTATGTGTTTGTATTATAAATTTATTTTATTTTCAATTCACAGAACAAAACAAGCATTTCTATAACCCAGTACAAAAAAAAAGAATGACTGGCCATGAAATTGCAAAGCTACCATGTACAACTTGCTATTCCCTCCAAATATACCACAAAGTTATCATGTAAATTTTTTCCGTTTTTCTCCCCCACCCCAGATGGCTACCATTAGACACAAATCCATACATACATATACATATATGTATATATATATATCTATATATGTGGAATTATTCTAAACATACTTCTGTTTGTCTTTGGATAAAGTTCTTTCTTTAGAGACAGAGGGCATTTTTCTTCACATGGCCCTCATTTTTAATTTGTGATTTATAATAGCCAAAATGACTTAGTTGCTCAAAGTCACTCTTAAAACAATATGGCTGTTATTGTACACAATTTTCTCTTGGGTCTGACTTTCTGAGCTTACTCTTGATAATCTAGGATCCTCTCCGTGTCATGATGAATCATGGAAGGATATTTTTGGAAGAGAATTATAATAATAACACTAATATTAATAGTTTATATTGAAATAGCACTTTAGAGTTACAAATACAGCGTGTGTGTGTGTGTGTGTGTGTGTGTGTGTGTGTGTGTGTGTGTGTGAAGGATAGGGACTAAACCTGTGATTTCATTACATAGAAGCAGAGGTGTCAAGTTGAAATAGAAACAAGGTCACTGAACCCATGCATAAGAATTCACTCAATATGAGAACTTGAAAAGATCTCAGCTCAAAAACGCCAAGGTCCCCCATTGCATGCTGGGCTGTTGCTAGTCATCTTGATCGCTATCTGGTCACTAAACTCAGATGGCTCTGGGGGAGAAAGTGAGGCTGGTGACTTTGCACAGGCCTCCCTCACTCAAATCAAATTTAATTACAAGTCATGTCATCATCCTCTCTAAAGTCATGGTCCTTTTGAGAATGACGGAAAAACCACATAAGGATTCCTGCGGGTGCATATTGATTTAGAGAACCACATGTTTACATTATCTATGTTTTATTGTATTTGTATTAATTTTGTTAAATTTTTCCCAGTTGCATCCTAATCTTGTTCAGGCAGTGCTCAGGAGATTGGGGACCATATGCTGCTTTCAGACCACATGTTTGATACAACTGGAAGAGGAAGCTCCCTTGGGGAAGAAACTTCTTCTACTAATTCAAGTTAAATACAAACTCCTTGAAGACGAAAATTGCTTTTCATGTTGTCTTTTGTCTAGGAGAGTGCCTCGTACACAATAGGCATTTAATAAATACTTGTGAAAATTAATAATTAAATTGAATTGAATCATTGCATCAATCTTATAAGGCTGGTATTTAGTGATCTTCCAATTTAAATTACTCTGTGTAATTCTTTGCAATTTATAAGAGGGAGTTATTTAGATCCCCCTAGAGGTTAACTGATTTGCTGAGGGGGCCAACATGTGTTGGAGGAAAGACTTGATACTTATCTTTCCCGGCTCCAAGGTCAACTCTCCATCCATGATTCCATGCTGCATATGTTGTTATATATGTGTACATACACATATATGTACATATACATATACATATGCATATCTATATCTAAATCTATATCTATCTATCTTTCTATCTATCTATCTATCTATCTATCTATCTATCTATCTATCTATTTTTCTATCTATCTAAACTGTTCTTTGTCTATATCATTTACGTTCCACCATGAATTTATTTGCCCACTTTCCCCAGGGAATATCTAACAAGATTCAAAAAAGATGTTGACAAGCAAGAAAATTGGGCTGAATCTGATTAATTCATTCATTTTTTTCAGAACTGTGATCTGTTGACATGAGGACTCAGGTAAGGAAACTCCTTTTATGATGGCAGCATAGCTGCTATTCTCCAACCTACAGTCTTAGAGAATTGCCTGGGGCATTGAGAAATGGACCTGCTCGGGCACACTCAGCTAGCATGGGTCAGAGAGGTGATATGAACCCAGAGTAGTTCCCTACCCGTTATGTCTTATTGTGCCTCAAAATGAAACACAACAGAGTAGCTCCCTATCCACTATGTCTCATTGTCCCTCAAAATGCAAATGGGCTTAAGAAATGGATTTTTCATGTATAGGATGAGCAAGGCCTGGTTAGACAGTATTTTATCTGAAGAAATATCTGGAGGTTTTAGTGATCTGTGAACTCAGTTGGAGAAGTGAGGTGGTGCAGTAGATAGAACACTAAGCCTGGAGTCAGGAAGACCTGAGTTCAAATCTAGTACAGACACTTACTAGCTGTATGACCCCAGGAAAGCCACTTAACCCTGTTTGCCTTAGTTTTCTCAACTGTAAAATGAGCTGGACAAGGATATGGCAAACCACTGTAGTATCTCTGCCAAGAAAACCCCAAATGGGGTCATAAAGAGTGGGATGTGACTGAGAAATGACTGAAAAACAACAAAGAATTTAATATGCATCAGCTGTATGTGATGGCAGCCAAAAAGCATTTTGAGTTGCATTAAGAGATCCATAGCTTCCAGGAATAAAGAACTGATAGTTCCTGCTTTATTCTGCCCTACTCAGACCACATGTACGATGATACGTTCAGTTTTGTACAATGCATTTTAGGAAAGTCATTGGTAAACCAAGAACCAAAGGAGGATAGACAGAATGGTAAAGAGCCTCTCATCCATGACATATAAGGATCAGTAGAAATAACTGGGAATGCTTAGCCTGGAGAAGAGAAAGCTCAGGTTGGATATGATAATAGTCTTCAAATAATTAAAAGACAGTCATGTGGAAAAGCCCAGAGGGCACAACTTGAAAAAAAACTGTCTGGAAATAAATTTAGGCTTGATATAAGGAAAAACTTTCTAACAACTCAAGCTAAGTAAGTAGATGTTGAAATGAGCGCCTTGAGAGGTAAAGGGTTCCTTGTTATTGGAGATCTCCAAGTAAAGATTACTTTTTTTTGATGTGTCTTAGGATGGATACTTTTTAGGATGAGATTATATTCAGTGATCTCTAAAGTCTGTTATCAACTCTGAAGTTCTAAAGAAATTCCTATACATAGAGATTAAGATATTTGTCCAATGGTGAAATGTGAAGAAGGAAAATAATCACATCTGCATAGAGCTTTGGTCATTCAAGAGGATAGGAATTGGATCATTGGTAGAGGGAACATCCACTTAAGTTATCTTCTTCTACCAATGCAGGTTGATCTATTCTTTATAACTTGTCATCTTAGAGAGTTGCCTAGAGACCTGAGAGATTAGGTGATTTGCCTAGGATCACACATCCAATATATGTTGGGAATGAGACTTGAACTAAGGTCTTTACCAGATGTCAACATACTTTTAAATACAAACTCCTTGAAGATGAAAAGTGCTTTTCATGTTGTCTTTTGTCCAGGAGAGTGCCTTGTACACAATAGGCATTTAATAAATACTTGTCAAAATTAATAATTGAATTGAATCATTGCATCAGTCTTGTAAGGATGGTATTTAATGATCTCTCAAATTAAAAATTACTCTGTGTTGGGATTTAAGAAATGCTTGGAAGATTGCCTCTTCCCAACAAATCTCCTGTTGTACCTAAGTGGCTACCTTCGAAAATTAATTATTTTGGGTTGATCAAAGAATCTCAGAACTGAAGGAGACCATAGATGGATATTATGTATATATGTGTGTGCATATGTATATATTCACACGTGTATATAGGGAAGGTTTTGTCTATATGTTTATATGTTATATGTATGTGTCTTATATAAATACCTGCTTCACTAGGCTTTCCCACAGGAAAGTTATCACTGTACCTCTAAATAGTGAAATGGGATATTGTGAAAGGACAGAATTTGGCTGCACATTTGGGCAGTTGTAACTATTTTACTATGAGGTGCTATGGAATAAAGGAAAGAGTATGGATCCATGAGAAATCTGTGGAAGAGGGAGAAAGAAAGAAGATGAGGATAAATTTCATCCTTGTAAGAACTTTCTGAACTGTTATTTTATGAAGAAACATTATAAAGAGAATTCTCTAGAGTCAGTGACTATACACACACACACACTCACATAACACTCACATACATATATATTTTATACATACATAGTGCATTTGGGAAATACTGTTCTTTTGATGACTGAAGAGAAGAGAAAGTACAAGAATGAACATTACTTATTTCTTGAGAAACTGAATTAACTTTTTATGAGGAGATATGATGAAGATTCTTGAAAGACTTTTAACAGGTACCCTAAGTGAACTGAGTGGTGGAATTGTGTCTCTAGGAGAGAAGACTCTGCATTCAACTGAAGGTTTGGCGTGACTTTGATTATTGTCTTTCTCAGAGCCAACATGTTGTGAGTAGTTATCATTGCCTTTGTTTTATTATTGATTTCATGTTAATAAATTATATATTCCATAACTTTAATATTTGTTTAGCCACAAAAGATTAAGGCAGATTTATTTAATATGAATAGAGATATGAATAACTACTATTTGGAAAACAATTTTTTTTGAGTTCATTAAATAAATAATATTTAAATGTGTTGGTGTAGGGGTTTAAGTAGAATGATTAATTAATGAGAAAGAAATTATAATTCAAATGATTAATAAGAAAATATTCAAACATGCACTGGTCTAAAGTAGAACTTAGAATCTGATTACATATAGGAACAAGTCAAATAGCAGGCTGCTTGGTGACCTCAGGTGAAATGGTCAACCCTATAAACTGTGTTTTATACATAGGTACACACACATATATAATCTCTCTTGATCTACACATCAACCCTATGTGATTTTTATGATGACCTAGTCAGATAGCTACACTTATTCTCATTGTATGACTCAGAGGGGCTCAATGGTTTTCTCAATATCACACAGTTACTGGCCAAACCAGCTGGATCTGAAACACAGATCTCTTTGCTCCCCATTCAATATCCATCCCATCTTCTACCATGTTCCCACAAAAATTTGCCATTTTCTGTTCTGATTGGAGAAATGCATTCCAATTCCTGACCAAACCAATGGATTTGACTCATTCATCGGTATGTAAATAGCTTAGTGGCATTAATCAAGTTGTTTAACCTTTTTTGTATCTCTATGTGTGGAATCCTTTGGCAAAGTAGCAGTCATCAGGAGAGTGTTCTCTCTTACTGGAGGTCTTCAAGCAAAGGATGGATGGCCTTTATCTGGTGTATCGTAGAGGTGATTGTTGTTCAGGTGCAGGTTGGTCAAGATGGTTTATAAGGTCCTTTGTTGCTGCTCCAAGATTCTAAGATCTGGTGATCCATTCAAAATAATGAATTTTTAAAAAGTAATCTTTTAGGTAACATAGCAGGAGGGACGAGATGGAGAGGACACTTTTAGATGGAGGAGCCTTCTCAGCATCCTTCAATTTATACCATGCATAAGGGCAATCTTGGAAGTTGACATCATCATATCTGCCTTCTAAGATTTTTGTTTGTTGGGGCCTGTGATTTCTTTGAGAGAAGAAAGTAAATAAATATTTAACTTAATTCAATAAGCATTTATTAAGTACCTAATATGTACAAGGCACTGTTCTAGATCCTGGGGACACAAAGATAAAATCTAAATCATTCCCTACCCTTCAGGACTATGTATATGAGAGTATTTAAAAAGTCAAAAGCTCTCTGGGAATGTGAATTTTTTTTCTTTCTTTATGTTCAACTCTCAACTTCTTTTGTTCATGGACTTCTTTCTCAGAAAAGGAGACAAAGAAATTCACATTGGCAAGAAGATGATGCAGGCAGAATAGTTAGAGCTCAGGTCACGAGGTGTGACTTACCGATTATCTACAAGAAAAGGAAAGGAGCCATTATTCAAAGAAACAATGCTGTAGAATGACAAGTGTTCTGTTTGGAGTCTGTGGACCTGGAACAGAGTTCTGTTATTTTCTAAGCATGTTACTATCTGAGTCAAGTCATTCCACTACCTTAAGCCTCAGTTTCCTCATATATAAAGTGGGGATAAAAATACATGTACTACCAACCTTACAGGGTTTTGGGGGAAGAAAGTATTTTGTATACATGAAAGAACTTTAGAAATTTGATCATTATTATAATATTATGATCACATTATGATACAATAATATATTGTAAATGTTATAATCAGTATTATATCTTCATATGATATAATTAATATATGTGCTAGGCTCTCTTTAGATTCACTGTCCTAGCTCACGCTACCACTGGCAGGTTGGATCCAGACAGAGGTGGCTGCTTCTACTCTCACCTGTGTGTGATTATCCTTTTAACAGTAGCTCATGAACTCCCCCATTGGTGTGCTTCACATTAACAAATAGCCGATAAGACTCAGTTCTTAAGCAAAGGCTTTTAATCAAATGGTACCTCAAGAATAGTGGTTACAAAGCATTTCTACTCAAACCAGGGTAGACTCTCCCAGAAATACACATAGAATTCACTGAAGAAAGAGTAGGAATAGACTTCCTGTATAATGGTAGTGAGGCACATGTATGGGGAACACATTTGCCAAAGAAACTCACAACCTCTGAATTGCAAGGCTTCAGTATTCTTTCTTTCTCTAGAGGGTCCTGATGAATTTTTTTGTGGAGGCTGGCAATGGTGATAGATGAGTCACTCTCTTACTCAGTTGTGCTGGCTCCTCACAGGGCTCATTATCTCAGCTGCTTGGGGTCAGTCTGCTGCTGATCTGACTCAGGTAGATTACTCAGCTGCTGTACTGGCTTCTCACTAGGTTTGTTTGTGACAGGCTCAACCAGGCAGGTTGCCTGCTCTTGTCTCCAGTTGCCTCTGGGATTAGGGAGACAGGTCACTCAGCACTGGACAGCTGCCAGAAGGGACCAGATAGTCCACTCTGCTAAGTAGCATCTGAGGTTGGACAAGAATGGACTGGTCACTTTGCTGCTGGACTGTCCTTGGGGCATGGCATCTCTGTTGAACGAGTTAACCTGCTGGATTCTCTGGGCTTGCTCTCTATGGGTAACTGTAAGTCTTCTACCACATTCAACTCCTGGCTCAGATGGGTGGCTCTGTGCTGTCTTCACCTATACCATTAGCTCTTCAGGGCCATGACCTTTAACTTAGGATTGGAAAGAGTTTCTTCTCTTTGACTACCTCAAGGCCAATTGAAAAACCCAGTTGGGAGAGGTCTAGCCTTTCCTAGTTGACAGTTCTTTTTAGTTCAGGGCTAATTCCCTTAGATAAACTATTTCCTTGGCTTATGAGGGCAAGTCTTGATTCAGTAAGTTATATCTCTTGAGATCTTTTTAGGGTCTTATCAGTGTCTAAGGAGAAAGGCGCAAGCATCTTCCCATGAAATCAAAGCATTCAACTCTCAGAACTTTTCTAAAGAGTGAAATGTCTCTTTTGTACCTGAAAGCCTTCCCTTTCTATTTCAATGTCTTTTTGCCCCTCACAACCACCAGCTTTCTGAAAGTCTCACCTGGGACCATTACGTATGATTGGATGTAATATTGTGTTACATAGCTCATGTAATATTATTATACAATATCATGTGCCATATTATATAATGATCTCCTTTGTCTCACAGATATACATTTTCCTATTAAATCTTAGTCTGTGGGGCAGCTAGGTAGAGCAGTGAATAGAGCACTGGCCCTGGAGTCAGGAGGTCCTGAGTTCAAATCAAGTCACATTTAACACAAAAAACTAGCTGTGTGCCCTTGGGCAAGTCACTTAAACTCAATTGCTTTACCTTTCCCCCTCCAAAAATTAGAATTTTTTTAAAAAAAATTTAAATCTTAGTGTGTGAATTGGAGCTTAGGAGGCAATATCAGGTCATATGGGATAGTTTACTGGATTTGGAGTCTTGGAATTTGACTTTGAGTTTCACCTCAGATACTTATGAAGTTGAACAAGTCGCTTCTCAAGTCCTCAGGGTCCTGATCTATAAAATGGGCATAGTAATACTTGCAATATATGCCTCATGAGGTTGTCATGATGCTAGTACTTTGCCAACCCTGAAGTGCTACAGAAATGAGAGTTAATGGAAAAAAAGTGAAGTTGGTAGTTGGGTAGTTGGTTGGGGCTTTCCTTTCCTTTGGTGGGCACTAGCAGAAACAACTGGTAACCCTGGATGTATTTTCTTATTTAGGGCTCCATCACTTGTGAGAACATTTCATGTCAGGGCCACCTTGAGCCCCCATCTTCTGCTGCTGCATGAGGTTCCCTTTGTGCATGTACTTGGAGTACAGCTTGGCCCTTCTTTTGTTGGCAACATACAAACACATATACATAGCCTTTGCCAATGCCCAGTAATGTTCACTGAAATGGCAAAGTGGATTTCCAAACCAGGTTTAGCAAAGAAACAAACTTTGGCAAATGAGCTTGGGAAACCCGTGAGGCTCCAACAGGCCTGATTAGTTTTGGTGCCCATGAATTTTCATACCTCTTCTTCAACTTTTCAATGCAGCTACCCAAGGTCAGAAGACTAAAGAGGTTGACAAAAGCGTATCACATAACAAGCAATTTCACAAAGAATAGCATAATGAAGGTGGTGAGAGGTTGCTTGGTTATAAGTGCTTGAACTGGGTTACACCCTTGCTTTTGCTGAGCTCATGTGACAAGAAGCCTTTGACTTTCTCCCCCTAACAGAGTTGCCCTGTAAAAAAATAAAGAGACGATCACAACAGGGAGAGTCCTAAGTTGTAATAAACAGTTTTTTAAAAAAGTTTTGTTGATACCCTTTTTTATACTGGAGTCCTTTCATAAAACAGCATTATTCCCATTAAAACCTATCTTGTAACAAAGGAAGAACAGTTCGGACAAAGCAACAGACTCTTTTAACAACGTAACAGACCCTTTAAACTCCTTGGGACTTCTTTGTTGTGTCCCGGGAATCTCTTCATCCTGGGAAGATTATTTCAGTCCTGGAAGTTGTACCTTAACAGTACCCTCTGCCCCTGAAGATCCTCCTTCTAATTGGAGGGTGGAGAACTTCTCAGAGAGCCTCCAATTAGAGAAGATGCCCAGGTTATCCAACCATTTCTTCATTCCCCACCCAACTGCAAGCACGGCTCTGGGTTCCTTATCATCCCGTGCCCTGTGCCAGGTACCTTGCCTTTCCCTCCCTCTTTTCAGCTTTGTTCTATGGGTTGATTTACTGCATTAGAATGTAACCTCCTTGAAGGCAGAGATTATCTTTTGCCTTTCTTTGTACGCTCAATGCTTAGTAGAGTGTATATAGTTATCAATTATTAAACATTTCCTGAATATACCATATTCTGTACCAGTGTCTCCCTTCTCTACTGAGAGAAGGGAGATGTTTCATCACCTATACCCTGGGACTGAGATTGGTCATAACAAGGGATCAGAGTAATGTTGCCTTTCAATGTTACTTTCATTTACATTTTTCTTGTCCTTGTGTATGCTATTCTACCAATTCCATTTATTCCACCCTGCATAAGGTCATGTTTTTCTGAATTAGTCATATGTGCGATTTCTTATACACAATAATATTCCATTACATGCATATACCATAGGTCATTCAACTATTCCCTAATTAATGAGCATCCATTTCCTTCCCCCCCAGTTTTGTGGGTAAAAATTACAAGACCCCGTCTGTAATTTAAGTATATATGACATGTACAAGGTAATTAAATATTGGTGGTTGTAGTGTTTACTTGAAGTATTTGGCTCCCATGTGATGTCACATAGATAATAATCCAATCAAAGTGTTAGAATTAACTTAGAATGTAACATCTATGTTAGCTACCAGGTGGCACTCTACTTAAACCATTCCTCTCTATATTCCTTATCTGTGCAAATTTCTAATACCCTGAATAAGCCCCACTGGACTTTCCATACCCCCCACATGACATCTTGCTGCACATGGAATTTTTACCTTACTTCTGGGGCCCAAGATAGTGTAGGAGATGAAATATTGGCCAAATATTAACATTTAAAATTTGTTATTTTGGGCTTGTCCCCACTTCCCGGAGACATTTCAGACATTCAATTTTTTTCCTCCCTAGGCCTCTGTAGATTCAGACACTCAGTATGTGATTCTATAGCTTTAATAACATGGGATATAATTATAAACAGAAACCCTTCCTCTGCCACAGCTTTCCTAACCATCATGCCTACTTTCTGCTAGATCTTTGGATGTTCACAAGAAAATTTTCCGGCACATGACACCCAACGTTCAAATATCAAGAAGGTGAGGGGTGTTCATTTTTTATCTCAAGTTCATAGGTGCAAGAAAGTGGGGAAGATGATATTTTTCTCACCAGACCATTGTATTCATCATGGCTACTAGCCCTCAGCTGATTCTGGGTCATGATGATCACTGTGTGCTGTGTGCTTCTCAATTTCCAAATTGGTCCTACTAGCTGGCCTTGACTCCAGATGCTACTTGTCTCTGGTCTTTCGGAGTGAGAAGATAGAGCACAAAAACAGAGACTCTTCTAAATGCAGTTGCATGACTCCTGATACATTCTCCTGTGGCAAAAGGATGGTTTTAACCTTTCCTATACCAGAATCTCAGAATTTCCTCCTCCAACCTTCCCCAGTGAATCATTTGTTTGCAGGAAAGATCTCTACAGAGAAAAGAGGAGGAAGCAGATTCTTCTGGGCTTCCTTAGCTATCACAAAACAGCACAAATTTCATTATGTGAGCTGTCAGTCTTTGACATTTTTTAGGTTATATGCTAAGTGGTGGTATTACTGGGTCAAATGACATAAGCAGATGAGTAACTTTTCTCCCAAAATTCCAAGTTGTATCCCAGATGTTGGATCAGTTTATAGCTCACTTAAACTCAATTTGATCAGTCAGTGATCATCAAACAATGAGAAAAGTTTCAATGCTTCAGGGAGGCCATGACCTCATCTGTGTGAGGAATTTCCTGCACTGGTATAGATCCCAGCCAACCTATGGTTTTTCATACTGTAGAACTCTGTCCATTTCATTCCATAGATCCTTTATGGAGGATACACTGAACTTATGTGAAGCCTTCATCTTGGTTCTTATTCAGGAAAGTGATACAATAAAAGCCCAGTAAGAAGAGAGATAGGGATAGGGTCTGGCATCCATCTTACCAGCTCTTCAGTATTATCGAGAATTCCCAATTCAAGTGAAGTCAACAAGCATTTATTAAGCATCTGCTACTGCTGAGTACTGTGCTGAGCACTGGAGATAGAAAGGCAAAAAGCAGTCCCTGTTTTCAAGGAGCTCAGTCTAACAGGGAAGACAATGTGCAAACTATACACAAGTAAAAAAAAAAAATAAAAAAAAAATATATATATATACACACACACACACACACACACACACACACACACACACACACACACACACACACACACACACACACACTGGATAAATTGGTGGTAATCTCACAGGGAAGAAGCTAGTTTTAAGGAGGATCAGGAAAGACTTCTTGCAGAAAGGGGAAATTAGCCAGCATCTGAAGGAACTCAGGAAAGTAAGAGGTAAACATGGAAACTGACAGAATTCCAGATAAGAGGGACAGCCAATGAAAATGCCTGGAGTTGGGAGATATGCTATGTGCCTTGTGCAAGGAGTAGCCAGGAGGCTGGTGTTACTGAACAGCAGAGTACCTGAGGGTGAGTAAGATGTAAAAAGACGCAAAAGGTAGGAGGCGGACAGTTTATGAATGGCTATGAATGCCAACCAGAGGACTTTATATTTTATCGTGAAAGTAATAGGGAGCCACTAGAGTTTATTGAATAGTGAGATAATATGGTTGGACTGAGCTTTAGGAAGATCAATTTGATGGCTGAGAACAGGATGAACTAAAAAACAATACCCACACTGTCATTTTTTTATTGATGATTTCATAATTTATTGGTTTTTTTTTTCAATAAGGTTCTTTTATTTTTTTTTTCTACATATGTGGTATCTTCCCTTCTTTGAGATACCTTGTGAATCAATCCCTCCATCCTTTACAATTATGTTACCTCCAGAATGAATCTCTTCTATATGTACTTGGTTCAATATGCCTGCTTTTCCGATCTTCGTTCTCTTCAGTGCTATTTCTACCTTGGCTATAAATATATCCAGGACAATGTGATATGAGAGTACAAGCATGGTGGCTTGATGGTGAAAAGTTTGTTATGTATATATTTTTGCAGACTTTTTCCTTTTTTCTTCAGTATGCTGTCTTTCCACTTTCATTCTATTTTTCCTCAAAATTTTGTTTTAGACTCAAACACCAGAACACGAATAGAGAAAAAAAACAAAAACATACCATAAACTTAAATACAAAATTAAAATGAAAAAAAGCATGTTGTGTGCATAGCAGAGCATAAGAGAGGATTAAAATATGTAATAATGAATTTTCATTTCAAGAAAGCCTGTATGATAAATAATACTGATTGTGTTGAGAATTGTCCATCTTTTCTTTGCTTCCTTGTGAGTTTTCTTTTATTCTCTACTGGGCACTTGTAAACTTTTTTCCCTCCCCTTTCCCCCCTCACCCTGGCCGAAGGGGTTGTCTTAATGCACATTTTTGGAACTTTAAAATGAACCACCACGCATTTAGAAAATATCTTAACAGAAACTCAGGTTTCAACCAAATATTGAGTCCATCACTAACTCACCTTTAGAGTGATTAACCTTTCCTCACCCAACAGGAAGAAGAGAATTGATAGACGTTCTTAGAGCATATGATGAGCAGATTGAAAGCCTGCAGAAATACTTTTGGAACAAGCAGATATCACTTTACTAAGCAGTAATAAGGTCAGATAACAGGTACATGTCTTTGGATTTGTCAAATGTAACCAGAAGTGGAAGTGGTTTACCTCTCCTTGGAGGCTATGAAACAGCTAGGAGACAAGAATAGAATCAAAAGCCCCTCCATGTGTGACATCTGCATTTAAGAGTCAACAAATTAGCAAGTCATGTGGATTTGTTTGTGACAATGAAGAAGGAGGTGGGTGGGAGTAGGTGGCATGGTATGATGCCATTTTAGGACCAGATTATTGCCACAAGAAATCACAGGAGGGTAGTCTGTAGAATGGG
Organism: Pseudochirops corinnae; assembly: GCA_028646515.1. Classification (NCBI taxonomy): domain Eukaryota; kingdom Metazoa; phylum Chordata; class Mammalia; order Diprotodontia; family Pseudocheiridae; genus Pseudochirops; species Pseudochirops corinnae. The sequence goes on from CM053590.1 coordinate 96,005,375, forward strand.
AAATAGAAAAGAGTAACAACAGCACAGTGAGTTGTCCTGGAACAATTTCTGTGTTAAATCCATCAAAGAGAGTAGGATGAGATAATAGTTGTACATAATAACGATGACTTTTATTGAGTACTTTACCCATGCTATCTTATTTGAGTCTTTCAGAAATATTATGAAGGAGGTGCTATTAATAACTTCATTTTGCAGATGAGGAAACTGAGGGTGACTTTTTCAGGATTGAAAAACTCTAGAGCAGTGGTTCTCAACCTGTGGGTTGCAATCCCTTTGGGGGTCAAATGACCCTTTCACAGGGGTCACATAAGACCATCGGAAAACACATATTTCCGATGGTCTTAGGAACCGAGACACCGCTTCTCTATCCATCTCCAGGCGGGTCCGCCCACATGCAGATACACCCATATATGAGTATTAAAGGGTCGCAGCATTAGGAAAGTTGAGAACCACTGTTCTAGAGTGTCTGAGGCAGGATTTGAACCAATATTTTCCTCATTCCAAGTCCAGGCTTTTCTCTACTTCTTAAGCCTCTAAAGCAATCTTTAAAATGAAGGAATTGGGCTAAATGACCTCTAAGATTCTTGCCAGTTCTATTATCCTATCCCTTCATCCTCTTCCTCATGTAATACTAAATCTGGGGATCTAGGTTAACTCCCACTTGCAATGCCTCAATCCCACTGAATTGCTTCCATGTAGAATTGGCCTGATATGTCTATGGTGGCCTAAGGACCTCAGGGAAAAACTCATTTACATTGTTGCTGTAACTTGATTTTGAGTGGCGAATCATTATTTGACTCAGTAAGCCACACTCACAGCTTTTTATATATTCACCTATTTTAAAAATTCATAGGTATCATTTTAGTAATTACAATCTGGATCTTGAGTTTAATCCTAGCTCCAAATGCTATCTCATTATATGATCTAGGGGGAGTGAGTTAACTCTCCAGTACCTTTATTTCTCTACTTAGAAAATAGGGCATTACTGGGCATTGTCTGTGGTCTGTATTGATTTTTGGCCATGAACAATAGAAAGGCTATATATTTGTAAATTGAAGGAGTATAGCAGACAGAGATAAGCTCCTTCTATAATGAGAAAATCCACTCTGCCATCTGTGTAGATGGGAAAATGGAACCTTATTTGTACCAGAACTATACCACCTTGTCATAAAAATACTGAACACTCAATATTCATGATGAATCTTTAAGAAATAGCTTCATTTTTTAAAAATGGTAGCAATTAGACTATACAAGTGGGAACAAAATCTTTGGAGCCTAGGGTACATCTGGTCTGTTCTCTAGGTTCAGTGCACTGACTACTTTTTAGGGAAGCTGTCTACTTGATACCTCTGAAATATGCTATTTTCATACTGCAGATTGTACGGCCAGTATATTGGCCCTATAAAGGGTAGCTTACTATCTTAGGCTGACTTCTTGTAGAAGACAAACTATCATCTGTTGATACTTCCTCCTTGCCCTCCTGGGTGCTTTCTTGACCTTGTAGACCATTCCCCCTTTTCTCACGCTACCCTCTCCATGAACTTGTTGTTCTTGTTCAGTTACTAATGGTCATCCCAGCCCTCTGAATTGATGATCATTGGGCAAACTTGGCTTTTTTCCTTTGCTCACTTGAGTCCACTAAGCCCCGAAACCAGGTATATTCTCTTCCTCTGGGTCTGGGGGCAAGGACCTGACACCTGTCTTAAGGACCAAATGAATTCCTTTAAAAGAAAATAATAGTCAAGAATTCATTTGACTGGCTATCATCAAATTACATAAGAAGCAAGTCACCCCATGAATATTGTTTTATGTTCTTGGATACAAAAGATTTGATCCAGGACCAAAGTATCATGTATCATTTGATGACAATCACAGGACCCATCTGAGACAAATGCTCTTGTCATTTTTAACACCATGAAACTTTACTAATTTTGACAAATTAATTAGAATTGATGCTGCAAAAGCCAGTGAATTCATTAATATTCTGAATAGTAGCATTCTAAAAGGAACCCAATTTGATGATTTTCAAATACACATGGAATTCTAGCTCAGATGTTAGGTACTTGACAAGTCTATTGAATAGGTCAAGCAAAGCCCCTATGCTTCTAGATAACAAGGGTAAGCTTTACCTTATCTCTTAAAACATTCAGGCTGAATTGATGGAGTTTTTAGATATCTAATTTTTAAAAATAGAATCTCAGACCACTTTTACTTTGCAAAACAATATAGTTTAAAATTCTTCCTTGTAATTATCAAAGAATAAAGAAATCAACAAGAATTTATTAAGCACCACTGGTGACACAAAGACAAAAGTGAAATATGCCTTGCCCCGGGAGAGCTTACATTCTATTAGGACAATTAAAAACATGAAGAACATTCTTTGCAGGTGGGGTAGGGCTAGTGTTACCTTTAAGTTTCATGTCAGAAACTGAAGCCAGTGACTTCATTAATTCATTCTGTAATAATAATAATATTAATAATACTAATAGCTAGCATTTTTCTGGCTTTTTAAGGTTTGCAAAGTGTTTTACATATGTTAACTCATTTGTTACTCATACCAACCCTGGGAGAGAGGTGCTATTATCATCACTCCCATTTTACAGATGAGCAAACTGAGTCTAAGAGATGTTAAATGACTTACTTAGGGTCACGCAGCTAAGCAAGTGTCTAAGGTAGGATTTGAATTCTGGTCTTCTTACTCTATCCATTGCACCAGCGAGTTGTTATTTGTGGAACACCTACTGTGAGTAATATAGTCCTTATTTTCATATAGCTTACAGTCTAGTAAAGAAGACAAGATATTCACAGTTGCACATAGTAGAAAGAGCTCTGGATCTGGACTCAGAGGGCATAAATTAAAATCCTATCTCTGGTTCATATTAGCTGTGTAACCTTGAGGAGGTCACTTAAATTTGTGAACTTCCACTTTCTCCATTGTAAAGTTAAGGGATTGGACTAGGAGGTTATCACTAGTTTCTGTCATAGCTCTAAAACCTATGTAACACACAGCAATACATAATTAAGTGTCTGTAAGAGTGGTACAGAGAGAAGTGTAATCAGAGAATGGAGGAGAGGAGCCTAGCCTTGTGGGTGGAGGTATTAAGGAAGACATTTATGAAGAAGGTAGGGATTGAGTTGGCCTTTGAAAGAAGGGTGGGGTTTGGGCAGGGAAAGAGGAAGAGGAAACTGCGAACAGCTGGTGAAGTGGAAAATAAATGTTGCTTATTCAGGAGACACTGAATAAGATCAACTCAGTTGGAGCTGAGGCTGCATAGTAATAGTGATTAGGGCACTGAACTTGGAGTTGGGAAGTTAAGTTCCAATCATGTCTCAGACATGTATTGGCTGTTTCAACCTGGACAAGTCATTTAACTTTTCTGGGCCTCAGTTTCCTCGTCTGTAAAATGTGGGGGTTGTACTCAATGACATCTAAGGTTCCTTCTAGATTTCAGTGAATGCTCCTGTGAGTAAAGGTTTGTATTAGGGATTAGTAAGGAAATAAGGTTGGAAAGTGAGTTTGGGACCAGATGATTTTTTTCTGATCAAAGTTCTTTCTCTGAGTTGTTGATGGACCACATTCAAAGTTAAAAAGGGATTACATTGGAAAGCTAATGAAATAGACTTATTCTAACTCCCCAGGGTGACTATTCAGGGTCGGCATCAAAGGCTTTATGAAAAGTAACCAAGTATTTATTAAATAAAACTGCAGTGTGTCATTTTCTCTCCCTCCTCCGGCTGTGGTTGAATTGGATGCTGATTGTAGCCACTATTGCATTATTTAGAAGCTGATTCTTCTGCCTGTGAACCTTCCAGCCCCTTTGGTTTCCCTCTCCCTCCAGCATCTGCTATTTGATCATTTTACATGGATTCAGTGAGGGAGGGGAGATGGGGCAAAGAAAAGAGCCAAAGATGAGATTAGTCACATTTTTGTTTAGTATAATTGTTATTCAGTAGTTTCAGTTGTGTCTGATTCTTCTCGACACCTTTTGGGGTTTTCTTGGCAAAGATACTGGAGTGATTTGCTATTTCCGAGGGAAATGAGGATGGTTAAGTGAGTTGCTCTGGGTCACAAAGCTAGTAAGTGTCTAAAGCTGGATTGGAACTCAGGTTCTCCTGACTCCAGGGCCAGCACTCTATCCATTGCACCACTCAGCTATCCAATTATTAGTAAAATTAGCTACTTTCTATTCAATTCAGTTCAATGAAAATATATCAGGCATCCATACCGATCTATCAACAAGCCTTTGTTAAGTGCCTCCTATTCACCAGGCACTATGCTAGTCTCTGATGATACAATTAGAAAGGGGACATGGCCCCTGTCCTCAAAGACTTTATATTATATTAAAATTGCATAAAATTAAGCATATTGTATACAAGATACTGAGCTAACATTCTAATAAAACTGCATATAATTAGCTAACTGTGAAGAGCACCAAGACCAAAATGAAACACCTGCCCTGAAGGGATCCTGTATTTTATTTGGGAGACATGGCATACACATGGGCGCATCAAATCCAAGATAATTCAAAGAGAGAGAGAAAGACGAGAAACACCTGGGGGGAGTCTGAGAAGGCTTTTGGGAGGAAATGGCGTGCAAGCTGAGCCTTGAGAGAGGAGAAAGACTTGGAAAGAAATGTGGGAGAAGAAGATGCATTCTAGGTATGAGGAACAGTTTGTGTCAAAGTACAGAAGGTGAGGACGTATGGCTGTGTTCAGGGACCAGTTTGGCTAGAATATAGTGTGTGTGTGTGAAGGAGAGTAAGAGAAAATGAAGCTGGAAATGTAGGAGGGAGTGATTGTGGAGTGTTTTTAATGCCAGGTGGACGAGTTTAAATCTTGTTCCCAAGGCAATTAGGGACCCTCTGAAAAGTTGTTCAGCAGGGCAATGACATGGCCACACCTGTGCCTCAGGAAAATCGTTGTGGCTGTTGTTTGGGCACTAGACTGGAGAGGGAAGAAAAGGAAGCAGGGAGACTTATTTGGAAGTTACTGATGCAGTCTAGGAGAGAGGAAATGAGGACCTGAACTGGGGTGGTCGCTGCCTGAGGAAAGAGAAGGGGAAGGCTGGCAGAGATTTTGTATGGTTAGAAATGACAAGATTTGCAACTGATTGAATCTGTAGGATGAATAAAAGAAAAGAAATCTCAGCAACTGAAATGATGGTGTCCCCACAAACCTCTTGACTTCAGCTCTATCAACCCTCCTCCCCTTTCTTAATCTTTGCTTTTACCCTACTTCAGGCACCAACATGGTTACACCTTAGACTTCATCATTCTTCCCCAAGCTGGATGATTAATAGAAGTGATTATATCACCCAGTCTTGATTTTCTTAATAATGTAAAGATAGGAGTTTATCTGCTGAGAGATGGGCATGTACTGAAAGCTTGAGGAGAGATGATATGTTTTGTAAGAGCTGCCACAAAGAGTATTATCAAGAGTTCATTAGAGAAGAATTAAAGGATTGAGTAAGAGTTCAGCTGAACCCAGTTGGAAGGGTTAGATGGCTTCCTCTAGGATCATTCAACAGCTTAGAAGTAGAAATGGAGAAAGTGGTGGGAGAGACCCAGGTTTGATGACTGAAGGACATTAATGGCTTTAGGACAAGAGGTCAAATGGTACAAACATTGAGGATAACATTAACTCAGCTGATCAATGATAGAATTAAGACAATGAATGAAAGAAAGTGAGACCAGAGCTGAGGAGCGAAGATTGAAATAAATGATGTGGAGGAAGTGACAAAATGGAGGTAAGGAGAAGGGTATAGCTTTTAGGAGGATTGAAAAACAGGGAGAGATTGAAGGGCAGGAAATGATGAGAGAGGCAAATTTCTGGGTGCAGTATCATGGAAGTTACACAGTTTGGGGTAATGAGGTCTACCACCATTACCAGATATTTTTTTTATGCAAAGGTCTAGCCCTGCTGCTCCTCACCTCAAGAGTCTTCAAAGTCAAGGTCAGACTTTTTTGTCTGCTATTCAAGGTCCTCATCAATCTGACAGTACCTTGTTCTACCAGCATTCACATATTACTCTCCTCTTCATTCTCCCCCCCAATAGATTTAAAATTTTTTTCATTCTTTGTCAATACTATTTGACTTTTCATCACATTCTTTTCTGAATATATACCATTGTACCTCCCCTCCTTGAGGAATCTTGCCTTGTGACAAAAATTTTAGAAAGAAAAAAAAGTTCCACTAAGCCAACTACTACATTATTATTCCCCCCCTCTTTAATGAGGGGATGGCCACATCCACATCCTCTATGCTCCAGCCCAACTTGTTTCTTCCCTCAAACAAATCGTGTAATCTTATACCTCCACCCATTTGCTAATGCTATTTCCTATGTCAGAACTGTCCCTCCTTATCCTTTTTGCTTTTTGAATTATTGTTGTTTACTTATTTTTCAGTCCTGTCCAACTCTTCATCACCCCACTTGGGGTTTTCTTGGTAAAGATACTAGGGTGGTTTGCCGTTTCCTTCTCCAGCTCATTTTACAAATGAGGAAACTGAGGCAAGCAGGGTTAAGTGACTTACTCAGGGTTATACAGCTAATAGGTGTCTGAGGTAGGATTTGAACTCAGGAAGAGGAGTTTTCCTGGCTGTAGGCATGGCACTTTGTCCACTGTGCCACTTAGCTGCCCTTCTTAAACTCTTACCCATCCTTTAAAGGTTTACTCAAATGCTAGCCTTCCAGGAAGCCTTCTTTGATCCCTAAGTAATTTGTGAACTTCATGATGAGACCTTAGGCAGTTTTTCCTTTTTTTCTTTTTCCTTTTTTTTATTGGATTCTCAATTTATTTATTTTTTAAAATTTTATTATACTTTGCATCATTCATTTCCACAAGATTTTGAGTTACATATTTTCTCCCCCTCTTTCCCCCACCCACCACCCCAAAACAGCCATCTGTGTGTTCCCCCTCCCCCAGTCTATTCTCTCCTATGTCAC
>CM053590.1:96012817-96028710 GCA_028646515.1 Pseudochirops corinnae
GCTGTTCTTACTTTGCTTCTTATGCTTATTCTTACTTATGGTTGTTCAGTCCATGATTTTTTTTTTAAATCTCTATGGGGCTCTGCTTCCAGAAGGGAAAGCTCTGTCCCAAATCGCTGGGGTCCTCCTGGCTGCCGTAGCTCTCAGGAAGATGCTGGGACTCTTCCTAATTACTTCCAGCTGGGTGGATAGTGAAGACTCCAGAACCGAGGCCCAAGATGGCGATCCAGATCCAGGCCGCTCAACACGAGAGCTCTCGGCCCGAGAACAATCGCTCAGTCCCCCTGCTGTCTGCAGGCCACAAGTGGGAAGCTACAACACGGAGGCGGGTGCAAAACCTCTGCCTTTTGCTTTTCCGCTTTGGAGGCCTTTCGGCTGGACTGCTTATCTCCCCCTTTCACAATCCCCACTCACAGCTGATGCTAATCCACTCACCTTAGAGGCTCCTCCCACCCAGCCGCCTCTGGGGCACAGCCGTGGCTTGTGGCTTCAGACCAGGCTGGTTTCGGTTCTCAGTGCTGATATGGTTCCTCGTAGCCAAGCTGACTTTAGTGGGAAGTATCTTTGTGTGCATTTTGGAGTTCTAGGATTGGTTTAGAGTCCTATTTTATGGGTGTTTTGGGATGGCTATGTGAGAGCTGCGATATGTTGCTGCTGCTATGCCACCATCTTGGCTCCGCCCCCGAGGAATTTCCTATTATCAAGGAAGCCAGTTTTATTTGTCATGGGATCATCAGCCTGGAGCTAGAGAAAATCTTAGAGACCACCAAGTTTAACCCCCTTATTTTACAGATAAGGAACCTGAGGACTAGAGACGTTAAAAATCTTGCCCAGTTTACATAAGCAGTTGTTGGAGGTAGGATTTGAACCTATGTCTGCCAGCTATATGTAGGTGATGTAGTGGATAGTGCGTGGAGTTTGGAGACAAATAGACCTGAGTTCAAATCCAGTCTCAGATACTTACTACCTATGTGACCCTGGGCAGGTCACTTAACCCTATTTGCCTTGGTTTCCTCATCTGTAAAATAAGCTGGAGAAGGAAATGGCAAACTATTCTAGTATCATTGTCAAGAAGGCCCCACATAGGGTTACAAAGAGTCAGACTTGAATGAAATTGCCGAATAGCAAACCACAACTAGGACAAGAAAGAGGAGAGAATGAGGTGATTTGGGGGTTTAAGATAAGCAAATGAGGAATCAGGTGGTGGAGAGAAAAAAGGAAGACCAATGCTGGCAGAGTTGTCATGGTTCTAGAAAGGCTGTTGTTTCCAAATGCCACCGCCCTTGATTCCTCTGACCCTTTGGGAGAAATCTCCTATGTCCTCTCCAATTATTGTCCCCACCATGGACAGGCATACTGCTTCAGCAGCAATCTACCTGAATCGTGTGGGCAAGCAGTCTGACTCTCCCCTTGCAGTTAATAGAAATCACTTTGTGAAAAGCTAGAGTTGGGCTCGCCTGGAATGACTAAACAATAATAATAAAACAACCTCTGAATCCAGAGTCAGCAATCTTTCCACCATGCCATGTTAGCTCTAATTATTAGGGATACTTCTCTTATGTTAAAACATAATAACAGGAATCCTAATACCTCATTTGTTCAGTTTTTCTGAAATCTATTTCCCTATAATTCCTATCCATTTCCTTCCAACAGTTATTGCCCCCTTCCCTGTTCTCTCCTTGCACCTGTGTCTGTATGCATCACACCACCTTGCTCCTGATTCTGTTTTGCCTGAAAGAATGTTGGACTTGGCATCCAAAGTAAAGGCAAAGACATATGGATTCATATCCTGTTTCTGACACTCATCATTTCCTATTGTGGCAAAGCAAAATCAGTCTAACTTTATTTTCCCGTGACAGCCCTTCAAATAATTGAAGGCTGCTATTATGTGCTGCCCGCCTCTTCTCTCTAGCTCTCTTCCCTAAAGTTAGCCAATTATATTCTTCACTGTCCTCTGACTTGAATACCTCTGTTCTATGACTGCTTATTCCTTGCCAGATTTCAATACAGTAAAAAAAAATACCACTGGGTTGTTTTCCTCACTAACTGAGGCCTACCCTTCCACAAGTATCAGTCAACAGGCATTTGTTAAGTGCTCACTCTCTGTCAGATACTGTGCTGAACACTGCCAGTGTAAAGAAAAAAAATAATAAAACATTTCTTGCCCTCAAAGAGCTTACATGCTAATGTGAGAGACACATCCCATCCATATGAAAATAGTCATGCATAAGGAACACATGTAGGGAATGTATGAACAAGGTACACGTGTGGGTGAAGCAGAGCACACATGTGGAGGGTTGATCTTGCCTCTGATGCTGTAGGGTCATGTGTGTTCTAGAGATTCTGTGCTGCTCTTCTCTTTGGACCTACTGTCAGGTGAGTCTAAAGAATGAACTGTCCTTTCCCCCATGTTTTGGGCATGTTCCTATGAAATTTCCACTTTCCTCTCTGATGCTGGATGTATTTTGTGGGAGGATATGCTTCAGGTTTATGAGGAAAATGACTACATTGAAATCACTTTTTAGTATATTTCAGTTTTTTAAGTATTTAAGTCTTCTGGCTAACTGCTAAAAGGAAACACATTAGTGAGTGATTTTGAGTGAATTTGGACTCAGTCTTTTTAAAGTGTGATAACTTTCTAGGGACCCTATGTGTGACTGAGGGTATCTCCAGGTGCCATGCCTAGAATGCGGATAAGCACATTTTCCCATGATGATCAGCACCCTGATGGTGCCTCCTGAACTATTTAGAGCAACTTCCATGGGAGAGTTCACTTTCTAAGACTGCACACAAACACCACCAGAATGGGCCTTGTTACAGGCCTGAGAGCTGAGTAGGTGGGGAAAATTTGAAGAGAACATCTTGATTCAGAAACCCATATTGATAAAGTTTAGAAGACACATATGCTTTTGATAGAGAACATGCAATGGGCAAAAATTGTAACCAAGCAGGTTAAAAACCATTCTTCTGCTTGAGAACAAAGTAACAATAGGGACAGACAGGAACATATGTATTTTGAAACAAAATCTCATAAAGCAAAACACCAAAGTTAAAGCAAGTGGAGTGATGTTATGACAGTGTCTGCCCACAGAGCCAATGGGTGAACTTTCTGGATGGCTGGAGTTTATTTTTATGTATGCTTTTGTTTGGGAGGATTTCTATAAATGTCCCTTGACCATATGACTTCAATTCCTTATTGTCCAAATTTGTTGTAAAACTGTTTGGCTGTAGAGGAGAGGAGAAGGGGTTAGCCAAAGGCTGCTATTGTCAAGGGAAAGGGAACCATTCCCACATCAAATGAGTTAATTTCACAAATCAATTTATAGAATGAGTTCTTGACACTTTGGAACTTTGAGGATCCTTGTTTCCGTCTATGTTGGTAGCCCCCCAGCAGGGCTTAACATAACTTTTCTACAATTCAGTAGACCATCTTCAGTAGTTGCTGTGGTCAAAAATGTCCTCCCTTTGTGGTCAGACTGATATTGAGGCTGGCCTTGGGACAAAAGGCACACTATAACTTGCTATCAGCACCATCCCTGAATCCCTTATTGGTCAACAGAACTTTCTATAGTCTCAAATCCATTGGTGGAGTCATTGAGAATCTTATATTACCTCTTGATCAAATGAAGCACTGAACTTTAATTTTAGAATTAAGCTTAAGAAACCAGGAGCATTCTGAGTACTTGTTATGACCATAAAATTGTGTGACTAACATTTAATAATTGTATCCCTAGTTATACATTCAAAGTAGTCATCTTGGGAGACTAGGCACTTATTCTACATATTACTGTCCTATCTCAAAACATTTTCAGGTCTTTTCTAATCACCTTTGGATACAATTCTGAGCTCATTCAAGAGAATCAGTCTTTAGACTTATCACCACAGTTCATTTGGACTGAAAACATGATCACATGACCAGATCACCTACTCTTTTCATTAGAATTGGCTCAAAGTGACTTTTGGCCAGATCCAAAAATCAAAACCACTCTGGAAGGATGGAGATTTGCCACTGCTGAGGTTATTTAAAAGACCCCTGCCATAGTGTTGTATTCTCACGAGAGGCCAATTCACTCTGCAAGCCCACATACCTCAGTACACACAGCATCTGCTTTATATTGTCTTGGAGTATTGAGAAAGGGACCAAAAAACTCACCTCCCTTTGCAAAATTTCTATCAGATGAATCAGAACTCATGATTTTTGTTCTGCCTTTATAGATTTATTTTTTTATAGTTTGTGCATTGTGACCCCTTTTCAAAGCTTTCTGCAGGGTTGCGATTGTTATAATTCCACTTGTGTGTGATGAATGAAGTCGATCAATGGTATTGACATTACTGTCCCATTTAGTGGAAGCATGGCAAAGACCTTAGAAAGAAAAGGTCCTCTCTACAGTCTTAGTAGAAACTGTCTCTATTAGTACAATATGGGAAAGTATTTTTTTCTTTTCACTGGTAAAATTATAATGATAGAATTCTGGAAGACCTCTTTCCCAGCGGTTCCTGAGTGATGAGTCATCAAATAGAATTTGGGAAAGTTGGTGGGGATGGTGCTCTGAGATTGCTTGTACTTGGGACTTGGGATTTGTCTATTTTATCAGCCCTATAAATTAATTGAGAGCTAGAAACAGCCCTAAAAAGGAAAAGAGAAGGTTTGGGAAAGTTCACCCTCGGAATACATTAACTTTGGAAAAAGAAAGCAATCTATTGTTTTCCCTTAGAAGGAACTGATGATATGTCCCATACCCTGCCTTTCTAAACTTTGAATGTTTCTCAGTTTGAACCTTTTGTGATGGCCAGGTCAATCTACTCATAGTCTTTTGAAGACATCTTGCACATTTCTCTCTCCAAGCCTTTGCCCAATCTGCTTCCCAATTTCTCTTTACTAGACCCTACCCTAGACTTTCCTATTGAAAACATAATCATCCTTCAAAACTCGGTGCAAGTGCCATTTTCTCCTGAAGGCCTTGCCTATCTACCATAGCCTTACTATCACCTCTCCTTTATGTTTTTGCTTTTTGCAGGGGGGAGGGCAGGGCAATTGGGGTTAAGTGACTTGCCCAAGGTCACATGGCTAGTAAGTGTTAAGTGTCTGAGGGTGGATTTGAACTCAGGTCCTCCTGACTCCAGGGCCAGTAATCTATTCACTGTGCCACCTAGCTGCCCCCTCTCCTTTATTTTTAAAACTTTTCCTCCGTAACTTTTGATTTTATGTAACTTTAGTTTTCCCATTCGTTATAATCTTGTTCTTTCCTTGCCTTATAGAGAGAGCCACATCTGTTAATAAATAATTTTTTTAAAGAAGGGAGGAAATGAATTTTTGAAAAACAAATCAGTACATCAATCACATACAACAATCACATACATTATATGATTATCCATTGGGATCTTCCCTGCCCTCCCCATTCCAAAAAAGAAAGGGAGGTACATTGTTGCATCTCTTCTTTGGAGCTAAGTTTGGTCATTAGAATTTCATAGCATTCAGTTTGAATAATCTATATTCTTATGATATATAGTCATAACCATTCATATAGTGGTTTATGTAGTTTACTACCATGCTACCTCATACTAACATTCATTTTTAATCTGTCTTGTTGTCATAAGACATAAAGAAGACTTTGGATTATGAGCCTAAGTACAGACACACATATACACTTTAAACTTGGGGCTTGGGTTGATATGTCAGATCTAGAAGTCACATAGACTTATTTGGCATTTAGCATAATCTAAGCCCCAAATTAATCTTACTGCCATAACTGAGTTAGGTACTGACAATACAAAAACTGTAAATTAGCATTGATAACACAAAGTAGAATGGAGGAAAGAACACTATGGTCAGAATCAATAATCAATGAACTTTTAGTAAATACCTATGTGTCAGGTACTGTTAGGTACAGGGTTTACAAAGACAAACATGATATTAACCTTGCCCTCAAGGAGCTTATATTCTAATTTTTATAATTTATTATGCATATATGTATATGCATATATGTGTATATACATATATACACATATGTACACATACACACATGATATATACACACACATACACACATATGTATAATCAGAATAAATGTGAGTTAACTTGCTGGGGCCAGCAAAGTGCTAGCTGCTGAATTTAGGAGAGCAGGGCCCAAAGTTTTATTGACTGTGTCACTTACTAATGTATGACTGATAGCAAGTTGCTTAACGTATCTGCAGCTCAGTTTTCTTCTCTCTAAAATGAGAATGATAATACCAGCCCAAATCAGAAGATTTAGGTATGAATTCTAGCTTTGCTATTTACTATCTCCATGAACTTGGGCAAATTGGTTTCATCTCCCTTGGCCCCAGCTGCATCAATAAGGTGACATGGTTGGATTTGTTGACCTTTTAAATATCTCATTCATCTCTAAAACTCTGATCCTAAGATTTTTTTAAACAAGAATTTATTTTCTCTCTTCTCCAATTTAAAATTAAAATAAAACCTTTGTGATAAATGTGCATAATCAAGCAAAACAAATTCCTGAAATATCTATGCACAAAAATGCGTCTCATTCTTCATCTTGGATGCATTAACTCTCTATCAGGCGATGTGTACCATACTGTCAGCCCTCTGGAATTATTTGGTCATTGTGTTGATCAGAGATTTTAAGTCTTTCAAATGCTTTTGACTTTACAATATTCCTATTATATTCCTCATTCTCTACATTCATCTTATATCAGTTTCTACAGCTCTTCCCATGTTTCTCTGAACTCAACCCTTTCATCATTTATTATGATATAACTATATTCCATTACTTTTACATACATAATTTGTTCAGTCGTTCCACAATTGATTAGGGAATAGTTTCCCAATTAGTTTTCAGCTCTTTGTTATTACAGAAAGAGTTGCCATGAACATCTTTGAATATGTGAGTCCTTTTTAATCTGTCTTTGGTCTCTTTGGGGTGTAGGCTTACTAGAGTTACGACTGGGTCAGAGGGTATACATGGCTTATTTGCTTATTGGTTATGGTTCCAAATTGCTTCCAGAATGGCTAGACCAATTCACAGCTCTACAAACAGTGAATTAATGTGCCTGTTTTCCTGCACCTCCCCTAACATGTGCCATTTTCCCTTTTTGACATCTTTGCCAATCTATTGGGTATGAGATAGGACTTCAGAGTTGCTTTAATTTGCATTTCTTTAATTAATATTGGGCAGGTAGGTGGTGCAATGGATAGAGTCCTGGGCCTGGAGTCAGGTAAGACTCATCTTCCTGAATTCAAATCCAGCCTCCAACAGTTACCAGCTGTGTGATTCTGGGCAAGCCACTTAACCCTGTTTGCCTCAGTTTTCTCATCTGTAAAATGATCTAGAGAAGGAAATGGCAAACTACTCCAATATCTCTGCCAAGAAAATCCCAAATGGGGTTGTAAAGAGTCAGACACTACTGAAAACAAGTCAACAGCAACAACAAAATCATTATTGATTTGAAATTTTTTTTTCATATGGTTGTTCACAGTTGGAACTTTTTTCCTTAGAAAACTTCCTGTTCATATCCTGTGACCACTTATTTATTAGAGAATGCTGTTTTTCTTATAAATTTGAATCAATTCCCTATGCTTTTGGAAACGAGATCTTCATTCAAGAAATTTGTTATTTTTTCCAAGTCAGACTCTTGTTTTTTTATTTAAATAAAATAGTCCTACCTATTATAATTACCTTTAAGTTCTCATTGATAGCCAATTTGTGATCTCTAGGGAAAAAAGCTTGAGAACTACTATAATAGAAGTCTATGAAATCCCTTATCCAAAATGACAGTCATATTTGACTTTTTATTCAAAGAGTATTCAATCTATGATAGAGACAGGTAGCTTGAACCTCTGATTCCCTAGGTATGTCTGTCAACTGAATGGAACCCCTTCTAGTCCTGTTGGGTCCCTAGATTTATGATATGAGTGCCTCATTAGCAGGTCACAGTACCAGGTCAAGATGACTCTGAGGAAAGGGTGCCATCTACTGAGTTGTCACATTTTTCTTCTTAGAGCTTATTAGGAGACAGAGAACACTGAACTACTTATCTCAGTACTTTTCCTTACTGGACCCAGAGACCTTTGGATCTAGTTATTCTGTGTTTCTGAGATTGTTCCCTGCCTCTAACGATTATGCCAGCCTGAAATGGCCAGGGCCCAAGCCTTTGACAGCAGTGGAAAAATGAGACATTTTCATAGATAGATCATGAAGTTATAGTCAGATAAAGTAACAAAGGTTATGTGAAATAATATGGATATTCTATTTTTATTTCTTTTAATCAGATGGTCTTTGATTCTAAATTTTCTTTAGGGCAATCTTCTCTTATGTGAAATAATATCTGTAGTCTGAGCATAGGCACATAGCGGTCTAGATCATATTTGAATCAGTGTGACAATAACATTCAAAACAATGTTATAATTTAAAAGTTTAAATTACCCACTTATATTTTAAAAAATTGCTACATTAATTTGAATGGAGTAGATTCAAGAGGAAAAGGTCTAAGGAATCAATTGTCCTTCATAACTCTGTTTCAGAAGAATTTAAATTAGTTCAAAGGTAGCATATGTATTTGTTATTTTTTATTTGACTCAGGTCACAGAGATTGTAATGAGCAAAACCATAATTCAAACTCAGGTTTTGTAAGGGCTAGCATACATTGGTCTGTTGACCTGAATTTTCTTTGTGTTTTGGGGAGTGCTATAGGAGAGTAGAAGCGGTGGTTGGCCATGGTGTGCTGCCTTGATCTGATGCATAACAGCATGGAAATAATAGTCAACTCTCACTTTATGTTGTTTTTCCATGTTTACTGTAATAGTTTATATGAATATAGTGTCTTTAAGTTCATAAAGCTGCCTTTCTGGACCCTTACAATAACCTTGTGAGGTTGGTATGATGATTATTCTCAGTTTAGAGATGAGGAAACTGAGTTTCAGAAAAGTTGTTATTTGATTAAGGTCACAACTGAGGCAGGATTTGAACCTAGGTCTTCCTAATCCAAGTCCACTCACTAGATCAACAGTTCTCAAAGATTTTGGTCTCAAGAAAACTCCTAAAAGTTATGAGGAGCTTTTGTTCAAGCGTGTCATACCTATAGATTTTTACCATAATAGAAATTAAAATGTCTTAGTATTATTATGAAAATAGTTTTGACCTCATAAATGACTTAGAAGAGTCTCAATGACCATCATAGGACCTTGAGAACCTCTTCTTATAGACCAGTGTTTCTCAACCTTCCTAATGCCGCGACCCTTTAATACAGTTCCTCATGTTGTGGTGACCCCCAACCATAAAATTATTTTCGTTGCTACTTCATAAGTGTAATTTTGCCACTGCTATGAATTGTAATGGAAATATCTGATATGCAGGATGTATTTTCATTGTTACAAATTGAACATAACCCACAGGTTGAGAACCACTGTTATAGACCATGCTTCCTCAAAGTATTTTTCCTCGTAACAACTCTGTGAGGTAGGTAACACAAGCATTATTATCTATATTTTACAAATGAGAAGACTGAAGTTTAGAGAGAAAGTAAGACCCACAGTCACTAATTTAGCAAAGGTGAGAAGCAAATTTCAAACCTAGGATTGCTGATCTCAGACCAGACCTCTTTCCACTAAACCATACCAGGAATCACTACACTGGGTTAATGTGCTAACTGTGCCACTAACTAGCTGTATCATCTAAGGCAAATCTCTTATTCTAGGCCTCACTTTGGTCACGTGAAAAATGAGAAAGTTGGATTAGATGCTCTCCAAGGTCTAGTCCAGCTCAGAAATTCCATGTTTCCATGAAACTGCTAATCCCTAAAACCCTTCTCCCTCTCTGTCAGAACTTGCTCAGCTTGTCAAACTCAGCCGTTTTTCTCCAGGCCTCCTTTCTTCAGATAGGAATCTGCATGTATTCATGTGATTGGTGCACATTGGGAATTGTCACATAAAATGTAAAAATGTTCAAGACATGTATGCCAATAAATCTTGCAGAACTGTAACATGGACTATCCTGGAATTGAAAACTTTTATGGTCTGAACGTTAGCTGGATGGAAAGTGTTTTTGAGGTTGTTGAAGTTATTCAAGTTTCCATATAATTCCCAGAAATGCTAAATGAAAGAACCAAGTTTATCCTGGGTTTATTGTCTTCCAGGAGTTACTTGGTGTGGAACATATGCTTACAAGATGGCTCGTGCATTTCCCATGGGACAAAATTCTTCTCTTCCTTGTACCCTTGTGTACCTTCCATGCATAGAGCTGAAATGCCTCGGAGAGAGGGTGCTGGGAGAAAGAAAGTTGGCCAATGGATCAAAATGGACAAAGGTGATGGTTTTTGTCTTAAGGCTAAAGAAAAATTAAAGAGAAAACTTACGTTGGACTTAAGGATAGAAAATAAGGAAGCAGGGTGATTGGACTGGCAAATGATTAGAATTTTACTGGAACTCAAAAACAAGAGAACTGACTTTGATATTTTCCTAATTGACAGTCAATCTAAAACAAGCAGTACTAGCATAAAAACTCATTGCTAATGTTGTGTATGAGGGGGGCTGTTTTGAATCATCTATTCCAGGGTTTGATTTGAATTCATGTGAACCAATTTTTTCCAGGCCACATGACTGAATCCATGGGAAAAAGGTCTTTTCCCCCTCTTTCTCTCTTAATGTTATGCAGAATAAGCCACATCAACACCATTCATTGCCGTAAGTCCATTTTTGGTAGACTCCATGTAGCATGTAATGAAGAAGAAAAGTGTGCTGCTGAATTCTGATATGGAAATCTGAACTTAAAAACCGTCTCTGATGGTTTGGCATCCACAGTATAAATTGGTCATAGTTTTCAACAACTCAGATCAAAGCCAAATGCTGTTTGTATTCAGACAGTGATTCAGGGTCTAGTTTTTATTCTGTGTCTTTGAAAATCGACTACAGACATTTTTCATACCTTAATAAAGAACCTTTGGGCCTTGTAAGTTGTGTATTATAAATTGTTTTGAGTCCTAGGAAGAGGTCTCGCATCTTTTACCCAATGTCTCTTTCGGTATCATTCCAGCATCCCTGTGGTGAGACAGGTACTGTGATGGTATCAAGCTGTGAAGCTAAAAAAAAAATTAGACTAATTTAGAGAGATTAAATAATAAATAAAAGGGTAAATAAACAAATTAAGAAACATGTATAGGGACTTCCTACTTTTAATGATAAAATGTATCTGAATTTTTATCTGTTAGTCAAGTGATATACTAACCTAAGCAAAATGATAATGAATATGAAGTTTATCTGGAGTAGACTGTGTGTCCCAGCTGAACCTTTCAAGGATGTTTCTTTCCTTTATAACTTTCCTTTCTCCTTTTCAGTCTTCCTTTCTCCTCAGTTGCCTGGTGCTGTCATACCAGTGCCTGGCTGCCTCTGTCCCTTTACTGTGGTATTCTTCCCATTGAAGATTTACTCTCTAGACCATCACCATCCTCTTCCCTTCATCAAAACTTGCTGGTTCTGGTTCCCATTCCCTCAAGGCTCTGATAGATACTTGATGGTGAATCTGAATGTTCATTTGACCCAATATATTAACAGCTAATAGTAGCCAGATGTTTTCTACATGCTTTTCATCCTTCCAGTAATGTTTTCATTTTAACTTCTGTTAACTCCAAAGAGTCAGCGAGTAATATGGGACTTTCAGGTACTATGGGAGGGTTAGTGGGTAAGATTTTATTTTTTCCCCACAGGGGTATTCTTTTAAGTGCCCTTTAAATCCTTTTAAGACTTGATCATTCCCACAATGATCATTTTTGTTTTTACAATTGTTGGGGAAGTTAGGTGGCGCAGGGGACAGAGCATCAGGCCTGGAGTCAAGATCTAAGTTCAAATCCAGCCTCAGATATTTACTAGTTGTGTGAGTCTGGGCAAGTCAGTTAACCCTGTTTGCCTCAATTTCTTCCTTCGGTAGAATGATTTGGAGAAAAAAAAAATTGCAAACTACTCCAGTATCTTTGCCAAGAAAACTCCAAATGGAGTCACAAAGAGTCAGATGTGACTGAAATAACTAAACCACAACACAAATCCTTATCACTTAGCAGTTGCCTACTCTCTGCTCCTCTTCCTTCCATCATTTTAATAGGAGGGAATGGGAGAACAATTAGACCCATGGAACAAGGGATTCATATAGGTCTTCTCTGAGCCCATCCTATCTCCTGTGACTTCTGATCTCCTCCTTTCAGTTCTGTCGGGTTGGTGTTTAAGGTGGTAGGGAAGGATTGGTTTAAATCACGGCTTTCTTTTTCTCTTCTTTATAAGACAAAAATCTCAAGACTTGATCATTCCTGTCATGATCATTTAGTTTGTGAATTATATAGGTATTTTGATTTTTCACACAAATATTTAGATTCACACAACAGACCTTTATTCAATTATTCTCATAAGCAGAGCCAAGTGCTGGGTACCAGTAGGGGGAGCAGATAATGATGTAGACTCATCCTCAAAGAACTTAAACTAGAGATGGAGAGATAAGAAAGAGACAAAAAGTTACATAACATTATAAAAATTAAATAACATGGGCCGGCTAGGTGGCACAGTGAATAGAGCACCAGCCCTGGAGTCAGGAGGACCTGAGTTCAAATATGACCTCAGACAGTTAACACTTACTAGCTGTGTGACCTTGGGCAAGTCACTTAACCCCAACTGCCCTCTAAAAAGCAAAAAAAAAAAATAAATAACACAAGGGACAGGTTTTACATATGAGGAAACTAGGATTCAGAGAAAAATAAACGAGTTGGCCACAGTCACAGGTGTAAGGAGCAACTTCCCCTGTAGTCTGAGATCTGGTGACATGAGGCTCCTTGCTATTCCTCACATAAAATACTACATCTCTATGCCACATGCCTTTTCCTTGACTGTCCTCTCTCTGGAATTTTCACTTTCCTTGGCTCTTCCTCCTGGCTTCCTTCATGCCCCAGCTAAAATTGTACTTTTTACAAGAAGCCTTCCCCTACCCCACTTAATGCCAATGACCTCCAATCTGTTGGTTATCTCTAAATTTATCCTCTATCTAGCTTGTTTGTACAGTTATTTGTAAGGCATCCCCCCACTGCAGACACCCTGAGAGCAGAAGCACCTAGAGATAGGGGAGGATCATTCTTTCTGTTTTGTTTTACCTTTCTTTGTATCTCTAGCACTCAGCACAGTGTGGGGCATACAGTAGGTGCTTAATAAATGCTTGTTGGTCAACTGAACCAGTTCTCCTGATTGCAAGACCCCCTTCTTTTCCCACTGCATCATAATAACTAATTCATGGTATAGATGTTTTGTGCTAGAGCTGACATTTATATGGTACTTTAAGGTTTGCAAAACATTGCCTGTCCTTTATATGATGCTTACAACTACTATGTGAGATTGTTAATCCCATTTGGGATATGAGGAAACTGAGTCTCAGAGTACTGTGAACCCAGGTATGGGAGAGAGCACTGTGGTATGAAGTGATCAGAGAAAACTTTATGGAAGAAGTGGGACCCAGGAAGAGTAGGATTTAGAAGGATGGATGATTAAGTGGGAGGATGGTGTAGAAAGCATTACCAGCAAGAGAAATAATAATAATAATAATAATAATAACAATAATAGCTAGCAATTACATAAGGGACAGCTAGGTGGTGCAGTGGATAGACCACTGGACCTAGATTCAGGAAGTCCTAAGTTCAAATCTAGTCTCAGACACTTACTAGCTGTATGATTCTGAGTAAGTCATTTGCCTCAGTTTCCTCATCTGTAAAATGGGCTGGAAAAAGAATTATCAAACCATTCCAGTATCTTTGCCAAGAAAAGCCCAAGTGGGGTCACAAAGAGTCGGACATGACTGAAATGACTGAACAACAGCAAAAGCAATTATGTAATGCCTACTATGTGCCAGGTACTTTGTGAAGCACTAAACAGATATAATCTCATTTGAGTCTTATAACAACTCTGTGAGGTGGGTACTCTTATTATGCCCATTTTATAGTTGAGAAAACTGAGGGAAACAGGTTAAGTGACTTGTCTGAGATCATACAGCTAAGTGTTTCAAACTGTGACTATAGGCCCAGCATTCTATCCACTGTTTCTCCCTGGATGCCTAGTTGTCTAAAGGCTTATGACTTTCAGGAGAAAACTCAGGTGAAAACTACTGCTTTTCTCTCTCCTCCCTTTTACCAATTTTCTCTCCATGACTTCACTGAACCATGGCCCTTCCAAAAGAAGATGAATAAGGGCACAGACATGATGGGCAGCTCAGATCAATTTAACTGCTCATTAGTAGTGCTGACAAAATGTTTATTTGGGGGAAAGAGACTGAAAGTTATTATTAAAGAAGTCTTTTGAGGTGGTTCCATAGCCTTTAGATAATTGGGAGATATGGCTACATATATGGCTATAACATCATTAAATTTCGCAGCTCATTCTGTTGATCCCATTATCACTCATGTCAGAAATCTCACTGTCAGCAGTATTTACAGTTGAACTACTTATAATGTTAATGCATTGTATCCCAGTATTCTCTCTGTCTCAGTCTTGTTCTTTTTCTATTTCTTTCTCTTTCCCTTCCTTCTGGAAGGAATGGGAAAGCCATGGAAGAAGGAGCCTTTATGCTCTGAACAATACATTGCCATAATAAATCAAGTATCATCATTGCTGTTGTCCTTGTGTTATCTAATTGTGTTTTTCATTCATCACAAGTACTCTAGAACCTCCTGATTATATCCCTAGAATCTTAAAAGGCAGGTTATTGAAAATGCATAAGATAGGTAAGCATCTGGGCAGTCAAGTGAAATAGCTTTAGGCTGAACTGGAGGAGATATTCTAGCATTGCAAAGTAGGAAAGAGTAGAATACAATCAGTTGGGAGAGAGAGAGAGAGAGACAGACAGACAGACAGACAGACAGACAGAAAAGACTCCTAGGCACCAGGGAAGCTGCTTTGATAGAATTCTTTTTCTTCTCTCCACCACAATCCAAGTAAATCCCCAAGGTTGTGTTTTAAATGACGTTGACAAAAAGTTCAGTTGTAATAGAGATTTATAAATTTTTATATTTCCTAATAAGCACTGAGGTTATAATTTCAGATGAACAACCAAGAGTGTATGCGGACCTTCTGCCTTTTCAGAACAGTAGTTTGATTCCCCAGTGGATTGACTATTATAACACTTAACAACTCCACCGATAGTTCAATTTGTCTGAAATCCTCATTGTATGTTGTCTACGTCTATTAGAATGAGAGTTCCTTGAGAGCAAGGACTGTCTTAGCACAGTGCTTTGTATATAGCAAACATTTTTTTGTGTTTATTAATTTGTTTGTTCACTTTCAGTTTACAAGATTCAGTTCCATAATCCCTTGAGTTTCAAATTTTCTCCCCTTCTCTCTCCTCCCCCCATGGCGGCATGCAATCAAGTATAGGATCTGCAAATACTTTCACGTTAGACATTAGTCAGGTTATAAAGAAGGATTGTAACAGATGGAATGAACAATGGGAAAGAGAAAATAAAACCAAACAAGAAAAAGAACCAGAGCAGGTAGTTTGCTTCAATTTGCATTCAAACTCTGTTCTTTCTAGTTCTTTCTCTGCATGTAGACATCTCTCTCCATCATGAGTGTTTTGGAGTTGTCTTATAACCCTGCATTGCTGAGAAGAGTCCAGTCTATCAAAGTTAATCATCACACATACATTGTCTGTAATTGTGTACAAATTTCTCCTGGTTCTGCTCTTCTCACTCAGCATCAGTTTGTATAAGCCTCTCCAGGTAAATATGAAGTTCGTTTGCTCCTCATTTCTTATAGTACAATAGTATTCCATTACATTCATATACCACAACTTGTTTAGCCATTCCCCAATTGTTATGGGAATCTGAAGATCTTCCCTGCCCCTAGGCCCTTTGTTAAAGTGGCTACGTGACTCTGA
>CM053590.1:96029210-96079374 GCA_028646515.1 Pseudochirops corinnae
GGATAGGGCAAGGGAATACAAATGTATATATACATATACATACACATAAATTTATATAAGAGGGTTTACATATGCAAACAAGCACATATCTGAGTATATGTATAAATGAATCCATAGAGGGCATAAGATCAATTGAATAGGAAGGGATAATATTCCAAATGGTGAAATTGTGAGGAGAGAGAGGATTAGATTGAGAGGAGACAGGGAGAGTCAGAATGGGGTTGAGCATCTCATGGAAGAGGCAAGAGATAATTGTTACAATAGAGGGGGAGAACAGGAAGGCAAAAGGGAAAGAGTCAACCTTACTCTCACAGAATTTGGCTTAGGGAAGAAATGACACAAACTCTAAACTGGGCATCTTGTCACATAGAAGAGTAGGGGGAAGGGGGATAAGAGATGGGGTAATGGAGGGGAGGGCAGGGTCGGGGGGAGGTCTGATGAAAGTGCACACTTCTGTAGAGGGACAGGGATGGGGACAAGGTGGAGAGTGGCTGAAGGGGGCAGGATAGGAAGAAGGGACATGAATCAGACTCTCACTGTGTGCTCACTATGGAAAGGTTCTACGTAATTTCACATGTTCACCCTGTATTTGACTGCTTGTCGTTCTAGTGGAGGTGGGTGATGAGGGAGGAAGAGAAAGAATCTAGAATCTAAAGTTGTATAATGAAATGTTAAAAATATATATGTATATATATATATATATACAATTATTATTATTATTATTATTATTAACCACATCCAACTGGAACTTAAGATACACAGGAACTGTGGTTGGGAGATCCATCCTGCCCTACCGAAAAGTCAGAGGGGTGAGGGGGGAAGACATAGAGAATAGATTGGGGGAGGGGGGATACACTGGGATGACCGTTTTGGGGCGGTGGGTAGGGGAAAGATGGGGAGAAAAATCTGTAACTCAAAATCTCATGTAAATGAATGATGTAAACTAAAATAAAATTTAAAAGTTTAATTAAAAAAAAAAAAAGAAAGCACTGCCTAGTTTTCCAGATGTGACCCAGCTCAATTGTTTCCTCAGGCTCAGTTTATGATCCATCTACAATGCCTGTCAAAAAAGTATTTATTTGTCATCTAACTCAATAGATTGCCCATCCAATGGCCAGACAAAGAATCACAGAAACTCTGAGTTTGAAGGGACCTTAGAGGCCATGTAGAGGTCATTCATCCCTGAATCTCCTTTATATCATCCCTGGTAAGTCATCATTTATCCTCTGATTCAAGAGGAGGTAAGTCCTCCTCTTTGGAATTCTTGAAGCAGAGACAAAAATGACTGTTTTCAGGTACATTATAGTTGAAATCCCTTTTAGGTGTGGGTTGTAGGAAGCAGCTGCTGAGATCCTTAACTACCCTAAAATTCTGTAATTTTGACTGCCAGTGGCATCTGTTATGTCTAAGGTAACCTGTTCCACTTTTGGACATCTCATGTTAAAAAAATATTCTTTCTCTTATGCCAAAATATGCAACTTCTGTTAGTTTCTCTGAAATCTTTCTTCTGGGATTGAAAAGGACAAGTTTAATCTCACTTACATATGACAGACCTTCAAAAAACTTCAAGACAACCATCAAGTCCCAAAGTTCTACAGGATAAACATCCCTGATTCCTTCAAATAAGTTTCGTATCCTGATTGCCTTTCTTTGCACGCACTTTAAATGGTCGATGTGCTTCCTAAAGTACCACTTCCTAAATTCTGGGAAGTGTCCTTTCTTGAGTACATACATGAATAAGTGAATGGCAAAACTGGATCCAATCACATGAAAGTGTCTCTCTCTTCTTTTCATTCCTTTAAGTCTCTGTGTTCTTGAGCACTCACTTTGAATTATAGAGTCTTTAGCTGTAGCAGAAGTCAGTTACCAAATATTGAAACAAGCATAGAGTGAGTATACAATATGATATCTGAGTAGCTAGGAGTCCATAGCGAAGATCAGAAATACTTCCTGCCATAAATGAGCTTACTTGCTGGATTGACTAGTTACCATTGGTCACCATTTACATGACTAGCTATGTCCTGTGGGAAGCATGGTGCAATGGTAAGAGTGCTGGATTTGGATTTAAAAGATGGGTTCAGATTCTGACTCTACCACTTATTATTTGGGTGAGGCTGGGCAAGTCATTTTTCCTTTTTGGGGCCTTAATTTCCTCATTTGTAAAATTAGGGGACTGGATTAGTTGAAGTATAAGGTCCCTTCAACTGTACACTTGGCTCCCATACAAAATGCTCTGTTTGGCATTAAAAATCCTTCTTAACCTAGTCCACTTCCAGTTTCCTTACACCTTACTCCCTGACTTATGTTCTTTTCAGCAAACCTGGCCTCCTGGCTATTCCATCTCTTGGCTTGAACATTTTCTTTGGCAGTACCCTGTGTCTAGAATGCTCTCTCTCCTTACTACTGCTTCCTCATTTCCCCAGCTTACTTTAGGTACCAACTAAAATCCCATCTTTTCCCAACCCTTCTTAATTCTAGTGGCTTCCCTCTGTTATTTCCTACTGATCCCATATATAGCTTGCTTCATATATATTAGCATGTTGTCTCCCTTATTATATTGCAGGCTTCATAGGGACTACAGCTGTCTTTTGTCTCTTCAGTAACCTGTCTACCCCACATTTCTAGTCTTTTCAATCTTACCCCCCCCCCCCCCCACTACCCCACATATTCTTTGATCCAGTGACACTGGTCTTCTTGCTGTTCATGACATAAGACACTCCATCTCCAGGTTCTAGGCATTTTCCCTGGCTGTCCCCTGTGCCTGGAATGCTTTCCCTCATCTCTGCTTCTCTGACTTCCTTCAAGTCTCAGCTCAAACTATAGGAAACCTTTCCCAATCCCTCTTAATTCTAGTGCCTCCCTCCCCTCTCTTGGTTATTTTCTATTTCTCTTGTTTATACATAGCTGTTTGCTTATTCTCTCCTCTATTAGATCTTGAGTTCCTCAAGGGCAAAGACTGTCTCTTGTTTTTCTTCGTATCCCTATAGTGCCTGGAACATAGTATGCACTTAATAAATGCTTGTTAATTGATTGACTTTCCAAAAGGGAAAGATAGTAATGTCCTGAAGAACATTCAAATCCCAGTTCATTAAAAAAATATTTACTGAACAGCTACCAAGTGCCTACCTAGCACTGCTCCAGACTTATGAAAAGAAAATGACTGATATTGAGTAGTTTATTGTGTGATCAATTTGTGGTAGATTCAGATGAACCTTCCCCCCCCCCCCCCCAAAGAGTTTGTAGATCAAATGTGAAAAAGATGGCAAGGAAGCCTTAGAGTTGATGGATCCCCAAGCTCACTGCTTTAACTGTATAACTCGTAAATGAATGCCACTTATGATCATCCCTTTGTCCACAGATGGCAAGGGGCTAGAAATCTGCACTATTGTCGTAGAAGGTCAAAGCCTTGGGGAATGAGATTGCATCATAAAGTCATTTTGCTAAGTCTTCTGGTATTGTGCCTTTTGATGTCAGTGGAGAATTCTCTAGCTTGAAACCCCATCCTTGCTTTGGCTTCTAGCATCCTGTTAGAGTTGAGCTCCTGAGAAACTCCCTTTTCCTGACTTGACCTAAGTGGTAGTCTGTACTTATGCTTTGCACCACACCCATTTTTCCCGAGAGAAGGTTTCCCATCAGGCTTAATGATTGCCATAATAGAATTCAGAAATCAGTCTCCCAATGGATGACCTGAGAATGGGTCCGGGGAATAATTTGTCTGCTCATAGATTCCTTCCCCTCGACCTCTTTGTAGCCACTTTAGTATGTGCTCAGAAGTGTTCCATCAACCTAAAAAAGTATATCTTTGTCATGTTTTTATTTGCTTTGATATTTTGATCCATGATCATCATCTTGTGAATACTCTTTCTACCTATGCAGATCACAACATATCCACTCTTCTTCCTTTTCATTCCCTCCACCACCCTTTTAAAACCAGATCTTTGACTTTGTTGGTATATAGAACTCCTACTAAGTCAACTTCCTTTGCAATTGTAGACTTGCATAAACTCTGTTTTGTTAAGTGATTTGCCCAGGATTATACTTTGGATCAGAAATGGGACTGGAACATAGGCCTTTCTGACTCTAAAGCTGATTCTTTTCCCACTATACAACATTGCTTTTAATTCCTCTCTTGTTATAAATTATCCATAGAGGATATAATCAATGTGCTAGAGGCTTCTTCTGGCCCTTCTACTGTTCTGTAGATACCAGTAGGGTTGTACTTAGGGTGATATAAAATGGAAATCCATGCATGAGTCAGGGAAATATTTCACAGTATGTGGAATGGTATTTCAAATGACTCTTGAAGGGTTAGAACAATTCAGTATTCTGACCTAAACAAGGATATTGGCCTTGGAAGAAAAAAGAAATAATGCTATGAATGTAAAATGTTTGATTATTATTAATTATAAGTCAAAAGAACAAAGCAAGACTATTATCCCAGTCATGTTGATAATGAAAAATAGCATAACCCTTTTGTATTGAGGGAGAGTTTGTGACTGAATTACTTAGCAGAGTGATGAATCAGACATGAGTGTCAGACACTGATAAAGTAATGTTAGATTTGTTATATTCCCCTATTTGTACTGCTCTCTTAGAAAGGTAAAAATGGAAATTTTCCATCTTTCACATTTAGTTCCCCTCTTCAAGTTGGCAAACATTGACTTTTTCCACTGGATTTCTACCTAATTGTACTCAAGCCAACCTGTGTTTGATTTTTGTCTAGCTGTGCATGAATATCACCAATGTTTTTGGTCCAATTTTACTTCAGGTTGGGTGTTAGAACTTGCTTCTCCACCCCACTATGGACACCATAGCAGTAAACAACTCTGGAGGTGGAAGGAAGGGAAGTTTCAGAAATGTGTCAATAATTCTTAAGCTGTTCAGTGACAAATATGTTATTATTTTACCCAGATTTGACCACACAAAAGTTTCTAGGTAAACTTTGTTCTCAGAATGTTTTCTACAAGCTGTCCCTGTCATGCACAGCTTCTACTATAACTCTTCAGATAACGCTTCAAATGCTCCCATCACACTGACAAAGAGATAGGGCTTTTTGTAAACATTCATGTATAAGCAAGCACACTGAGCTGGGCCTCGGGAGAACTAGATTCTAGTCTCTGCCCTGTTACTTCCATGCTCTATGACTTTGGGTGAGTTAATTCATGTGTGGTGCGCCTCAATTTCCTCATCTATAAAATGAAAGACTAGATGACCTTTACAGCATCTCTGGGTACCTCCCTTGTTTTCTTACCTCTGGTGACTTATCTCTTATCCACATCTCCCAGCCCAATCTTTAACTGCTAAAATATGTCCCATACTTTAGGGTCCAACTCAAGGCTGCCTAATTTCATAAAGCCTTCCTTGATCATCTGGGCTAGCTCACCTGAAGGATCCCTCCCATCTTTACATTCCTGTAGAGTTTTGTCAGTTTTGTACTTCTCATGATACACTCAATACATTTTTTCTCGTAGTGTAAAACTATAGATCTTGTCTATATCTTACAAAATTGTAAACTCCTAGAGGGCAAGAGCAGTGTTTTGTGGATTGCACAATATGTACTTGCTGATTGAATGACTAACAAATAAGGACAGCAGAATTCTGTTTACCAACATAAAACTGCATCAATTTCTGAGAAGACCAGGACAAACTAAGAAGAGACTGAAGAAGGCCCCCTAGGGGAAGTCCCTTCAATCCAGTGGAATATATAGTGAAGTGAGTTTCCTAAGTAGCAAAGCCCAAGGAGAGAGGATCATTTTTGGCTTCCTTTGGAAAGTAATGTGGCATGAATTATTTTGTTAGACTACGCTATTTTCATAGAAGCACCTAGGTTGCACAATGGTTAGAGTACTGGACTTGGAAATCAGAAAGACCTGATTTTAAATCCTGTTTTAGACACTTATGTAGCTGTATGAACTTGGTCCACTTAACTTTTCTCAGTCTCAGTTTCCTCATTTGTAAAATACGGATAAGCTTAGCATCTACCTCATGGGATCATTATGAAGATCAAAGGAGATAATATGTGTAAAGTGCTTTGTAAACCTTGAAGTTCTCTACAAATGCTAGATATTAATATTTATAAAATAATTTCTAAACTTTAAGGTGCTATATAGATTTTAATGGGCAGCTAGGTGGCTCAGTGGATAGAGTACTGGGATGGGACCCATGAAGACTCATCTTCCTGAGCTCATATCTGACCTTAGACACTTACTACCTGTATGACCCTGGGCAAGTCACTTAACACTGTTTGCCCCAGTTTCCTCATCTGTAAAATGAGTTGGAGAAGAAAATGGCAGACCACTCCAGTATCTTTGCCAAGAAGACCCCTAATAGGGTCATGGGGAGTTAGACATGACTGAAACGACTCAACAGCAGCAACAACATAAATTTTAATATATATTATAATATCCATGGCAATACATTTCCACATTTCCCCCATCACTTCCCACCACAAATAACTCATAAAAGCAATAACTCACATTTCTATAGTACTTTACTTGAATCCTGACAATTCAATGGATATCATTAATGTGAATGTTCCCTCCTGTAAGGAAGATTACAATCCATCTATGTCTTACTGTTCTGCATAGTTCTTATTCATGTTCTTCAATACATCTTCTCTAGAGAACCAGATCAATGGCACTTGCTGCAGGCTACTTATAGCTACAATGTATTTCTTAATGGCACTTTTGCAGGTTTACCTGCATCTTGATTTTTTGGAGATTGTGGCACACTTTGGTACTCAAGCATAAAACATCAGTGGATGAACTTTTGTATTAAGAAGATAGATTTTTTTTCTTCTTCTTCGGGAGCAGCCTGGAATCCTTGAAAACTCTGAAAAATTGACCATATATAGTTCCAGACTCTTCTCTTCCTCCTATGTACTTCTTGGCTCATTTCTCATCTGTAATACCCTTTCCAGATGCGTGTATTGATGTCCTAACACATTGACCTAGCCATCCAGCTGCATGTCCTTGTCTGGACAATCATTCTAATTGACAAATTTCTACTTGAATGCTTTATTGTGCAACACAGGCAATCCTGAGTTCTTGAAGGATAAAGATAAGCTCTGACTCATCCCATTTTCCTGGAAAATTTAGTGATAGACTGAGCCTAATGTGTGAGGACTAGCCTAGCTAAATACCTAGAAGCTCTTCATCATTGGGATGGTCATTGGGATGATGGATTCTTTTTTTTTTTTATATATTTATTCAAAACATTCATTTAAAAAAATTTTGAGTTCCAATTTCTGTCCCTTCTTCAAACCTTTCATCAATCCTCTGAGAAGGCAAGCAATATGATATAACTTATACATGTGAAGTCATGCAAAACATTTTTTCCACACTAGCCACTTTGCAACAAAAAAAACAACAAAACAAGGAAAAGAAAGAAAAATATAAAAAGTGGGAAAAAAGTATGCTTTAATATGAATTAAGGCTCCGTCAGCTCTTTCTCTAGAGGTGGATAGCATTTTTCATCATGAAAGTCCTTTCAAATTGTCTTGGATCATTGTCTTGATAAGAGTAGCTAAGTCTTTTGCATTTGATCATCCTTACAATATTGCTGTTCCTGTGTACAATGATCTCTTGGTTCTACTCATTTCATTTTGCATCTGTTCATATATGTCTTCCTAGGTAGATCTAGTAGTGGTATTGCTAGGTCAAAGAGTATGCAGTAGTTTTGTAGACTTTTGGGAATAGTTCCAAAATGATCTCCAGAATGGTTAGACTAGTTCACAGTTCTACCAACAGTGCATTAGTGTTAGCTGATGAATTCTTTTGCCATGATTCATGGCAACCCATAAAACAAAGAAAAACTGAAAATGTGCTTCAGCCCCATGTGATCTCTTTTTACTTCTGCACTGAGAGTGGTGAAGTGGTAGAAGGTGCTCAGACTAACAGTTTTTAGACCATCTACAGATATTTATATCAACTGACCTGCTATTGAGAAATCTGAGCCACACTGATGTGGATATTCTCACAACAAATGAAGAAAAAGATAGAAGAAAGTTGCATCTAAATGAAAAGATGAACTCCAAGATTCTCTTTGGAGAGGCAAGCAGAGAAATTGTCAAGGTTGGTTCTATCATGTCCCCAAAGATAGAAAGAACCATAAATGCACATGATGTGGTCATCTTGCCTTTACAATTCTTATGATTACCATAAATAAGCAAAAATCCCATTACAAAAATATTGAAACTTTCATTCAAACATGTATTACAGAGTTCAGGGTGGCAGAGAAACTGTTTGAAGGACCCAATAAGACCCTTCAAATTAAAGAAACATACTGTAATACTGAGTGATTTCAATGCAAAAATGGGCTAGGGCAGCAGTTCTCAACCTGTGGGTCGTGACCCCTTTGGGGGTCGAACGACCCTTTCACAGGGGTCGCCTAAGACCATTGGAAAACACATATTTCCGATGGTCTTAGGAACTGAGACACCGTTCCTCTATCTGTCTCCAGGTAGGTCTGCCCACATGCAGATACTCCCACATATGAGTATTAAAGGGTCGCGGCATTAGGAAGGTTGAGAACCACTGGGCTAGGGGAAGCTTCTAAACATGTTGGAAAATATGGTTGGGAATTAAGAAAGAAAAGAGAGTTTAGACTTGGAGTAGGCTACCCAGAAGCTTCATGTCTCTTTCAAAAGAGAGTCAAAAGATACTGGATATGGTGAATCATGAACTATATCACCAAAAAATGAAATTTGGTTTATCTTGACAGGAAATAACTATGGATCTCACCATCACATATCTATTTGCAATCAGTCAATGGACAGATGAATTATAGCAAACATCAAAATCAGCATCAGATCAGAAGGTTAAATGTAAAGAGAGGAGGGTGAGTTCAATTGCATCGACTTGAACTTGATCTATTAAAATGAGCCATTGGTACTGAAACAAGGGAAACAGAAAGAGGTGAAAATATTGCTGTTCTTTGAGAAGTTTTAACATGGGAAGAAGATCAAACAAACCCACCAACTACCTTTGCAACTGACATTGACTTTGTTAAGTAGAGCAACATGACAGCTAACACTGGTTTAGAATAAAAACTCATTTGCAATACACTATGAAGTAAGAAGGTGGAAGATGATGAGCAGTATTGCCTCATAAAACAAATCACTGCAATAGAAGCAAAAACAAATCTATGGAAAGCTTAGTATGAGAGCCAACTAAGACACATAATCCCCAAAGTATTCACATGTGAAACTGACAGGAAAAGAACAAATAGATGGAAAATAGAACAGTGTTCATGTAGTGATGTTTTTTCAGCATCAGTTTGAATAGAACCCCTGCATTTGGACCATATAATTTCAGATCCTGATGTTCTATATGAGGAACTAGAAGGAACTCTTAACCACATACCAAAGAACATGAGCTGAAAGAGACTTATTTTATAATGTATTCCAAGGGTGGAAGGTGGGGGGAAAGTCAGGAGGGATACCAAAAGAGTAGGAAAAATAATAAAAAATATTATTCTTTAAAAGATAACCTGGGAGACACAGTGGATGGAACTCTCTACTTGAAGTCAAGATGACCTGAGTTCAAATCCTGTCTCAGTCACGAATGCTGTATGACTCTGGAAAAGTCATTTAGCCTCTGTCTCGGTTTCTTCATCTGTAAAACAGAAAACATATACTATTTTCCTGGCTTGTGACCAGTAAGCAACCATGAGCAACAGAGTCTCCTGTACCACATTCTATGAAGTTGTGTGAGAGATCCTGCATGGAACCCAGTGAAAATGCAGAAAGTTTTTGGAAACCGTGGAGCTGCACATCAGTCTGAAGAACTATGATCCCTGAAAGGACAAATGTTTCTCTGGCACCATCAGGCTCAAATCCACATGCCAACCTAAATTTTCTGTGTGTGTCCTGGGAAACCAGCAACCCTGTGATGAGGCCAAGGCTGTAGAAATTCCCGCCATGGATTTTGAGGCCCTGAAGAAGTTGAATAAGAACAAGAAGCTAGCTAAAAGTATGATGCCCTTTTGGTCTCTGAGTCTTTGATTAAGCAAATTCCTTGAATCCTAGACCCTGGTCTGAATGAAGCCAGCAAGTTTCCATCTCTGCTCACCCACAATGAAAATATGATGGATCAAGTTCCAGAAAGAGAAGGTGCTGTGTGTCTGGCCATGTGAAGATGACAGATGATGAGTTTATTTATCTACAATATCTGTCTGAATGTCAACTTCCTAGTTTCTCTGCTAAAGAAAAACTGGCCAAATGTGAGGGCACTGTATATCAAGAACACTATGGACAAACTCCAGCAGCTGTATTAAATTAACACTGTGTTAGTAAATGGCAGAAGCTGCTAATGAATTAATAAATGAGGGAAGCTTCTAATAAAAAATAATAGACTCTGCCTTCAGTTGTGAGGATCAAATAAAATAATATTTATAAAGTACTTTGTAACCAAGAAGGTACAATATAAATGCTAGCAATTATTATTATTTACAGAATATTCTACATCTATATATGGTATCCTTGATGAAAATATGAGAAGGATAAGGGTAGGCTTTTGAGTACAGCTATGTATAGCATCTTTACAGTCACATAATTGAATGAAAAGTACAGAAAATATATTCTATTGTGTTTACACACACACACACACACACACACACACACACACTCTTGCCTCAGTGAGGCTGAAATTGAATTTCAAATCCCTGGCTGCCCCTTCTGCTTTGTGTTACTTTTCCCAACCATGGGTCATTGAATTGTAATTCTGAGAGAAGGATATTTCTAGCACTACCAGCAACCTTGTGATTCCAAAAGGTGATGAGTTACTGGATATTGACTAACAGTGATATGTGCTGAGAAACAATTGTGGTGTTCCTCAGAGGAGAAGATGCATCACCCCAGCAGAGGATTCTGTACTTGCAATGCTGATGCCCAAACTATCCTCTCCTTTGCCCTGAGATCTGGACTTGGGAGTTGTACAGGCAGTGCGAGTCAGAGGTGAAATACCTGTTCAGGAATCCCACAGACTGTTTCATGTGTTAAATATTTGTTCATGCATGCTTAAGAGTCTTGTGTGTTTTAAGCATTTCTTTAGAGGTAGAGGAAATTCAAAGCTGTCCTCTACCTGGTAGCTATGACCTTGTACAGAGTAGCTTCACTGTTAATCCTTTTGAGGGGAGATTTATTTAAGAGATTTTTCCTGGAATCCTGAGTAGGGGCCATGAGTCATAGAGTTCAAGAAAAGGTCTAAATCCTTTTTTTTAGGGGTCATCCTCCCTCAAGAATGTATCTAGTACTAAAGAATCCAGAGCTAAAGTCCTTTTCTGGGAGGGAGCACACCCTGGGATGAAGTTAACATTGAGATTATAAGGGATTCTGTGATCAATACAACCGCAGAGATATGGTATGTAATTAATCTTGGCTTGTTGACAAGGCATAAAAAATATATGCATATATGTACATACATGAATGTATACAATATACATACTTATTTTTGCCTACCAAAGGTATTCACCACTTTTATAGAGGATGTCCTAGGCCCTACATAAAATTTAAATGGAAGAAAGATAATCTATTGATGGTAGGCCGAAGATTGAATTGACTATATCAAGTTCTAGAAGAGGTTCTCCTTATAAGATCCGTAATTATTCAATGGAGATTATTCTAGTTGTCCATATAGTAAAAAACTAAATGGATGAAAAATGTCCATAGCTCTTTACAGTTTACAAAGCCCTTTCCTAACAACAGTCTAATGAAGTAAATAGTATAATTACAGTTATTATCCCACTTTGTGGATTATGAAACTGAGGCATGGAGGGCGTATAGTATGCCTGGTAAATGTCAAATGAGGGATTTGTATGCAGGCCTCCTAATTCAAAGAACAGTGCCTTTTCTATTACAGCACATGCAGATCCCAGAAGAGCTGTAGATTTCATCCTGAGTCACCGTAATCTTGTGTTGGTATCACTGTGTTCCAACGCTGTGCCTTGACATGTGACCTTGGTTTTGGATATGAAACAGAAAAACAAAATGGCAAACCTACCCTTCCCACCCCGGGCATTTTAACTAGATTACTACAGATATATGTAGTTTAATAGGTCTCATGATAATTATAAATTCAAGTAAATCCTAAATAATTGATGAAATGCTATATGTCACTTGCCTCATTAGAAGGGTAGATAAACTTTGGGGATTTCTTGGGTAATGACACATTAAAGAACAGTGTTGTTCTTCTCTTGGCTCTATTTTTACAAGTTGTCAATATAGGGTACATCACATGTTGTGCCTTGACCTCCTTTACAGTATGAGTCCTTTGAAATATAAAGAATTGGAAAGTTCCTCATAATGTTTCTCAGGCCATTGGGGTATTATTTTCTGTGCATCATACTGAATGGCACTCTAGAGCTTACAAAGAACATATAAGATTCTTAATCCTAAACTCTTTGAGGTTGGGCAATTTTTGTTCTATTTTGTTTTACAGAGGGGAAAACTGAGTTCCAGAGAAATAACATGATTTGCTCAAGATCACATTATGATCATAAGAGGGCAGAGCCATTATATTAAAGTTGCTCTGATTTTCAAGTTCGTGTTATTTCCCCCATGCCACCTGACCTTTCTTGCAGCTTCCATGCTTATCAGTCTCATTCCTGGGCCAATGCAGTTGGAGAATCCGGCTCAGCAAATGGCGTGTGATGCATCCAAAGGCTCAGTGTTTTCATCTTTCCCTGCTAAGGCTGAGCCCAGCAAGCTGGACTTAATTGCATCAAGAGTTTTTATGTGAATGTCAGTGATGTTGCAATAACTAGCCACAATGGGATAGTCATCACAATTTCAACAACTGAGTATCTTTGTTTTTGTGAGCTTGTCTCATGCTTCATTTTATTTGAGTATTTCTGAATGTGTGTCTGTGGTTAAGCATATCTCTTTCCATCCTGGACCCAAACACTTGTATTGAGGAGGAGATGAAGAACAGAAAGAGAAGCTGGAATATTGACAGAATGATGACATTTCCTTAG
The DNA here is from genome assembly GCA_028646515.1 of Pseudochirops corinnae. NCBI lineage: Eukaryota > Metazoa > Chordata > Mammalia > Diprotodontia > Pseudocheiridae > Pseudochirops > Pseudochirops corinnae. The sequence continues at coordinate 96,042,183 of CM053590.1, forward strand.
CATTTATTATTTTACTGCTTTTGCATTTTGGAAAAAAAAGAATATCCTGGTATGAATTTGTGTCACAGGTATAAGAATAACAATTCCCTAAAAGGGGAAACAGAGTGTAGATAGGACTATAGCAAGGTTTATGTAAAAGTATTGTATAAATAGAGCTATTTGCGATATTTATTTCAGAGCCAAAGATTCGCTTAGACTTATGACCCCAGAGAGGGAGGAAAATCAGCATATCCATTGTGTTTTGGTTACAGTTCCAAGGCTAATCACTTTTTTGATTAAGTAAGGGTTCCCCCCTTTTATTAGAGTCTTTACCACCTGTAAATTAATCTGGATGTGGGGGGAAAGCGAGTTTGGGGAGGGGTGACTGGGAGAGAAGAGTTTTCTGGGAAGTAAGCAAAAGGCTTTTGAAATTCTAAGGGGCTTGTGAAATCAGAATGCATGTTTATTTATTAATGGCAACCAGGCAAATGTCCATATTTAAACACTCATTTAACTCCAAGAGTAAAAGACTAACTCTAATCACAATAATAATACCAATAATTTCATAATAATGATAAGCATTATATCCTTCAATACTTCAAGAGATCTGGGGTTTCATTCCATGCATCAGTGGAGATTGCTGCCTAGCCACAGTCTCTCATTATTTAATATTCTTGCTCATGTTTTTACAAAGAGAGTCTATGCAACTCTAGAGGTCTTCTTCTGACTCTTTTGTAGAATGTAAACTCCTAAGGGGCAGGACTATCTTATTTTTGTGTTTTGTCCCAAAGACTTGCCTGTTATATACACACTTAATTTGTGCCTATTGTTTCGTATTGACTAATTGTTGAGTGATTCTTTTAATATCTGGGCTTTCTGTTAGACCTTATCTTCCATAAATGAACAGTGCAAACACACACATAGGCACACACATACAGAGTCTTGTATGCAGTGGTGTGCTGCAAAATGTTTAACAACTGACTCTCCAGAAAATGTATTGCATGACCCATTTTTAAGTTTAATTTACATCTTAAACTTTTTTCTCCATCACTTTCTCAAGTCTAGACCATCAACAAAACAATAAATCAAGCCCTGAGTTGTAGAGGCTGCTGATACCTGACATGTAAGTGCTCAAACTGAAAATTTAACAGTAGGCTCTAACTCTATCATAACCCTTCCTATATGCCACTTCTCGGGAATAATTCATTGTTGATAATATGCTGTAGCCTACTGATAACTCACATTAATCTTCTCATTGGTCTTTGGGGTTATTTGCAATATTTGGAAACATATATGTTTGTGTGCATGCACACACATGCATATGTATATATGTAGATATTGTATACATACTATAAATACCAAAATGACATATATACATACAAGTCTGTGTATACATACACCATTAGAAGTAGTGTAGCAGAATGGATAAAAAACAAAGGATTGGGTCTCAGAGTCAGGAATACCTAAGGGTAGATCCTGCCACTTACATATACTGGCTGTGTGATCCTGGGCACTATCATTTATGTAACCTTATTGCCACAGGCAATTCTCTAAGATTATCATTTGTAGATCAATTTTGTAGGGGTTCGTCTGCATTGCTAAAGGGAGTTTCTTCACTGGAAGTTCCCTCTGCCAAGGAAATAATTCCCCATTGTGCACACACATACATATGTACATACACACAAAATGCATACACACATATATAATGTAGTGGCTGTACATATTGGCCCAGCAGTTCATTGGAAAGTAGAGTATTAGATTTGGATTCAAGAGCTCCTAGATTCAAATCCCAGCTCTGCCCATTAAAGACTGTGACTTTGAATAGGTAATATAACCTCTCTGGGTGTCAGGTACTTCAACTGTAAAATGAAGGAATTAGACTAAACAATCGGGCTAGACCACTTACATTCCAAGAAGTAGCTCTCCACCTTGACCATAGAATGACAACATTTTAGACAAAAAAAACCCAGCATAAATTGTAGAGGGTGGTGATTTGGGATAATAGAGGAATTCTCATGCTGACAAAATTTCCAAATTTTCAAATAGCCATCTCTATATAAATATAGCTATAAATATATACATTATAAATATAAAGATATATTTATAGATATATGTTATAAATATATGTAAATATAACATATATGTATATACACATATGTAAACACACATATCACATCTATCTATATATCTGTCGCTGTCATCTTTATTATTTTCTTTTTTCCATCCCAAAAGTCTTTGTGCAGTCCTAAATTTTAATAATAAAATAAGTTAAGCTTTAATAGCTTAAAACTGCACTAAGACTGGGATATATAGACTAAGCCTGTATATAATATGTAATATCATATATTTAAGTGTTCTAATTATCAATGTATCTATCAAAGAATCATAGAATCAAAGGCAGGGAAGAGACTTCAGAGGCCAGTCAGTCCCAATTATGCCTAATTAAGAATCCCTTCTGTAACATTCACCATGGTGGTCATTTAGCCCCTATTGAAAGACCCTCAGTGAGGAACTTCCAACCTACCTCCCTAGAAAGTTTTTCCTTAAAACAAGCCTCTATCTACCTCACTTCTATATGCTATTTCTCATCTTACCCTTGGAGGTCAAGCAGGAAGAATAAAATCCCTTTTCCACATGGTTTTGTTTTCTTCTAGATCTGTGTTTTCATTAACATAAGGAATTCCCAGTGAGAAAAGTCTCTCTATTGCTTTAAGTCAGTATATGATTTTAGTGACTTTTTTTTCCCCCTTGAGGATAATGAGAGGTTAAACAAGGCCTAGGATTTTACGGTCAATGTGTGTCAGGTGCAGAGAAACTGAACCCAAGGTCTTCCTATTGTCTGTTAGACTGTAACATCTCTCAACTTGATAGCCCTTCAAAAGTCTTAAGACTGCCATTATCTCCCTACTCAAGTCTTCCTTTCTCTAGGTTGAACATTGCCAGTTACTTCAAAGATAGTCACGATGTGGTCTGCAGTCCTCTAACTCTCCTGATTACCTGCTTCTGGACCTTTTCTAGTTTGTCTAGGTCTTTCCTAAAATGTGGTGTTGAGAAACAAACATATTATTTGACATGTATGCTGGCTGGGCAATGGACTAGTAGCAACCTCATTCTGGATACCATCCCTTTCTTATTGATACCTAAGAGAATGTTAGGCTTTATTTTTTAAAGTCTCTCTATCATACTCTTAACTCATATTAAGCTTACAATTCACTAAAATCTCCAGATCCTGCCCCCCTCCAAAACTCATGTCTTTCCATATTTCCCTTGAACTGTACTTTGCTTTTTAAAAGCTGCTTTTTAGAACCCATATGGAAACTTATGTGAATCAACATTAAATTTTGTCTTATTCACTTGTTTCATTTTTTAAAAAACCTGTTTTGAATCTTAATTCTTCCATTTGGTGTGTTTAGCTATCCCACCCAGTTGTATGTCATCTGAAAAAATGATAAACATGGCATATATGACTAGATACAGTGATAAAATGTCCGAGGATAAATCCCTGGAGATTTCCACTAAAGAACTCCTTTCATGTTCATATAGTTCAAACAGAATTCAATCATTCTATCAACTCCAAAGCTACCTAAATATACTATTAGTCACATTAGCTAACATGAGAGCCATTAATGTCAAGTGATTTTCTAAAGGCTAATATGGCATGATCTGTTCATTCTTCATGATCTTTCAAAGATCACCACCAAGGGCTACTGATTCACATCTGTTAGCTTCATAGTTTCAGGACTGGAAAGTACCTCACATTACTTAAGAATCATAGTTTTAGAGTTGAAAGAAACTTTAGTAGTCTTATAATGCAACTTCCTTATTTTATTGATGAGGAATTTTGTAGATGAGACCAGAAGGCTTACATGACTTGCCCTGACAAGTAGGAAATAGCTGAGCCAAGATTTGAACTTAGGTCCTTTGAATCTAAATTCTATACTCTTTCCACTGCAGTCATGTTAGTCCTGACCTGTTGGGGTGAACCCATTGAGGGTTTTCTGACATTCTCCTCATTTATCTTTAGTTTACACTATTGCTAGTCAGTTTTGTTCTGTCCTTTCCAGTTCATTATGCTGAGAAAACAGAATCAAAATAAGGATTGAGTAGTTCAGCCTTCTCACTGTGAACCATCATCTCCAATTTAGCTACCTAGAGCAGTGGGCCTAACCCTTATTTTATTCTCCCCTTCCCCTAACCATAACTAAACAAATACTTGTTTTCCTACACACTCACGGACGATTTCAGCTCATTCTGAGCTTTAGGTTTAGCTTATTCCTCTTAGAGTCTAGATCTGAATATTAGCTGGCTTGCTATTTGTTGAAAGGAAAATTCTTCATTTGGGCTCTCACCCTGATTAATGAGGCAAAACTCAGGACAAAGAGAATTAAAAGGAGTTTATTATAAGTACATCAAAGTAGCGACATGTTCATGGGCTGATCACTGAAGATCAACGATGGCCTCAAGAAAGGGCCAGCTCTTATTGGGAACTTCCATAATGAGATGAAGATAATTCAAGGAGACAAACATCAGCAAAAGAGTTTGTGCCCTTTCTTCTCAGTTCTTCCCCAACATAGCAAAGTACAGGACAATTTCCAGGTAGGGGTAACAATGTCACAAGTAGGGGGACAGGGCTAAGAAAATGTAAAGCAAAAAGTTGCAGATTTGATATTGCCTTTTCCCATAGAGGCTCCCCCAACCCTGATTGACAAGCCTGGCTGGGAACAATGGATCATTGAGTCAATATAGCTTTCGATAATCAGAACGTGTGTTTTTTTTTAGCTTTTTATCTTCTCTAGCACCTAGCACAATTATCTAAACACAGTAAGCAATTAATATATTTTTCTTAACATATTTTTTAAAAAATTATTTATTGTTAGCATTCATTTAAAAACAATTTTAAGTTGTGAATTTTCTTCTTTCACCCCTCTTCTAGTACTTGTGAAGGCAAGAAATGTGATAAAAATTATACATAAAAAACCATACAAAAGATATTTCCATATTAGCCATGTTGTACAAAAAGCAAGAAAAATACAGAAAATGAAAAAAATATGCTTTAATTTTCATTCAGACTCCATCAATTCTTTCTCTGGAGGTGGATAACGTTTTTCATTGTAAGTCTTTTAGAATTGTCTGGGATCATTGTATTGCTAAGAAGAGCTAAGTCATTCACAGTTGATCATCATTATAATATCTCTGTTACTGTGCATAATGATCTGGTTCTTCTTACTTTACTTTGCATCAGTTCAGATAGGTCTTTCCATGTTTTTTTTCCCCCTGAACCCATTCCCCCCCATTATTTCATATAATGCAATAGTATTTGATGACAATTATATACCACAATTTGTTCAGTCATTCCTCAATTGATGGAAATTACCTCAATTTTTAATTCTTTGCTACCACAGAAGAGGTGCTATTAATATTTTTGTACATATATGTCCATTTCCCTTTTCTTTAATCTCTTTGGGATACAGACCTAGTAGTGGTACTGCTGAATCAAAAGGTATGCAAAGTTTTCTAGCCCTTTGGGCACATTTCCAAATTGTTCTCCAGAATGATTGGATCAATTCACAACTCCATCAACAATGAATGCATCAGTGTACCTATTTTTTCACATTCCCTTCTTCCAACATTTGTAATTTTTTTTAGGTCATATTAGCCAATCCAATAGGTATGAGGTGGTACCTCAGATTTGTTTTAATTTGCATTTCTCTAATCAATAGTGATTTAGAGCATTTTTCATATGATAATAGATAGCTTTGATTTATTCTTCTGAAAACTATCTGCTCATATCCTTTGCCCATTTATCAATTAGGGAATGACTTGTATTCTTATAATTTTGACTCAGTCCTCTGCATATCTGAGAAGTGAGGCCTTTATTCAAGAAACTTGCTGTAAAAATATTTTCCCCAGTTTCCTGCTTTTTTTCCTAATCATTGTAAAAACAAACAAACAAACTAAACTTAATGCAATATATCTATTCACAATACATTATAATAACATACCATCATGTGTTGAACATGCCACATCATGTGATCAACATGCCACATCACATGGCAATGATGACAGAGTATTAAATGACAAGCCACATTATGTGATGGGTACACCACACAAGCCACTTCATTTGATGAACATAGCGTGTCATTGGATGAACACATTGTGCCATGAAAGAAACACCATGAGGTGAAATGGCACAACATGCTGCACCATGCGACAAGTATACCACATCATGCATCAGACACACCACATCACACTGCTACACAAACATGCTACATTATGCAATGGATAGCCATGCCATAGTCAAACATGCTTGCTATGTCATGAACATGCAATGTTCTCAATGAAGGTCTAACAATTGCTTTTCACTATTCCATGTAATCTAAACCACATTGATAGGATGACCTATCTGGAGCTCAAATGGGTATCTAGTCCAACCACCTCCTTTGACAGGAAAGGTTAAATGACTTACTCAGTGTTACACAGATGATAAGTGTGAAACCCAGGTCCTGTGACTACAACTTTAACACTCTTTTCACTGTACCACACTGTGTTTGCAATACTCTGGAAAATGATTTAGAGTTGGAAGAGGGACTTCAAAGGAACAGGGTGTCATGGTAAATGTAAACATATAAAGATACTATTAAGCTTTTTCCCCCCCAATGTTCCTCCAGGATTCCCTGGGTAAAGTGAGTGCAGAAGACCTGAAATCTTTAATCTTTGTTCATTGCAAGTTAAAATGCATGAAAGTAATTTCCTTTTACCCTCCCATCCATTAGTTCTCCCAGGAGTCAATAAAATGGGTCACAGACTTTGGAAAAAAAGGAGACAGCCTGTAGGTCTTAGTGTTCCTCTGATACAGAGATAAATTTGCATTTTTAATTAACATTGCATTGAAAAAAATATTTGTTATGACAACAGGATGATTTATCAAGGCTTTCCAATGCATGCTGGTGCAGGACTTCATTGCTCTGAATCTCTCCCCAGTGTTGGTATGATAAGCATTTAAAATGACAAAGAAAGAGTTTGTGAAACATGAAAAAAGGGTATACACAGTTGTACTCAAATACACTTGAAATATTTCCCATGACTGCCACTCCAGCATAAGAATTGTTATGTCTATCATTGTAACAATTATCCCTTCCATGTGCCAAACACCCATCTGCATGAGACAAAGGAGGAGACTCATGTTTTTATGTGTTCGATGAATGTCAGAGAATAATTGTTTGAGGTTACTGAACTTTAGACATCACATTATCTCTTTAAACCAATTGGAATTTCAGGGAAAAATCCAATTTTGAAGTGCATTTTAAAATTCCAGATACATCTTTAGTTTTTTAATGTGCCTTCCTTCCCTCCTCCAATATTTGTTGGTATTCAGTTGCTTTTGAGCACCCACATGTGCTAAGGGTATACTAGGTAACAGTTCTTGCCCTCAACTGGCATATACTCTATATGAACTTTATTCCAAAAAGGTATTTGTGTGTTAAAATATTTGAAAGTATAAAAACAATAGTGGTTGTGCTAATTTTGGCCTGATAATTAAGACCAAGAAAACAGAGCTAATACCATACCATCCATACAGGAACCTGGTTGCAGCATATGGAGAAATACTGAATGCTGTGGATAAGTTCACTTACCTTGGCAGTATACTTTTCAGGAATGGACACATCGATGTTGGGGTTGACACACACAGCCAGAGTTAGATCAGTATTTGGGAGGTTCTGAAGGAAAGTGTGGGAGAGAAGTGGTGTTAGGCTGCTTACCAAACTCCAGGTCTACAGAGCCATTGTGTTGACTTCATTGTTGTATGCCTGTGTGAAGCCTGGACAGTCTATCAGCACTCTACCAGGAAACTGAACAGATTACATTAGAATTGTCTTAGGAAGAGTCTGGAGATTACCTGGCAAGATAAGGTATTGGATACTGAGGTCTTTTCTCCAGCTGACCTGTCGGTAAACATTCAAACTCTACTGCGAAAAGTGCAACTCTGATGGACCGCCCACATTGTTTAAATGCCAAATGTGCCTTTGCCTAAAAGACTATTTTTAGGGAGAACTCACACAATGCAAGTATTCACACAGAGGTCAGAAGAAGTGATACAAGGACACTCTCAAGGTCTCTCTGAAGAATTGGAAATGATTGTGAGACATGGGAGATGCTAGCAAACCATGCCCAGCATGGTTTGCCCATATTAAAGAAAGTGCTGTGCTATATGAGCAAAGCAGAATTGCAATAACTCGAAAGAAATGTGAGATGAACAAATTTAGAGATATCTCCACTCCGAATGTTCATATGGACTATTTGTACCCAATGTTGGTAGAGCCTTCTGAGTTTATAGTGGTCTGATCAGCCACAGTCAGATGAACTGTATTTTGACTCCAGCATGGTGATGTCATTTTGGTTCTCTTTGAGCACAAAGGACAACTATGTTTTACAAAGCACTTTAGAAATATATCATTTGATCCTCATAAGAACCCTGGGAGTTAGGGGCCATTATTATATAATTTTAAAGATGAGGAAATTGAAGCAAGCATAAGTTAAGTGACTTTCCCAATGTCAAACAGTTAGTGTCTGAGCCTAGATTTGAATTTGAGTTTTCCTCATTCCAGGTCCATCATCCCTTGATCTGCTTCACCACTTAGCTGCCTTAGTAGCAGAGATAGGACTACAGCCCAGTTTAGGCCCCCTTCCCCTCCACTACACCCTGAATGTGATAAGAATGGCTGCATAGTATATAGACATGTGACTTAAACATCTGAATGCACAATAGTATGTAGTGTAGTCGAAAATTTCAAGACTTTCACTTCATTTTCTTATCTGCAGTTACAACAGAGTGTGGTACAAAAAACCAACAACTCAGAAAACCTGGATTCAGACTTTTGTTTTTATCATTTAATCTCTCTGGCCCCTCAGTTTTCTTTATCTGTATAATGAATAAGCAGGTCTAGATGCCTCGCAGGTACCTTCACTCTCTAAGGCTATGATTGTAGGTATATGTATGTCCCCTGTCCATTTATGAGAGTGATTTGTGACCTTATGACTACTTAGTGCTGTGTGAATTATTACTTATGAAGCATCGTGTTGTTTTCAATACTACACACACATACACACACACACATGCACGCACGCACACACGTTTATTTCTCTAGATAGTACATAGTGGATAGAGGGCTGCCCTTGAAAGTCAGTAAGACCTGGGTTCAAATCTCCTTCTGAAACTTATTAGCTATGTCACCACAGGCAAGTTATGGCTTAAATTCCTTGAGCCTCAGGAAAATTCTCTAAGACTAAATTATAGACATGCCAGATCCATTTGGTGGAGGGAGTTCTCACTCCTAGAAAATCGCAGGTCATTTAGATAGTTTCCATCTTCTTTTTCTACTTTTGTTAATCAAGCCTTATTAAAGTATTTTTGTTTGTTGTAGTTTTTCTAAGTATAATTGGATCAAAACTGGAAGGAATTTTAGAGATAATATAGTCAAATAATTACAAAGTTGGAAAGGACCTCAGAATCCAGTCCAGCCCTAAACTGAACAATAAACTCATTTACAATTTCCCCAAGAAGTGGTCATTTAACTACTGCTTAAAGACCTCCAATGAGGAATCACCTGAGGCAGTCCATTTTACTTTTAGGACAGCTCTAATTGTTTGGATGCTTTCCCTCACATGGAGCCAATTATGGGCCTCCCTTCAACTTCGACCATTGGTCCTAGCTCTACCTTCTGGCGCCAAGCAGTAACCCCCTTATTTTCCAGGCAGGAACATGGAGGCCTAAGCTGGTGAACTGAGTTGCACCCAAATCTTCCAGCTAGTTCTTGGTAGGACTGGAACTAGAACCAAGGTGTCTTAACTTTCCATCTTTTCGAAGCACCACAGCGGCTTCCACCCCCCCCCCCCCAAGCACCTACGTTTAATGGAGAACAAAGCACTTAGTAAACATTAAAATACCAAATAAATTCAAGTTATTATAGCCCAAGGTCATTGGGGTCATTAGTGGGGGCTGGAATTGAACCCAGACCTTCAAATTCCAGATCTAGGGTTCTTCTTACTGCATGATGATGCTTCTTAGACTTCGGGTCCCTCCCTTCGGGCCGCTGAAATTTCTCCACCTCAAAAAAAAGGTAAATCAAACAAGAAAAAAAAACAAACAAACAACACAAAAACTAGGTTCGGTAACCAAGTACCGTCTCTCTTCTGATTAGTTTCCCGTCTCCCTATGCGCATGTAATTGTGTGAACGGAGAGAGGGAGACACAAGCTCAGCCTTTGAATTAGCCAACCGGGTGACCAGGCACTACCCGCCCCTTTGCCCCCCTCCCACCTCCCTCCCCTTTTCATTCCTCTCTTGCTCCCTCCCTCCCTTTTCCTCCTCCTCCTCCTCCCTCCCCCCCTCCCCCCCTGGCTCTCGCACTCAGGAAGCGGCTGGCTGCTGGCCCTCACAACTAACTCTCTCTCTCTCTTTTACTTTCTCCCTCCCTCTTCCCAGTCTTTGGGATCCCTAAGTCCACGCAGCCTTGATAGAACCAGCACAGAGTAGAGAGCACCGCTGTCGCTGCTGCAAGCTTCCCCCCCTCCCCAACTCCTCCCCATCCCCGGTAGCGGAGGAGCCTCGCACCCCTTCCCCCTGCCACAAACCACCCCCCCCCCCCGCCCCCCGCAATCATTGGGTATCACCCTCCAGCCCACAGCCTCATCACCAACCAGACTTTGGCTAACTTTCCCTCGGTGGACAGGGATGAGCAGAACAGGCCGGGCACAGAGAAATGGAAACTCAACTTTAGTATATATTTTTGAGTTTTGATTTTTTTTTGGGGGGGAGAATGAGCTGATGCCCAGGGGGGCATCCCGTTCTCTTATACGAGCCCACGCAGCCCGCAGCAAAAAGTACCCGACTGAGTTTTGCTGCCCATTCCTCAGCTCGGATGGAAGTTTGCATTTCCAAAGGCCAAACCCTTCAAGCGTGCTGAAGCGCTGGGAACCAAAGTTGCTGTCTTATACTCAGCCCCTTGCAAGCAGGGCTGTCATTCTCGCTGGTGGAGAGGCGAGAGAGGCAGTCTGGGCAAAGGAAAAATGCACGTTGAGCTTTGTTGTGGAAATCCTGGTTACCTGGTAAGTGGATGCCATAGGAACTTCGCTTGCAGGCAAGAAAGCGAGTTGGGGGGAGGGGGAACCTTAAAGCTTCCTGGGACTTGTATTAGAAATAGTTTTCCCCGGGAACACTGTGAGGACGCGCTGTTTCAAGTGTTGCGTCCTTCACCCCTATTCTCGATGAAGGAGCAGCTTTAAAAAAAAAAACCAACCAACAACAAAGTAGTATTATTTTTAAGACGGGGGAAAGGGAATACACTTTTCTTGTCAGTTGGGTAAGAGCCCAAAGAGTGAGAGTCAAGGCTGGACAGAGTGCCCTGGATGGTGGTGAGAAATTGGAAAGAAAGTGGCTTTAAAGCAGGCTTGGTAAAGGGAAGGATTCATTTTTTACCAAAAGAACCAGTCCTGCTGTTGCTTAGGAATCCGATCAAGTTAAGGGACGGGAAGGAGTAGTGTATGCCGACCCAAAAGTTTGTGTGAAAGAGAAAGTTTGGGGAAGTGGGTATTGATAGGGTGACGTAAGTTCATTCTTCAGACATAGGTTCTGTCTGTCTGTCTGTCTACCTCCCTACCTACCTACTTACCTACCTACCTACCCCACTACTTGCCTACTTCTGATCTTCTGTATCATAGCCTATTTCCACCATATACGTGTCTAACAGTAGCAGATATGTAGTATTTTGTATACACATTGTTGTAGCAGATAGTTCCATTAGGGGTGCGTTAGTTAAACCCACGTGTTTGTTGATATACGTGAAAACAGTGTTGGACTTCTGAGTGTATTTCGCAGCGAATATATTCCCATCTATAGGGCTGCTCTGTGTAGGTATCTATACACACACCTGCATCCAGAATCCTTGCGTGTTGCCAGCACACAGACACACTCAGACACAAACACCGCGCTGCATGTGTCACCGAACGTTTACGTTTTGATCGTGCAGAGCAAAATGTCAGGACTGTTTTGAAAATGTCTCATTTTCCCTCTAAAAGGGCTTTGTCCCGCTTCAGTCTCTATAAATTACCCTTGTGTGTTTTTGAAGGAAGTCTGTCCAAGTTGCTCTCCGGAAAGCATGAGTCTGCAGTTCGAGTTCTTGGGCACGCACGCACACACACACACACACACACACTCAACACACGTACACACACGCACACATATAAACATGCACACTCAGGATCCTGTTCTCTCCCCCCTCCCCCCCCACTCCCCCAGCACTGTGGTGATGTAGACTTCCAAATTACTCACTTTAGCTGACAAATCGGTTAGGGAATGAAGAAACAATACTGTCTGGAAACTTTGGGGGCGCGTCTCCTTGGCTTTGAAGGATTTGTCATCATGTAGATGATTAAGTTAGGTACCTGGAGGGAGAAACTTTGGGAAAGTTCATTTCCGGTTTTATTATCTCCAGGGCGTTGGGGGTAGGGATGGTGGTATAGTTGCCTGGCTGGAAGCTAAACCCAGGCTGTAGCTCCGAGATCAACGAAGTTCCCTTCTTTTCACTGCACCTCGGCACAGGGATTGTTCTCTCAACTTGCCCCAGTCTGGGGGGTGGGGATGGGGGGCGAGGTGGTGTGTGCGCCTCTGAGGTGTGAGGCATTTGGGAAAGGCGAGGAGAGTAGGCCCACACTTTATTTGCTGGTCTGGTTCGGCTAACCATTCATGACTGTGACTTTATTAAAGGATTGCTGAGTGAACCCGAGCCCTCCTGGCAAAGAGCTTATTCAGGACGGAGTTGCACAACAGGAAGCCTGGGCGCTTTTTGTTTTGCTTTGTTGTCCTTTCTGATAGGATGGATTAGTTTGGTTGTTGTGACGAAGGACTAGGAAGGGAATCGTCTCCCCTCACCCTCCACCTCCACTCCCCCAATCCATCCCCTTCTCAGGCTTCCATTGGTCTTTAATAACCCACCTCCACCCACCATCCTGGGCTTCCCCAGGTAGCCAAGGTGGGGAGAGGAGCACTGGCAGAGAAGGCATATTTGCCCAGCCCTGGGCACACGGGGTTGTGGGGCTACTTTCAGTCAGTCTGGAGATTAGGGATGAGCGGCGAATTGGTTTAAAAGGCCCCATTCCTCTTTTCCCCCTTCTACCCCTTCTCTTTTCAAGTTCTGGGGATAGTCAAGAATTGAGACCAGGCTGCGCTCAATCCTGGGAGATCTGGTATCCTCTTGGGGGGGTGCTTCTCCTTTCTGTCATATGCTCGGCGAGCACTGACTTTACTCCTCTCTCCTTTTTCCCTTTAGGTATCCTGACCCCATTCATCCCCTTTTCTCGGCAGGCTCTGGTCCTGGAATTGCAGGACAGTTTCTCTGACCATCCTTGCTTTGCTGGAGGAGGGTTTGCTTTGCCATTCTTGGGTCTGCCATTCTTTCATCTCATCCCTCTCTTCTTGCTTTGAGGCATCTCTGTGTATTTGTTTGTTTGTTTGTTTCTTCCAAGGTCGAAGACAGTTTCTTCTCTCAGGTTGGGAGAAGGGAACTGGGGTGCCTGTGTGAAGAGGGAAGTTCTTGGGCTCCCTCCAGCGGTGAAATTACTTCTACTTTGTGGGGCGTGGAAAAAAAATCAGATAATTTTAGTTTCCTGGGTTGGTTCATAGAATTGAGGATTGAAAGGGTATTTATAGAAAATCCATTCCATTCTTCTTATCTTATGGGTGGGGAAACTGAGGTTTAAAATAATTTGCCCAAGGTTACATATTTGCTAAGTGGCCACAATAGAATTTGAATTTGGATGACATTTTTCGACTATGCCCCATTGATGTCCATCTAATCTAACCCCCATCCTTTTTACAAGCACGAATAGGGGCTGAGGACGTTATTTGACTCTCCCAATTAGAAAGTGACAGAGTCTAGATGGTAAAGAAGAAACTTGCAGTCAACAATTTCATTCACTCAGTATGTATTTATTGAACCCCTTCCATATACAAAGCACTATGCTAGAGACTCTCTGGAAGACGTCAAGATGAGAGGTACCATGATGTGATGGAGAGTGCTCAGGACTTGGGAGTTAAAAAAATCCTGGCTCCTACTTTCACCTCAGACTTTTACTGTGTGTCTGAACTTTAAATCACTTGACCTTTCTGTACCTCTGTTTCCTTATGTGTTAAATGAGGGGGATGGATGACTTCTAAAGTTGCTTTCATATCTATGTCAATGATCCTATGAATGACTCAGGCCCTGCCTTACCTTTCTGGGCCCTCAGAAAGCACTGTTTCGCTTCTTCCTATCATCCCCATTCCCAAACCAAAGAATAGACTCCTTATATCTCTAGTCCATAAAAATCTTAAAACTCAATCATTTTTAAGAGTTTCTAGTATTATTTTTGGCTCTTCCAAAACCTTGGATTAGTAATGATTTCTACTGCAGGAATCAGCTGATTCTCTCTTTTTTCTTGCCTTCAACCCATTCCTCTCCCACCACCAATCCCCCAAGCTAGGCCTATCCTTTTCTTCAGAGTACTGGTAGTTTGGATCCCAAATAGTCACATCTTTACCTAAATCTTCCTTCTCCTCTCTCCTATTTTCTCTTTTCCTGAGTGGTCTAGGTTCTAACTCTCTGGACTTCTTTTTCTACTATAAACTCCCAGACCCTGAAGTTGCCTTTTATCTCTTGTCTCCACCCATTGGAATGTAAGCCCCTTGAGAGCAAGGGTTGCCTTAAAATTTTTTTTTTTCCATGTGTATTCCCAGTATTTAACACTGTGCCAAATGCTTAACACATTGCCCTTAGACTTGGTACCAGAAGGCTATCTGTGGCTATTACAGAGTTATTGAGAGCTGTCCATAGAGTTTGAGCAGTGGGAAAAGGACAGAAGTGCTTAAAGGAGTGCTAGTATCATTGTGGAAGTGATAGGTCACTTTAGAGGTTTGATATTAGGTGCTTTTTGTAAATAAAGAAATAATATTATCTCATAGGGCAGCTAGGTGGTACAGTGTATAGAGTGCTGGACTTGGAGTCAGGCTTATCTTCCAGAGTTCAAATTTAGCCTCAGATGCTTCTAGCTGTGTGACCCTGGGCAAGTCATTTAACCCTTTTTGCCTCAGTTTTCTCATCTGTAAAATGAACTGGAGAAGGAAATGGCAAAGCACTTCAGTATCTATGCCAAGAAAACCTCAAGTGCAGTCAAGAAGAGTTGGATGTGAGTGAACAATAACATCTCATAAGTAAATATATAAAATAAATATTATAAATAATATTTCATAAAATGAGATTTTAAAACTGTTTTGTAAATCTTAAAGCACTACTTAAATGCTAATTATTAATACTACTATTTGAGGGACGAAGAACAATAGTTTTAAAAATAATTTCTAAAAAGCGCTGATCTTCACATATTCCTATAGATTTATGCTGCTACTCTAGGTTAGTACTAAGGTAAATTTGGAAAGGAGGGAGAGATTTGGGGTTATTTTATAGTCTTTGTCATTTCTCTTCCCCCAAGTCTGACCTTAATAACTGAATTTGAATTAATTAATATTAATATAACCATAATCCTTAATAAAAGGATTTGTTCTGTGAAGTTTGGATTCAGTCAAAGAGCAATACTTGAGGACCTAGAGGGCCACATGTGGCCTCAAGGATGCAGGTTCTCCACCCATTCCTCAGGAGTTTATAAACCCCTGAGTATGAGGACTATTTGCTTTTTTTTTTTTTTTTTTTTATCTTTGGCTTTCTAGCACCTACCACAGTTCTTTGTATACTGTAGATGTTTAATAGTTTAATTGTTTCTTGAGTTCAATTGTGGCCATTTTAAACACGTCCTCCTTATTTTGTATTTCTTAAATTGTGTATTTGTACTTATTTGTATTTCTTAATTTCTTGCTCCAGTCTGACTTGCTAGAAGCAGAAATTATGGGATACAAGTAGAAATAGAAAACTATTGTTTAATTTTTTTCCTGCCTTGATTGGCTACTGGCTAGTTAGGAGAAATATTCTCTCCACACATCTATCCTGGTAGAATTTCAGAAAACTCTACTCCAATATTCATGTCTGAGGCAGTCAAATTCCTGGGGTATATTTTTGGAGAGAGAGTTATTGATTACGAGAAATAAGAAAAACAGCTTTTTGATTGGTGGAACCCACAGAGCCCTTGGGCAGTACAGATTCACTCTAGAGTCTAGACCAAATCAGGTTGTAATGGCATGAAGCAGACCCTGTGGAAAAATATCCAGCTGCTTTCTGTCCATGATATGTCTTTACTAGCTTCAGATTAGAGTTCAAGAGTATTGATCCTTCTTCCTTTTTGTTTACTATTGTTGAGAGACTATGCGGTATATTGGAAAGAACATGGTATTTGAGGTTGGATACTCTAGGTTCAAATTGATCTACTTCTTACTGCCTATGTCTCCCTTCTAGACCTCAGATTCCTCACCTGTGAAATGTGGGGGCTGAACTATCATCTCCAGTTCCTTGTAATTCTTAATCCTATCAACTGAATTAGGGGAACCTCTTTGTTTTATTTCATTTTCTTTGTTCTCTTTTTGCAGTTTTTGTTTTACATCCTGTCAGTGTAGGTCCTACTCTTTCATTCAGTGTAGGTCCCAACCCTTCATTTCTTGAGTCACTGTGGCTCCCAAATCATCCCATGGTGGGCAGACGTCTGGTGGTATTCTTCTCATTTAGCTACACTGATTCTTGGATAGCAAACACACTCAGTTGCCTGGCCAGTTCTCAGAGTTTTACATCTTGAACTTCTTACTTATTGGTTTAGTCTTTGAGATTTCAGGGTCATGTCCAAGTCATCTTGAGCACTCAGAGTAGAACTTTGGTAGAAGAATAACACATATCCCTAGAACTCTGATCACCTTTTATCCCCTTTATTCTGTGATTTCTATTGTATTTATCTGTTTTAACATCAAAGATCTGTAGTTGGAAAGGACCTTAGAGGCCATATAGTCCAACACCTTTATATTACAGATAAGGAAGCTGAGGATATCCTGTTATGTTAATTGCTCAAGGTCAGGCAGGTCATAACTGTCAGAAGTAAGATTTGAACCCATGTCCTCTGACTCCAAATCTAACCTTCTTTCTACTTCATGCTACCTATGTAACCTTGGGGACAGAAGTAGAGTTCTTCCTGCTATACCAGAGGATTTTGTTTTTATCTTTATATGCTCAGCACCTAATCTGATACTTTGTGCATGGCAGACACTTTATAAATATTTGTTGCAGTGAATTTGTTGAATGATGAACATTTCCCAGTTATATGAGAAACATATTTATAAACCCCAAATTTTCCATGGACCACTTCCTTCAAGAAAGTTTAACGCAACAAATCCACAGTACACTGAACATCATCTTGAAGTTATTCAATCCACACTTGCTGAGTCTCTATTATATGAAGAGCAGTATACTAGGTACCATGTAGAAGATTATCAAGAAACAGAAAACTATTCTCTGACAATGAGAAACTTATAGGCCATCTAGCAAACTCGACTTAGCTTGGTAAGATTATGGAACATATTAAAGACATGGCTAGTGAAAAGGAAGTGATGATCATCATATTGTTTTTTATCATAATAGCTTATGCCAGACTAACCTCATTTCCTTTGTTGACAGGATTATTATACTATTAAAATCAGGAGAAGGCTATAAATATAGTTTACCTCAATTTGTGCAAAGAGGTTGATAAATTTTCTCATGTATTCTTGTGGACAAAATGGGGGGGTACAGACTTCATGATAGTACAGTTAGTTGAATTTGGAATTAGTTGTGATATTGCCAGTGGAGTAGTCCAACATTCTAGCTTTGGCTCTGTACTTTATTTTTAATATATTTTGTTAAATATTTCGCAGTACATTTAAAATTTTTAACATTCATTTTTTTTCAAAAATTTGACTTCTAAATTCTCTCCGTCCCTTTTTCCCCTTCCCCACTCCTTGAGAAGACAAGCAATATTATATCATTTTTATGTGTGAAGTCATGTAACACACATTTTCATATTAGTCATGTTGCAAAAGAAAACACACACACAAACCCAAGAAAGATAAAGGAAGTGGAAAAAATGTGTTTCAAACTGTACTCAGAGTTCATCAGTTCTCTTTCTCTCTGGAGGTGGATAGCATTTTTCATCATGTGTCCTTTGGAATTGTCTGGGTTAATTGTCTTGATCAGAGTAGCTAAGTCTTTCACAGTTGATCATCATTATGCTATTACATTACTGTGTGCAACGTAGTTCTGGTTCTACTCACTTCACTTTGCATCAGTTCATATTCCATTGCCCACATATACCACCCTATGATTAAAAAAATTTTTTTCTTTCTTGATATGTACAGAGACATGGAAAAAGACATGCTTATTGAATTTAAAGTTGTTACAAAGCTAGGAGAGATAGCTAACAATTTGAGTGAGAGAATCAAGATGTAAAAATATGACAGGCTAAACTTTGGGGCCGAATCTAACCAGATCAACTTTATTAATGAAAGCTGTAAAATTTGTAATTGATTTTTAAAATCAACCATACAAGATGAGGGTTACCCGGCTAGATAGAAGTTTATCTGAAATAGACCCAAGGGGTCAAAGTAGAACACAAACTCAATAGGAGCTATAGTTGTATGACAGGCAAAAAAGCTAATGTTGTCTTAAGCTGTAACCAAAGAGGAAGAGGGTTTAGGAGGAGGGTAGTGATGGTTCCATTCTTTTCTGCTCTGTTCTGACCATATATGGTATATAGTTTCCTTTTATGAATGCCACATCTGAAGACAGACTTTGATAAGTTTGAGGATATCCAAAGGAGGGCAAGCAGAATGATGATCATGCCATATGAGGGCAAGATGGAGCAGCTTGGGGAGTGATAAGAGATTACTTAGGGGACTCATAAGTTTTTAAATTTTACTTAAATCGATTTAATTTGAAGGACTGCCACATGAAAGCAGGGTAAGATTTGTTCTTTTTACCTGTAAAGGGATGAACTGGCAGGAAAAGATTGAAGTAAATGTCATGCCACACAACTATCAAATTGATATTGCTGAAACACAGATTTGACCCTGTTACTCCCCTATTTAGGAAGCTTCAGTAGCTCCCTATTTCCTCTAGGATAAAATGCAAATTCCTCTGTCTGTCATTTAAAGCCATTTATAATCTTCCTCCAGTCTATTTTTCCATACTGATGACACATTACATCCCTCCATTTTCAGCTAAATTGGTCTTTGTGATGTTCTTCATAGAAGAAGATATTCTGTCTCTTATCTCCTTGCCTTTGCATAGTTCCCCATGCCTGAAATGTTCTCCCTCCTCACCTCCAACTCTTTAAACCTTTAACTCTAACACTCAATTCAAGTGGCTCTCCCCTCTACCTCATTTAAAAATCTTTTCAGAATTTCTCTAATTATTGTTCTGCCTGGAATTCTATTTTGTGCATATTTGATATTTAATTATCTGGGCATGTACCGTCCTCTGAAAATGTCAATGTCTTGTAAAATGTAATGTCTCATAAAAATGCAAACCTCTTGAGATTAAGGACTGTCTTGTTTTTATTTTTGTCTTTGTAAACCCAGAGTCTAAAACAGTACTTGGCACAGAGCAGGCACTTAAAAAACTCTTATTTACCTGAACTGATGGAAGGAAAAATTCCAAACTTTGTAAGAGTTTCTGAACAATGAGATCCATCTGAAAGTGGAGCAGTCTGCCTCAGGAGGTAGTTGGCACCCCTAACCAAAGGTCTTGAAGCAATGAATGGAGGACCATTTGTTGAGATGCTTTAGGGTGAATTCTTGTTCGGGTGATGGTTCAATTTAATGGCCTCTCTGGTTTCTTCCATTTCTCATGTCTTGTGATTCTATGAGATTGAATACATAAAAATGGAAAAGATTAAAGAACTGAAAAAGTAACATGAAAAGTGCAAACAATCTTAATGAATGAAAAAAGAAACATTTATTAAATGCTTACTATGTTCAAAGCTTTATTCTAGGTGCTAAAGACTAATTCTAATCACCTTTCAAAATTGAAGTCAAGTTCTGCTTTATCTATCAATATTCTTTGTCTACCCCAGCTCACAAATTAATGAATAAGTAATTGAATTAATGAGTTGAATTCAGTATACTCTTCGATGAATAGCTGAACAAATGAATGGGCTCTCTATAAGCTCTATCTCTTCTCCATGACTGTTAGTATTGAAATCTTAGTATTTCAAAGATGTGTTGTTGTTTTGTATGATTGAAGTTTTCTTCACTTATGCAGACCACAGTCCTTGGTGATTTAGAAAGTAGTTTTAGAGAGATATTATGACTGAAGAATTTGTCACCTAGCAGACAGAGTGCTGAGCTTAGAATCAGAAATGCTTGAGTTCAAATCTGACCTCAGACATTTACTAGCTTTGTGATCCTGGGCAAGTCACTTAACCTCTGTTTGTCATAATCTACTGGAGAAGGACATGACAAACTTCTCCAATGTCTTTGCCAAGAAGACCTCATGGATAGTATGGTTCATGGGGTCATGAAGAGTCAGACATGACAGAATGACCAAACAACATACTGGACAGTGGACCTTTGGGAATTTATTTATGAATAGATAGGAACAGACAAAGAGACCATCACTGGGCCCCATGACTGAAACCTTTCCAGGTGAAAAGGGGAAAGGGGAAGAGAATTACCATTTATCTAGCACCTACTATGTGCCAGACATTGCGCTAAGTACTTTTTACAAATACAAACTCCTTTGCTTTGGGAGTTTCCTACTATTGTGTACAGTTTTTGCAATCCCAATTTACCCAACAGTATGATGAGGACACATTGGAAAAAGACTTCAGTGATTACTCAACCAGTCTTGGAGATCATTGACAGACATAAGAAAGAGAGTCCAGTGTAATTTTGCATGATTTAAATGACATGAATTGGATTCTTGTGGTAACTTTTTAGATGAATGGTTATCATTTGTGGTGCAGGATCAAATGAGAATTGGATAACTAGCAGATTTGAGTAGTGTTATTTCTGTGAAAATTTCCATCTTGGGGAAAAAAGAATGGACTTGCAAAGTATGTGCAACAGGAGATATTCATTGTTAAATAAGAAAACAGATTCACAAATACAGAAATCCATTTTTAATACTTTATACAAGCAACTCTTGGAAGCACTGCACAGTGATATACATCAGAACAAAAGTGTAGTGCCCATAGAGGAATGGGGAGGGAGGGGCAGAGGATCATAGGAACTTAGACAAAGAAAGGACCTTCTAGCTCATTTATTCTGACACTTCTTTTTACCAATGAGGAAACTGAGGTCCAGAGAGCTCCATGTTCTTCTTTGGGTGAAAAACTAGAAGATCTGTGTGAGTAATGGCTGCCAGGGAAACTTTAGTTTGATTGATCTGTACAAGAAAGAACCTGATGGTACCATAATCAGGAATTAGTAATAGTAATAATAATAATAATAATTAATAGCTAACATTTATAGAATGCTTTAAGGTTTGTGCTTTATAAACATGTCATTTTATCCTCACAATCACCTTAGGAAGTAGATGCTGTTATTACTCCCAGTTAGAGATGAGGAAATTGAGGCAGACAAAAGTTAAGTGATGTGCCCAGCAAGGGTCACGCAGTTAATGAGTGTCTAAAGTTAGGTTTGAACTCAGGTCTTCCTGACCCCAAGTCCAGTCGCTGGGGGAAGTTAATATTGCAATGTTGTTAGGCCGATAGGGTCAGAGTATGTAGAGTAAGACCAAGCCTTCCTCTTTAAAGAGATTTATAAATTTTTCAATGCATCATTATTTCTGAGGTGTAAAAGTGGTATTTTTCTGTTATTTTAGGCATGTTATAAATGCCGCACACCACAACCAGAGGCCACAGATATGCAGGAATTCTTGTTATTCCTACATGTGAAGGAATGGCTTAATATTTTCCCAGCCCTTCTCAGCATGACCAATAGATTCCAACTCTGTCTGTGACTTGACTGAGAGTAGATGAATCACCTGGAGATTTTTCTGAATAAATATGTTGTCATGTTGGTTAGGGACCTACTCATTGTTATGGAGTTTCATACCTTGGCAGTCAGCAAACGAAAACAGTCTTTGTTGTTCAGAGGCTCCAGGTTTAGAGAAGTCATTTGAAAAATGGGCAAATTGCTCACTTTGAAGCAATTCTTACACATCAGGATATAAATATTCATTTGCACTTAACACCGAACTGGAAAGTTTAGGCTGTGAGAGCAACACTTTAACATATTTATGTTTAAGGACTTGCTAAGTGGTTTGATTTACAAAAAATCTTACTGAAGTAGATCCACTTTCCCCCTTTTCTCTTGAAGTTGCTGCAATCTCAAGCCTTGCCAGCTGTCATTCATGTGGGCTGATGCAATGATTTATACAGGACAAATAGGCAAGAATGCCCTTTTTATTTCATTTGCAGTATTTTATTACCTGTACACCTCCTGGAGTCAGTACGGTTAAGTTAAAAAAAAGCCAAGGGGAAAAAAACCCCCACCACCATCACCATCAGCAAAACAACCTTAAAACAAAATCATAGCCAGTTATTTTGAATATTTTTTTTAAAGACAATTTATTTTTACAGTTCTTTCCAAAGAAGAAAACTGTGTCTTAAACAAGCCATTGACATGCAGAGTTGTTCACTCTCTGCCATTCAGGTAATGAATGCAGCAGTGACATCATTGGGAATGTGTTCATTTTTCCATTTCAAATTCCTTTTTTCAAACTCTAATGGGTAACTCATATTAAAAGCACTCTTTGAAAGACTTCAATCTTGAGACAGCTAAATGTGTTAACCTCTTTTTCTTTCACTCTATGCTTGGTATCTTGCATGATTATTAATTCATATCATGCATTTACTGAATACTGAAGTCTTTGGGGGCAGGGTAAGAGAAAAGTTTTAAAAGCTACTGTTTTTCTTCGTGGCATCTTCCTGCAATGGAATATCTTCTGAACAATTTTTGGTGCTCTAGTTAATAGGATACATTCTGGCATGGAGTCCAAGCTGAGTGTGGTGGTCTTGGTCAATCTTTGAGAAAATGGATGATTTCATACCCCACTAGACAGACCCAATTGTTTGAGATAGTAAGTGTGAGTAGAGGTTAGCATGAAGATTTGTATGCACAGAAAATTCAGACATAACTTATGCAATTTTATGTAAAGTGGGGCAAAAAGGGCTTCCCTCTGTCCATTCTGTGCATTTTCCCTATAGCACTAGGTGCTAAAAACATCAGATGCTTCTCTTGTAAGCACCTTCGAGGGATGGGGCAAGGAGGGTTCTATATTCAGAGTTGTCATCTAGTAATGATTACTTACAGGTGCATAGCACTTTACTGTTCACACACTGATTTTGTTTACATATCACACATTGCATATACTTTATCATTGCAACAACTCTGGGAGGTAGGAACTTTTATTCACTTTTGTGAGATGAAGAAACTGAGGCCTAGAGAGGACCTATCTTGGCTAATGAGTGGTACATTTGGAGTAAGAGCCCATGCCTTCTGACTCTTCTTCCAGAGTTCTTTCCATTGCATCCAGCTGTCTCTCACTACACTAAGCCCTCTCTGCATCCTGGAACATGTTTTTCATCCTAAATCAGTAAGTCAGTCAATCCATAGGTCTTAACCAACACAAATTTGTTGAGTGTCTACTATGTACAAGGCCTGGTGGAGAATGAATTTGGTGGTGGGACTATGAATCATTTAATTATTATTTTAGAGCTTAATAACAAAAAAAAGACAATTTAAGACTAGGTGGTTCTTTCATCAAGCAAAATGTCGAAGGCTTATTTTGCATCTAGGATATCTCTCTATCAAAATATGAATAAAGAAGTGACCACAGAGCTCAGGCTACTCTTTGAGGGCTCTAAACACATAATGCAATAGTCACAATAAATACTCTTGGAGGTGGAGCCTGGGTTCAAAAGAGGCAAAACCTGTTTTCTACTCATTGATCTTTTTGAAACGATTGCTTTTTATCTCAAACTACATCTGTGATTTCCAACTACCTTTTCCTGGTGAATTGCTGGGGTTATATCACAGGGTACTGATAAAGCGATGACTAGGAGGAAATTAAACCAATGTCCTATATAACTGTTACAATCATACTAAGGGTATACAAGGACCCCATATGCAAAGGTGATATATGTTATGTGAATGCACTGAAGTAGGCCAAGTGAATTCTAGGAGAGTTTTAATTTTTTTAATACTACCCTAAACCAATATTTTCCAGGTTTTAAATATCTTCATTTCACCTGTAGTTGGCTGGCATAGAGTGATTGAGTTATAGATACTAACACGAAGCCCCAAAAGGTAAAAATCTCATTTTAAAGACATTTTATTTTTTAAGCATTAATTGGAATTTTCCAGACAGAAGCATTAATTCCTCAAGTGTGTTGGTAATTTAGTCTTTTTTTCATGGTTTTCATTTTTTAGGAAATTTATGTTGGTTAGCAAAATTTCTGTACTTACTGCTCCTGCTTTAAAACAAATAAAGAAAAATAACTTTCTTAGATAAAAAATACTAAAAAGTTACTGAGAAGATATGCAGAAATGTCTTTCTTTAAAACTTTCTTTACAACATTAAAGAGTCACACGATTCAGGAAACACCATAAAACTGAAGTCAGCATTAGAGACAGAATTAGCAGA
Organism: Pseudochirops corinnae; assembly: GCA_028646515.1. Classification (NCBI taxonomy): domain Eukaryota; kingdom Metazoa; phylum Chordata; class Mammalia; order Diprotodontia; family Pseudocheiridae; genus Pseudochirops; species Pseudochirops corinnae. The sequence continues at coordinate 96,066,805 of CM053590.1, forward strand.
TGACCTCGAGAAAAGAGGCTTTTGAAAACATTTACTTTAATGCTTTCAATGTAAATGGGCACTACCAGGTAGCTCAACCCTCCAGTTTAGAATTTGGTTGTGGTTTTTCTTCCTGCTTTTATTTTTTTCTTTAAAAAAAGTTCAAAATGGAAGGATTTTTTTTGTGGGGTTTGGGAGGTTTTTTTTTTCCTTCCTTAAAGTGGCCCCCTGGGGATTTGGTTCTGTAAATCAAAATCAAAGTTTCTAACTAGGAGGCTTTCATAGAATTTTTGTGATGTGTTTTTTGAGTTGTCTTTGGGAGAAAGTTAGAAAGTAGGAGGGGGAGGATTGTTAACATTTTGTTGTTCTTGGTGGAATGTTGGTTTAAAACATGCACAAAACATGAAGCCTCTTTTAATTTCACTGTAAGGGAGAAGAGGCTCCCCTTGAGTAAATTCTACATATACTATTCCTTTAGGGCTTGGGGTGCAATGGGAAACACCCTGGATTTGGAATTGCAAGATGTGTGTTTTTGAATCCTGCCTCTATCCATTATTACTAGGCTCAGTTTCTTTTTCTCTAAATTCTGGGGGGGGGGGAGGTTGGACTTGAAGGGGGTTGGAACTCTAATGTACTTTTCAACTCTAACTGTAAATCAGGAATCTCTTGAGATGAGTAAGAGGCTTTGGGAAAGCTGGGAATATTTCAGTATTACTAGCATCTGTACATGTTGGACAATTGGAGTATGCAAGTTCATGAGTGCCTACTCTGCTGAATAAAAACCTAAAGGACCTGCAGAATTAAATTAAACTTTGTAAATAGGGATGTTATAATACATAGACCTGCAATACTATCCAGCACTCATTTAGAGAAAGAGCATTATGCTAGACCAATACAATATATCTCCCCTGTAATAACCTCCTGTTTCCACATGTTTGCACTTTCCTCTTGTTAAAATTACAGACAAGAATAGTTTTGATTTATTGGTGACATCTAATATAGCTGTGTTTATATTGTTGCCAATAAAATGACTTACATGATTGGTTTTTGTTTATACAATCTTTTCTGGGGAGTCAGTCACCTGTGTTAGGACAAGGTACATTCTGCTTTATTAAAATGAACCCTTGGGATCTAAGAACATTCAGCTCTATCTGTCCTTGATTGAATTGCAAAATATGCTTCACCCTGCAGCCGGGCATGAGAATAAATTATATTGCCCATCAATAGGTTTTCTCATTTATATTCTCCTGGCTAAAAAATGCTTAACAATGAAAACAATTAGGAAAAGATATCAGTCACATTAGTAACCAAAGTAAGAACACCCTAATTTTGAAAAGGTCATTTTCATGTCGTTTAAAACTTATTAACTAAAAAGCAAACTACATTTATATGTATGCACAAATATGTATGTAAATAAGAGTCCACAAAGGATTCAGGATTCTATTTTAGGTAGTTTCCTCTTTGGCAAAGGGTCTGTATGAAGACACAGGTATAGTCTTTTCTCCTTTTTGACCTTTATATTAAAGTTGAGTTGTCTATGCAGAGTAATAGCTACTCTGCAAAGACTTTTCAGCATGAGGAATGGAAAATGCAACAAAGACTAAATGTAGCCTAAGGAAATTAAATGATGTATAAAAATTAATAATTAACTGGCTCATCAAATGAATGATGACCCTAAATGAGTCTACTAATGTTATTTGCCAAGAAACAGCTTTTGACTTCAGGTAGACATGATAGGACCTAGGTTTGTTGGAATGATTTCTTGTGCCTGACTGAGTTAGCAATTTTTTTTTTTAAATTTTAATTTGCTTTAGTTACAGCAGTTCTCAACATATGGGTTCACATGTTGGGAGTTGGGAGTTGAACGACCCTTTCACAGGAGTCACCCAAGACCATTGGAAAACACATATTTCCACTGGTCTTAGGAACCGAGACAGCGCTCATCTATCCATCTCCAGGTGGGTCCGCCCAGATGTAGATATATCCACATACGAGAAGGGTCGTGGCATTAGGAAGGTTGAGAACTACTGAGTTAAATAGTAAGGAATGGATAGGATTGAACACGCAACAGGGAGTCAGCACCTTTGAGATCTAATAATCTTAGCTCTTCCAGGAAATGCTTGAAGTTATCCAGTCTCTACACATCCCTGATTTCCTTGTGTGCTAAATGGGATTCTGTGGTGTAGAGCACTGGATCTGGAGGCAGAGGTCTGAGGTTGAGATCTGGGACCAAATCACAGGGCAGATGACTACTTCCACTTCTCTGGGTCTTAGCTTCTTAATACATAAAATGAAATAATCTTTATGGTGATTTACAGATAGAAATTTTAGGAAACCTCTGTCTGTTTCCAGAATGTAGAGGTGCTGGGAAAGAAGGAAATACTATTAAAATACTCAGTCAGTCAGCCTGCATTTATTAAGTGCCTATTAGGGGTCAGGCCCTGTGCTAAGCACTGGGGTTATAAAAAGAGGCAAAAGACAGATCTTGCCTAAAGGAGTTCACAGTCTAATGGTGGAGAAAGTATTTTAGCGTATACAGTGTTTAAACCACTCTTACTCTGTTTGGATCTTTGGAAAGAGGAATGTTACCACATGAAATAGAGGAGTATTGAAAAAAAGGTGTGCCCCAAATATACAAGTGACTAAAATTGGCACTCTGATGTTATATACTCAATCTCCCTTTTCTTTCTCACACCCCAATCTTGTGCCTATGTATTGATAGCCCTGACTTGAAGCATCATGAAGAGGAAGAAGAAAAGAACCAGGAAAATTTTTCAACTAAGGGAAAGCTTTCACAACATGCATTTAAAGTCCTCAATCCTTTTCATTTACTTGTTAGACTTTTAAATATACCAGTAGGTGAGGGGTTATTCTATTGACTGGTTATGACTTATCAAGGTATAGGGTTACAAATCCAATTCAGAGAGATTTTTTTTTCTGATTCTCTAGTTGGTGTTAGGGGTTTAGGGCAATACCAAAGACCATCCTGGGGCTTCTGTTACCTTAAATCCATTAACCCTCCCCAATTTACACATATAACATAATTTGAAAGATTATCACCAATTCTTTCTAAGTAGACAATCACAGAATGTTGGAGCTGGAAAGAATCTCAGAATTATTAGTCTAACCATCCTCATTTTACAGATAAAAAAATCTCAAGCCCAGAGAAATGAAGAGTCCAAGGTGATATAGCTGACTTGTTGCAGAGCTGGGATTAAACTTCGCCCTCATGGCTATTTCCACTACTGAGTCTGTTTATATGAGTGAAGCATCTGCTATTGATTGTATTGAGTTCAATCCAACCAATATTGATTAAATGTGTCTTGTGTACAATGCATCAATGCTAGACACTAAGTACATGCCAAGCTAGATAAATAGTTAGCATTTATATAGTATCCTTTACATGGAATTGCATCTTCACAACAAGCCTGTGAAATAGGTGCTATTATTATCCCATCTTCTAGCTAGGAAAACTGAGACAGAGAAGTTAAGTGACATGCTCAAGAAGATGCAACTCATAAGTATTTGAGGCAGTCTTTGAACGTAAGTCTTTCTGACCCCAGTTCCCATACTGTATAGACTATACTACTTTGCTGCATCTCTCAGAAAACTTAAAAATTGGTGAGAAGCACCAGTATATAAATCTAATCTTTTGCTCAGAACCATAACTCTGAGTTTATGACAATGAGGTTTGATCTTGAGGGGCATCTCACAAACCATTCTCTTGGCCCAACCCAGCATTCTCCCTGGGGATACTAGAATATCACAGACCCGTGTTGCTGCAGAAAATTTAAAAGCTCACAGGCAAAGGAGCCCTCAGGGTTGCTTAGAGAGACAAGATCCTCCTATATATCATGAATCTTACCTTCCCCAAGGAATTCTTGATACAAAGTTTGAGTCCCTCCCTCAAAAACAAAGGAATGGGGAAAAACTAGTGTGGGCAGGGGCAGTTGAGTACCAACCCCTTCTTTCTATATAATGACATTCTCTTCCCTTTTCCCTGCATCTCACTATGGCAATAGCCTGCTGGTGGATCTGTTTCCCTCAAATCTCTCCTCCCTCTAATCCACCCTCCATTCAACCACCAAAAGTGATTTTCCTTAAGTGCAGGTCTAACCATGTCATACCCTTCCCCTTGCCCAAATTAATAAACACTAATGCCTCCAGAGAACCTCCAGGATCACATTTAAATCCTATTTAGTGTTCGTAGCCCCTTTGCAGTTTTCTTACACTTACTCCCTGCCGCATCCTCTCCAGTCCAGTGACACTGGCCTCTTTGCTGTTCCATGAATAAGACATTCCATCTCTGGGCTCCCAGACTTTCTCTGGTTATCCCCCATGCACAGAATGCTCTCTCTCCTCTTCTCTGCCTATTGACCTCCCTAGCTTCCTTCCATAGGGAGCCTTTCCCAGTCCCATAGAATCATTCCTCATTTATCTTGTATATAACTTGCTTTGTATTAATTTGTTTGCTTGTTGTCTCCCATTAGATGGTGAGGGCAGCCACTATCTTTTGATTCTCTTTTTGTATCCCCAGGGCTTACTTAGTACAGTGACCTGAATGAACCTCAGCACTTGCCAAAGAGACATCAATGACTTCATCTGTGGGTGGTAGTGATGTTTCTTGACACTGTATGTTGTTGTTGTTCAGTCCCGTCTGACTCTTTGTGATTCCATGGACAATGTTAAGCCAATACTGTTCAAGGGAATTTATTAACAAGGATACTGGAATGGTTTGTCATTTCCTTCTCCCAGGGATTAAGGTTAACAAGTTCAGTGACTTGCCCAGGGTCAAACAGCTAGTAAGTGTCTGAGGCTGAATTTGAACTTGGGTCTTTTGACTCCAGACCTAGTACTGGATCCACTGAGCTAGCTAGCTAGCCTTCTTTTACCCGAATAGGGAGAAGCATTTATTAACAGAGCAAAGTCCTTTTCCTTTCATCTTGTTAACCTGATTTAGGAGGAATTAACCTTGATGAGACTTTCTCTTTTGCATATACCCTTTGAATAAATAATTATTATATAAAGCAGAGTAGTACCAGACCCTAGTAAGCTTATTATTATTATTATTATTATTTGCTTCCTAAGAAGAAAGCTATTTTTCTTATTTTTCTTCATATTCTTTATTTATGTAATATTTTATTTTTCTTAATTACATGTAAAAACAATTTTAAACATTCATTTTTCAAAAATTTTGAGTTCCAAATTCTCTCCCTCTTTCTTTCCCTCTCTTTTCCATACCTTTCTCGAGAAGGCAAGCCATTTGGTTTCGGTTATACATGTGCAGCCATGCAAAACATTTCCATATTAGTTCTGCTGTGAAAGAAAACACAAACAAAAAATGTTTCAATTTGTATTAGGACTCTTATCAGTTCTTTCTCTGAAGGTGGATAGCATTTTTGTCTTAAGTCTAGCTAAATCATTCACAGCTGATCATTGATCATTGTGTAATATTGCTGTTAGAGTGTCCAGTGCTCTCCTGGCTCTACTTACTCGACTCTGTATCAGTTGATGTAAATCTTTCCAGGCATTTTTTCTGAGAGCATCGTGCTCATCTTTTCTTATAGCATAATAGTATTCCATTACAACTATATACCCCAACTTGTTCAGCCATTCCCTATTTGATGGGCATCTCAATTTCCAGTTCTTTGCCACAGCAAAAAGAGTTGCTATGAATATTTTTGTACATCCTTTCCCCTTTTTTGATGATTTCTTTGGGATATAGATATGGTAGCAGTATTGATGGGTCAAAGTGTTTGCACAATTCGATTGCCCTTTGGGCATAGGTTCAAGTTGATTTCCAGAATGATTGGATAAGTTCATAATTCCACCAGCAGTGGAGTTAGTGTCCCAATTTTTCCACATTCCTTCCAGCTTTTGTCATTTTCCTCTTCTGTCATATGAGCTAATCTGATAGGTGTGGGGTGGTACCTCAGAGTTGTTTTAATTTGTATTTCTTTAATCAATAGTGATTTAAAGCATTTTTATATGACTATATATACCTTTGATTACTTTATTTGAAAACCACCTGGTCATATCCTTTCACCATTTATTAATTGGAGAATGATTTGTATTCTTATAAATTTGGCTCAGTTCTCTATGTATTTGAGAAATGAAGCCCTTATCAGAGAAACTTGCTTTAATTTTTTTCACAATTATGATTACTGCATATTTCCTTCCATCCTATTTGTCCTTGTTTTTTCTACTTTCTCTTCTTTCACCCTGTCCATCCTCAAAAATGTTTTTCTTCTGACTACTAACGTTGCTAATCCACTCTCCCTTCCATTAGCCCCTTCCTCTCTTATTCCCTTATTTCCTCCTATTTCCTGTAGGATAAGATGAATTTCTATACCCAACTGAATGTGTATGTTATTTCCTCTTTGAACCAATTCTTATGAGAGTAAGGTTCAAGCACTCTCCCTCTCACCTCCCTCATATTCCCCTCCACTATTTCTTTCACCTCTTTCATGTGAGATAATTGCCTCATTCTACCTCTCCCTTCCTCTGTACATCCCTCTTCCCTCTTTCTCACTACTTAATTTCTTTTTAGCTATCATCCTGTTATATTCAACTCACATCCATGTCCTCTGTCTACCTATAGTCCAACTACCCCAATAATGAAAAAATTTTAGACATTATAATTTTCATTTTCCCGTGAAGAAATATAAATAGTTTAACATTATTGAATCCCTTATGAGTTCTTTTTTCCTGTTTCTCTCTATATGCTTCTTTTGAGTCTTGTACTTGAAAGTCAAGTTTTCTATTTAGCTCTGGTCTTTTCATTAGGAATGCTTGAATATCCTCTATTTCATTGAATTGCAATTCCTTCCCTTAAAGGATTACACTCAGTTTTGCTGGGTAGGTGGTTCTTGGTTGTAATACTAGCTTTTTTACCCTCTGGAATATCATATTCCAAAGTTTCTGATCTTTTAATATAGAAGCTGCTATATTTTGTGTTATTCTGACTGTGGCTCCATGATATCTGAATTTTTTCTTTCTGGTCACTTGCAATATTTTCTCCTTGACCTGGGAACTCCAGAATTTGGCTATAATACTTCTGGGTCTTTTCATTTTGGAATCTCTTTTAGAAGGTGACCAGTGGATTCTTTTAATTTCTAGTTTATATTTTGGTTTTAGTATATCAGGGCAGTTTTCCTTAATCATTTCTTGAAATATGATGTCCAGGGTCTTTTTTTGATCATGGCTTTCAGGTAGTTCAAATAACTCTCAGATTTTCTCTCCTCAATCTGTTTGCCAGGTCAGTTGTTTTCTTACTGAGATATTTCACATTTTCTTCTATTTTTCATTCTTTTGATTTGTTTTATTTCTTGATGTCTTGTGGGGTCATAAGCTTCCACTTGCCTAAATCTTCTTTTAAGGAATTATTTTTTTCAGTGAACTTTTTTTTTTTTTTTTGCTTTTTTGGAGGGGGAAGGCAGGACAATTGAGGTTAAGTGACTTGCCCAAGGTCATATGGCTAGTGTTAAGTGTTGAGGTCAGATATGAACTCCGGTTCTCCTGGTGCTCTACTCACTGCGCCACCTAGCCACCCCTTCAGTGAACTTTTGTTTCTTTTTTTTCTATTTGGACATGTCTACTTTTTAAGAAGCTCTTTTCTTCAGAGAATATTTGTACATCTTTTCCCATGTAGTTAATTCTACTTTTTAAGGGGTAAGGTGTTATTTTTTTCTTCAGTATTTTTAATGCCTCTTTTACCAAGCTGTTGACTCTTTTGTTCATGATTTTCTTATATCACTTTAATTTCTTTTCCCAATTTTTCTCTCCCTCTTTTATTTGATTTTTAAAATCCTTTTTGGGCTCTTCCAAACATACTTTTTGGTCCTGAGACCAATTCATACTTTGAGGTTTGGGATAGAGCAGTTTGGCTTTGTTATCTTCTTCTGAGTTTGTGTTTTAATCATCCTTGTCACCATGGTAACTTTCTATGGTCAGAGTCTTCTTTTGTTGTTTGTTCATTTTCCTACCTTGCCCATTTCTTGATTTTTAACTTTATGTTAAAGTTAGGTTCTGTTCCTGGAGTATTATCCCAAACTTTAGGTTTTTTGTGCAGCTGTTTTCAGAGCTACTTCTGGGGGTCTGTAAGTTTTCAGTTCTTCCCACATGATATGATCTATGGACAGATGTGTTTACTACTCTCCTGGCCTGTGCTCTGGTCTGAGTGACTGCAAGCATTCTTTTCTACCCTAAAACTGTGACTAGGGCCCCCATTCCACTGAGGCCACAAGCTCTGGTATGCTGGTGATCTTCTGCAACCAGGTCTGTGTATGGGCATTGTGGCAGAGTCCCGCACCCAGTACCATTAAAGGGACCCTGCAATCTTTTTCTGACCAATTGTCCAACCCCCTTACTGTCTATTGGCTAAGAGCTCTGAAAGCAGCTACTGTAGATTCAGTTGCCTCCAAGGCCTGCTACTGGTTTGCTGAGACCCAGCCTGCTGCTGGTTTGCAGGGGCATTGTCTGCCCTGAGCTCCACTCTCACCCCTGGTGTGACAGATCTTTCCTGTTAACCATCTAAGTAGTCTTGTGCAGGAAAATTGTTTTTTTCTTATCTTTTTGTGGATTCTGCTACTTCAGAATTCATTTTGAAGCATTTTAAAGTTATTTGGAGGAGAATTTGGGGGTGTTTAGTCTGGTCCCTTCCTTTTCTCTGCCATCTTCCCAGGAAGCTTATTATTAAGAAAACCTCCTATAAGATAATAACCATCTTATAAGATTCTATCAGCCTTGATGCTCTACCTCTTCACGAATCTCTGTCCTTCTGATTGGAGAGTTGAACTATCAAGTCTAAAACTTCCATGTAAGGAGGATGCTCAGCTCAGATGTTTCTTTTTTCACCTTGTCTGCACTATTGGACGATTCTGACTTTTCTACTATGCTTTTGAGTTGGATGCCCGCCCCCACCTTTTCAGTCTTTTGTGTATTGTTTTCCTTCAGTCATCAGATTGTAAGCTCCTGAAGGGCAGGGACTATTTTTCTTTTCTTTTTTTCTTTTTTGTATTTGTATCATCAGCACTTAGCTCAATGTAACCCATAGTAAGTGCTTAATAAACATTTATGATCTAATTGAATTTGATAACATGCAAGAGAAATCCAGAGTGAATACTATGATAAATTTAAGGAAAGGGAGATCACTTTTGGGAGTAAGAGGTGAGGGTTGTGTTAGAGCGGTCAAGAAAAATTTAATAAAGGAGATGGTACCTTGGTCCTTGAAGGAAGGGACAAACTTCAAGAATTAGAGGATGTAGGGATCCATTCCAGGCACAGAGGTGGTGCAGGGTAGAGATAGAAAGTAATCAACTAGCATTTATTAAATACTTATTAGGTGCCAAGCATTTAGTTCACTAGTATTGAGGCTACAAAGATAAAAGTAAAACTGTGCCTGTCCTCAAGGAGCTAACATTCTGTTGACAGACACAACAATATGTACTGATATATGTATATACAAATATGTACAAAACACAGAGTAATTTTCTTGTGGGAAGATATACAGCTGGGGAAAGGGCCAGGGAAAATTTCTTGAAGAGGGAGGATAGTGTTTGAGATGGGTGTTGGGAAAATAGAGATTCTAGGATAAGACAAAAGTGATGGAGGAGTTGAGGGTGAGTCCAATTTAGATGGAACATTGTGTTAGTAGTATGAAATGAATCTTGAAAAGTAGGTTGAAACTGAACTGTGGAAGGCTTTAGATGTCAGTTGATAGTTCTATTACCAATTAGTTGGAAATGGGAAATCCACTGAGATTCTTGAGAAGAAAAGGCATAGACTATTCTACATACTATCCAAATCAATTAGTCAATAAGTTGTTGAGAAGAAAGATGCCTACACAGTCATACTGTGTTACTATTATTCTGGAGTTGGTGTGTATGTTTTGACTATACTCAAATGAGTTTTTTATTATGGGGTCTGACACTGGAAAATCTATTCAGTGATAGTTATTGCAGAAAATTGGAATGTGAATATATTTAAATGTGATTTCTTTTATCTCTAAGCTGGTCTTTTTGGATCCCTACACAAGAAGAAATTACCCTTGGCTTTAGCAATTTTTCCTCATGGTGGTAATAATTTTTCTTGCTGGCTGTGTTCTTTAGGTATTGTATTTTAAATCATAATTTTATTTTTACTTTCACCCTCAAGCTATTTAACAATCAAGAGGCATGGTTTATAAAAAACAAAACAAAAAACCCCCAACAAAATTAATATCTTGTCAAAGGCAGACAGGTGCAATTGTCCAATGCCTAATTAAGCTCCCAGTTATTTACTTATTCATTCCTTTCTATAACTTCTCCATCCTACTAACCCAACCTAATGCTTTGATAAGTAAATATTCTTTTGTTCAGATTTCTGATGGGAATTCCTGATTGTATCTGTTCTTGCTGCCAAAAATGACTCCCTTGTTTTAAAAACCTGGAAATGGACATAGTCTAAAAATTTACAGACACTTGTCACTTGGACCACATAGACTCAGTGACTCATGTTTCCAGTCCTGCTGGACAATTCCCCAGTTTAAACAAATTGCAAGTAAATCATATTTCTTTTGATTTTTTCTGGTACTGAGTAAGTGCTTTTCTTTGTAGAGTTCAAAGGGCTCCGCAAACATTATTTAATTAATGTCTGAGAAATAAATGGCAAACGTTATCTGATAAAACACCAGGAAACAAAATGACTTGCCATAATCCCCCAGTGAATCAATAGACTGACTGGGAATAGAATCTAGTTTTCTTAAATATGAATACTAGGAATATTGCATTGAAGTCTTTCCAGGGCAAAGATGGGAAGATTATACTGAACTATTATCTCTTTCTCATTTTTATGTCTTAAATCAAGTGATTGGAATTTCTTTGATATATCTTTAAATACTTACTTTTAACTTGTCTATTATATAATCCTAAAGATAAATTGTTGGAAAATTTGCTCCTGGAAATGGAGCAAGCAACAGGGGCAAGGGATCAGAAAAAAAACCACTTAAATTTATATGGCTAAGGTGACCATAGATTGAAACCTGGAAGGGACCTTAGAGGTCATCAAACCCAATTCCTTTATTTTATAAGTGAGGAAACTGAGGCCCAGAGCTAGTTTAAGTGATTTGCTAAAGAACAGAGAAGTAAATGGCAGAGACAGGATTCAAATTCAAGTTCTGCGATTCTGAATCTTGCCATTGTAACACACTGATCAGCTGCACAGTCAAAGTTATGTAATATTATGATGGGGTTTGGCTATAATGTATTTGTTAAACGTATTGTGGAAGAACCTTAGAAAGGACAGCATTATGTGTTCTATCCAGTGGTGTACTAGTAAACATTTCATAATCAACTCTCTGAAAAAATACGGAAAACACTTTTAATTTCATTCTATATATTTTAAACATTTTTCCCATCAGTTTTTAAAGTCTAGACAATTGACAAAAAAAAGTCCTGATTTATACTTTGGTGATGTCAGAGGTGTAAATGCTCACATTGAAAATTTTAACAATTGGCTCTCTCAGACCAATCAGAGTTGGTTTCCATATACCCTTGAATACCTGTAGATTATTTGAAAAAAATGTATATTCTTTAAAAATTAGACTTTTTCTCATTATATCTCTCTAATCTTGCCCTAGATTTTCTTTTTTTTTAAATAGTATTTTATTTTTCCCAATTACATGTAAAGATAGTTTTCAACATTCATTTTTTCTAAGATTTTGAGTTCCAAATTTTTCTCTCCCTCCCTCTTCCTCAAGACAGCAAGCAATCTGATATAGGCTATACATGTAGAATCATGTTAAACATATTTCCACATTAGTCATGCTATGAAAGAAGAATCAGAACAAAAGAGAAAAACCATGAAAAAGAAAAAAAAAACAAAAAAGGAGAAAATAGTATGCTTTGATCTGAATTCAGACTCCATAGTTCTTTCTCTTTTTCAATCATTAGTCTTTTACAATTGTTTTGGATTATTGTATTGCTGAGAAGGGCTAAGTCTGGAATAGCTGAACATTGCACAGTGTTGCTGTCATTATGTACAATGCTCTCCTGATTTTGCTCATTTCACTCAACATCAGCTCATGTAAATCTTTCCAGGTTTTTCTGAAATCTGTCTGCTTATCATTTCTTGTAGCACAATAGTATTCCATAACATTCATATACTGCAACTTGTTCAATAATTCCCAAATTAATGGGCATCCCCTCAATTGCTGATTCTTTGGCACCACAAAAAGAGCTGCTGCATAGATTTTTGTACATAAGGTCCTTTTCCTTTTTTGGTGATCTCTCTGGGATAGAGACCTACTAGTGGTATTGATAGATCAAAGCATATTGCCCTAGATTTTCTTTTCTTTTTTTAAAATTAACTTTTGTTATTTTAGTTTACATCATTGATTTCCACGAGATTTTGAGTTACAAATTTTCTCCCCATCTTTTCTCTACCCACCACCCCAAAACAGTGATCCCACTGTATGCCCCCTCCCCCAATCTGCTCTCTCTTATATCCTCCCCCATCAGCCCTCTGACTTCCTAGTAGGACAAGATGGATCTCCCTATCCCAGTGCCCATATATCTTATTTCCCAGATGCATGTAAATGATAATTTTATATAT